>ML663611.1:1441824-1554713 GCA_007570785.1 Antilocapra americana | reverse complement strand
GCTTTCTTATCCATTCGTCAGTTGATGGGCATCTAGGTTGCTTCCATGTCCTGGCTATTGTAAACAATGCAGTGATGAACATTGGGATACACGTGTCTCTTTCAATTCTGGTTTCCTCAGTGTGTATGCCCAGCAGTGGGATTGCTAGGTCATATGGCAGGTCTATTTGAAGTTTTTTAAGGAATCTCCACACTGTTCTCCATAGTGGCTGTACTAGTTTGCATTCCCACCAACAGTGTAAGAGGGTTCCCTTTTCTCCACATCCTCTCCAGCATTTATTGCTTGTAGATTTTTGTATGGCAGCCATTCTGACTGGTGTAAAGTGGTATCTCATTGTGGTTTTGATTTGCATTTCTCTGATAATGAGTGATGTTGAGCATCTTTTCATGTGTTTGTTAGCCATTTTTATGTCTTCTTTGGAGAAATGGCACATTAAAATTTGAAAAATATTCCTTTAATTCTGTAAGGTCTTCATGCGGCATTCCAGTTTGCAAAGAAAACCCTAAAGGAATAAGATTTGTGTAGCAAAAGGATGAATTTAAATATACCACTATGATGGGATAATACTGCTGTTACCGAGAACTAATACTTGGTAAGTTTCTCCAGTCTCATTATGAGTGTGGTGTCAATTCCAGTGACCCTAATCCATACATTCAGTCAGCAGCAGACAATCTCATCAACTTCCTTATATCCACACATCTGCCAGGCTCAACCTCAGTGTGTTAAGAAATGAACTCACCCTTTTTCTCTCAAAGTTTTCTCTGCCTATGTCCTTTATTTTGGTAAAGAGCTTTACTGCAAACAATACCTGACCATGAAGCCTTAATGTGGAGTATGGGTCTATCTTCTCTCTACCTTCCAAATCTGACAGTTCTCTATTTCTCATTCACTGTACCTTCCAAATATCTCCATATCTCTCTCTACCCTCATTTCTACTATTGTTTTAGTTCACACTTGCATTATTTCTCACCTGGCCTATTCCTACAAAATTCAAGTAATCAATTTGTCTACTCTTTTGTGTCCCTCTGGAAAGTTTTCTAAAACATAAATCTGATTAAGTCATGTGATTAAGACATTAAGAATGATACCTTATGAATACTCATTTCTCACAAGAGCAAACTTTAAAAATTAGCCCCAAACTACCTTTCTAAATTCACCCTTGGCCTCTTCACTCAGCCTATAGTACTGCCTCTCACTCATTGTAAATGAGAAATGCTTTTGCAGTTGCGTGCCTTGGGGATCCTTTTTCCAGCTACTCAAATGATTTTCCTCTTCTATTCTGCATGACAAACTCATACTTTAAAATTCAGCCCAAATGACTTAGCAAGCATAATGAGCAAAGTAGGAGAATTTTCTCTCCCAGATATTTTGGTAGATAAATTAGAGTCTAGTACATACTGTCACTGTTGTCAGATGACAGCAGAATCTCTCGTCCAGGAGTAGAGTCTGTGTTCTCACCCCTTCACTCTGGCCTGGATTCCTGCCTGACTTTGTCCAGCAGAACACAATCCCAGTGGCAGTGTGCTGGTTCTGAGCCTAGGCCTCAGGAAATTTTCCAGGCTTCCACCCCTGCTCAGAGGCATGCTGTTGCCTTGTGAACAAGCCCAGACTGAGCTGTGTCAGCTGAAGTCATTCAAGCAACTTAATATCTTCTAACACCTAAACACATGGCAGCGACCAACTCAAATCAGCAGAATCTGCCGACCTGACCCACAGAGAACCTCACTTCTGACTCCAAGGTTCATGAAAAAAAAAAATGCTCATTGTTTTAAGCCATTTATTTATGTGATTTTAAAATAGCAATGGCTAACTGACACAGCTATAAAATTTTAAAGTAAACTTTTAGCAAAATTAAGCAATTATGGCTGGAGGCCAAATCTGTACCATGGCCTGTTTTAGTACACAGTGCAGTCTTTGAACTAACACTAGTTTTTGAGTTTTCAAAGAATTGTTAAAGAAAAAAGACACAGAGGTTGCATCTATAAAGTCTAAGTTGAATACTCTCTAGACCTTTACAGAATAAAAGTTACCAATTTCTGAACCACAGGAAAGGGTAATACGTTTCAATGGTAAAAGGAGTCTCTACGGACAAAATGGAGATCCCAAGAATGAATCCACTCATACATAGACTCATTCTATGACCTTATAGGTATTATAGACCTATAAGGAAAAGACAGATTTTTTAGTAAAAGTTGCCTGGATAATTGGTTTTCTATATGAAAATAGAAAAGGGAAAAAATGTGTACAACTTATAAATTATTTTAGGTGAAACAGTAAAGATTCAGAAGGTAACATAACCTTGAACAGAGAAAGATTTCTTAATGTTTTCTCCACTGATAACCATAAATTTGTTTTCTATATCTGTGACTATTTCTGCTTCATACATAAGTACATCTGTGCTTTTTCTTAGATTCTATATATAAGCAATATCATATATTTGTCTCTGACTTACTTCACATAGTATGATAATCTCCAGGTGCATCCCTGCTGCTGCCAATGGCATTATTTCATTTTGTTTATAGCTAAGTCATATTCCATTGCATATATGTACCACATCTTCTTTATTCATCAGTGGACATCCAGGTTGCTTCCATGTCTTGGCTATTGTAAACAGTGCTGCAGTGAACACTGGGGTGAATTGGATTATGGCTTTGTCCCAATATAAGCCCAGGGCTGATGGATGTGGTAGCTCTATTTTTAGTTTTTTTAATGAACCTCCATATTGTTCTTCATAGTGGTTGTACCAATTTGCATTCCCATCAAGAGTATAGGAGGGTCCCCCTTTTCTCCACACCCTCTCCAGCATTCATCATCTGTAGACAGTTTTGATGATGGCCATTCTGATTGTTATGAGGTGATAAGTCACTGTAGTTTTGATGTGCATTTCTCTGATAATTAGTGATACTGAGCATCTTTTCATGTGCTTTTTGGCCATCTATGTGTCTTCTTTAGGGGGTGTCGTTTAGATCTTCAGCTCATTTTTTTTCTTTTTGATTGGGTTGTTGGTTTTTTGTTTACTTTTTTGACAGAGCTGCATGAGTTGTTTGTATATTTTGGAGATGACCCCTTGTCATTCACTGCATTTGCAAATATTTTCCCCTGTATTTTGGGTTGTCTTTTCATTTTATTTATGGTTTCCTTTGCTATGCAAAACTGTTCAAGTTTAATTAGGTCCCATTTGTTTATTTTTGTTTTTATTTATATTACTTTAGGAGGTGGATTAAAAAATATATTTCTATGATTAATGTCAAAGAGTGTTCTGCCTATGCTTTCCTCTAAGAAGTTTATAGTGTCCAGTCTAACACTTAGGCCTTTGATAGATTTTATTTTTATGTGATGTTAGAGAGTACTCTAATTTCTTTTGTTTACATGGAGCTGTCCAGTTTTCCCAGTACTACTTATTGAAAAGACTGTCTTTTTTTCCATTCTATTTTCTTGCCTCCTCTGTTGTAAATTAATTGGCTATAGGTGTATGAGCTTATTAATGGGTTTCCTGTCCTCTTCTATCAGTCTATTTCTCTGTTTTTATGCCAGTACCATACTGTTTTGATGACTGTAGCTTTGTAATATAGACTAAATTCAGGGAGTCTACTTCCTCCAGCTCCATTTTTCTTTCTCATGATTGCTTTGGCTATACAGGGTCTGTTATGTTTCCATACAAATTTTAGAATTTTTGTTCTAGTTTGGTGAAAAATGGTATTGGTGATTTGAAAGGTATTGCATTGAATCTGCAGATTGCGTTAGGCAATATAGTCATTTTCACAATATTCTTCTAATCCTAGAATATGGTATCTTCCTGTTTGGGGTAATTTTATAAGATTGAATATGCTTCTATGCTCTGACTGAGCAATTCCAGTCTTTGTTATTTATACAGCCTAGATGACCTCTAGATCCACAGCATTTGACCTGGGAACTTGTTAGAAATACAAATTATCAGGTCAGTCCCTATTCCAGATCCATAGCATCAGAATTCTTAGGAAAAGGGCCCATCAATTTACATTTAAATAAGCTAAATGGTTCTGATGCTAAAATTTGAAAACCACTGCTCTAGACAAATACATTTGTTCCCCCAGGTGCATGCTCAAAGCTGCTAACAGTTCATAGAATTAGTTTTCAAGAGCCCAGGTTAGGAGCAACTCAAATTTCATCAACAGTCGTATGGGTAGTAAATTGTGGAACTTACTTACAATAAATAAATAAACTTCAGCTACATGCCATATTATGGATCTATCTCCCATACATGATGTTGAGAACAGAGAAGATAAAGAAAACTCGTCATATACCAATATGAAGTTCAAAAATGGACAAATATGGGGAAACGTATATATAGATGGTTTTTAAAAAGCAAAGGATAATTACAATAGCCAAGACATGGAAGCAAGCTAAATGTCCATCAACAGATAAATTGATAAAGAAGATGTGGTAGATATGCAGTGGAGTATTACTCAGCCATAAAAAAGAATGAAATAATGCCATTTTCAGGAAAATGGCAGTGGTAGTGTTCTCTCTCTTGTTCTGTATAGTAGGTTTTCTACATACCTATTTACTTGGCTTTTCCGGGTCTTAGTTGCAGCTCATGGGGTCTTCTTTGTGACATGCAGATTCTTTAAGTTACAGCATGTGAACTCTTAGTTGTGGTGTGTGGAATCTAGTCCCTGACCAGAGACTGAACCCAAGCCCCCTGCGTTGGGAGCACAGAATCTTAGGCACTGGACTACCAAGGAAGTCCCATGGATGGTAATTACATGAGTGTTTATTTCACAGTTATTTCCAAAATGTAAACATACTTTTGTATATGGAAAAATATGTAAGTGGCTTTTGTACACTTAAAGATACATTATACATCACAGTGTTATGGAAAAAAACACACATACATACAAGATTTATTATAAAATTTGAGAGTGCTGCAATTTTCACTCAGGAGATAATGCATGTGGAATTCCCAACAACAGGGCTATCTATACAAGGTACTGTTTAAATGTTATTATCAGTAAAATTATTATATTATAATCATTAGTTGAATAATTTGACATTTTATTGGATTGATATAAATTCTGGAGTATTTTCCCTCTGCCCAAAAACATTTAAAAATCATCCTTTATATTAAAAAGAAATTACCTAAGAACCCATAGTATAATAGTCAAGACTGTTGTTGTTCAGTCTCTAAATCTTTTCCGATTCTTTGTGATCCCATGAACTGCAGCACACCAGGCTTCCCTGTCCTTCATTATTTCCCTGAGTCTGCTCAAACTCATGTCCATTGAATCGGTGATGCCATCCAACCATCTAATTCTCTATTACCCATTTCTCCTCTTGCCCTCAATCTTTCCCAGCATCAGGGGTTTTTCCAATGAGTCAGCTCTTGGCATTAGGTGGCCAAAGTGTTGGAGCTTCAACTTCAGCATCGGTCCTTCCAATGACTATTCAGGGTTGATTTCCTTTAGGGTTGATTTGTTGGATCTCTTTGCAGTCCAAAAGACTCTCAAGAGTCTTCTCCAGCACCACAGTTCGAACGCAACAGTCAAGTCTGTGTTCTTTAAAGTTTAAAAACTTTACAAGATGAGTTTTTGTCTAACATCTTGTGAGTTGTCCCTTGCTTTTTAACTGATTGTGAAAGTTGTTAAGGAACAACCACAGTTAGTTGCTAGTCTCTAATAGAGAAATAAGTCCCGATTCAACGCAGCTCTGATACTCATTAGTGGTTGATAATAAATTAACAGATGGTATCTACGGTAATGACTAGAGGGTAAAAGAGAGTGACATTTTGACAATGGAATGGACACTTAGCCAAGGAAGGCCTGGTAATAAAGCAACGTGTCAGTATCTGAAACCCCCGTCAGCTCACTCTATTTACCAGTACGTGTCAATCCCCTTAGTGGATCAGATTCACTATAACATTTCAGTGAAGTCATGGAAACTTTGGCAGACCTTTCTAACCACTCTGCCATTTCCTTCAGCAACAATATGATTCTGAAGACTGGTGAGTCCTGCTCTGACCCAAAGCTAACAAACAGAGGTGGTGTGTGCCTCAGAGGCGGGAGGGTCTGGAGACAGGGCCAGGCAGCAGAGAGGCCAAATCCCAGGCGCTTAGTCTTTTCCAAGTATCACCTACAGGCAGCATGTGAATAATTAGGCAACTGTGCTCCCCTCTGTGGTCTCTGAAAACAGCAGCAGCACAGTGCTAACCTCCGCCAGAGAAAAGATTACATAACCTTTGGTATTTAAAAATAACCCAAGACCAGAAGCAAAGAGTGTTCCCTTTCATCCCTAATCATGGCTTTAATACTGTAAAAAAAAAAAAAAAAGTGTTCTGCATTCTGTTTTATGTAACAGAAACACTGGAGTTCAGGGTTGAAAGTGAAAGTGAAGTCTCTCAGTCGTGTCCAACCCTTTGCGACCCCACGGACTGTAGCCCACCACTCTCCTCTGTTTATGGGATTTTCCAGGCAAGAGTACTGGAGTGGGTTGCCGTTTCCTTCTCCAGAGGGTCTTCCCAACCCAGGGATCGAACCTGGGTCTCCGGCATTGTAGGCAGACGCTTTACCGTGATGCCTAGCCCAAAATAGATACTGGATATGTACATTAAAATAGATGGAGAGATGGAGCGATCAGTTGTCAAATTCATTTTTAATAGGAAAGACATAGTTATTGTGGGAATGTTAGTTGTTCAGCCGTGTTGGGGACTGCATATATGTGTTCTCTCACAATCCATGTGTTGCAGCCTTACCTCTCAGTGTGGTGGCATTTGGAGGTGGGGCCTGTGAGGGGTAATTAGTGCAGATAAGATCATGAGGATGGGGACTCCGTGACAGCATTCGTGTCCTTATAAGGAGAAATAGAGACCAGGGCCCACCCGCTGCCTCTCCACTGTGTGAGGACTTGGCACAGAGGCAGCCACATCAGGCAGGTTCTCAACAGAACCCGTGATGGCATCCTCATCCCAGACTTCTAGTAGCTGCAACTGTGAGAAATAAATGCTTGTTCTTTTCATCCACCCAGTCCATGGTATTTTACTATGACTGCCCAAGCTGACTGAAACAATAGTATAGACTCACAATATATGCAATCATACATATGTGCTTGTAATTAATCTGTTATTTTCTAATTAAATGTTTCTAATTAAATGTCTTCTGAGTAGACACTAAGAATCCTAAGCATATTGTGTCTTGAAGATACACTTTCCTGTCATACTCTAACAAGAAGTATTATCTTTAGCCAAGAGAAAGACTGTATCCAAAATCATCAGACATTTTCTGTCCACATATATGCCATTTGCATTGGTGATCTCTTATTACCTGCATTTCCAGCTATGAAGACGACTTTAGTTGTGCTCCTTTAGTGAGAAATGTAAAGCTCTAAAGTACCCCCCCCCCTCTTTTCTTCACTGATAAATTCGTTTAAAATATATTTGAAATAGTGAAAATGTATAATGTTGTGGTTTAGGGAGTCATGGCAAAATAAACTATTTCTATACTTAAAAATGTTGAGATGATACTTCACTCCTTGCTGACAAATAATACATTTTTACTTATTTTCCAACTTGGATTTTCCATATTACTCTTGTACCTATGCCCTGTACGGATTTTAAATACACAGAGAGCTGGTAAACAATATTACATAATACAAATGAGATTAGATTGTCCTTATTAACACTAGGGGGCACATAGCATTGCATGTCGAATGATTAAATCACAGGAATAATAATGACAGGTTAGCACATACTCTACAAGTGCATCCGAGTACATCAAATGACATAATCCTAACACCATTCATGTCAGGAGTGTTACCGCCATGGTTTTTTTCCCCTAAGGCTAAGAGAAGCTAATCTCTGCAAAGCAATGTTATTATCTTTTATATAACATTTTTGACATGCTATTGATATCAATAACATTAATATATTCTAACAAGAGACTGTTTTTCCCAAAGTTATCTGGAGATTTTTAGACGTGACCTGAGGGATATAAAAGAAGAAACCATCAGGAGCAGACCATTAGGATTTTTGTTTTCTCTCCTAAAATTCAAAAGGAAACCTGTTAAATTTCTTTTAAAGCTAATATTAAGAGAAACAAGGTTTAGAGTGTGTGTGCTTCAAAAGGGGAGAGAAAATTCTAACAGTGACACTCACTACTCTACCCCTAAGCATGCTTAATGTTTAAAAATCTCAACAGCAATGCTAAAAAGCAATGCAACTTCTGTCTGAGATGACTGTGACTTGTGTCTGTGTAAAACACAGAGAAAAGGAAACACACAAGTTCTGTGTTCCTGTGATGTTCAGACTTGGGCCGTAAATCTAGTTGATACAATTGTTCTTGCATGCAAATAGTGACCATAACATGTTCACTGCAAAATCTGTATGCACACGTATACTTTTTATAGTATTCAAGGCTGTAAATACTCAACATTATAACATGCAATGGGAAAATAAATGGGGATTATATTTACAAAGGTATTAGGTAATATGGCATTTTTGTTTCCCTGTTGTTTCTAATCATTCTCTTATGTGGTTTGGGAAAGTTGATTTAAAAAATGCTTTTACTTCCTGAGTTTATTTTTCATGTAATAACTATTGCTCTGTGAAAAAAAAAAAGCAAACAAACAGAAAGCCTCCCAACCGAGTGGCTCGCAGATTTTGCGGGCAGTAATCTAGACAGGACTCACTGAGGCCGACTTGTCTCTGCCCTGGGGCTCAGCGGGGGAGATGTGAGGGTCGGGGATGACTTGATGGCTGGATCCGAGTGGAAGCATCTTCACTCCTGACGTGCGGATACTGCGGACTGTCAGCTGGCACTGCTCCCCACGGATCGCTGGCAGCCCCCGTTTCAGACGCCCTCACTTGGCCTCTCCATGCAGTCTCTCCGTGTGGGCTTGTTTGGGCTTCTTTACAGTAAGGCAGTTGAGTTGCAAGAGTGAGAGTAAAAAGAAGAGCAGGCAGAAGAAGCTGTGCCATCCTTTATGAACTGGCTTTAACATCCACATAACGTTCAAACACACTGTATTAACTCATCTAATGCTAAGAATGCACAGTGGAAGCCGGATGCTGCCTGGGGATGAGTCCCCTGAAAGCTTAGTTGGGCAGAACACGCAGGGTTCCTTCCTCACCTAGCTGGCAGTGGGTACTGGCGGTCAGTTCAGAATTCTAGACTGTTGTCTGGAGCTCCCATAGGTGACTGTTCAAGCTTGACGGGCTTACCTCTTACCTAAGAGTGTTGAGAAAACCGTGTGGAATCGGCATGACTTTTTCTAACTGAATTGCCCCAGAAAGATTTTTTTCATCCATAATCCCCATAACCTATGACATTACTTTAGAATGGAAAAAGGAGATTTGCATATGTGATTACTGGAGAATTTTCTTATGGGGAGATGACCTTGATTACCTAAGTAGTTTCTGAATGCAATCACAAAGGTTTCCATGAGGGAGGCAAGAGATCAAAGGTGGATAAAGGGGGTGAGATGATGGAGGGAGAGGCTGGTGTGAAGTGCTTTGAGCATGGAAAAAGGGACCCTGAGCCAAGGAATACAGATGTCTCTAGAAGCTAGAAAGGGCAAGGAAACATTCTCCCCTAGAACTTTCAGAGAAAATGTACTGACTTCAGCCCCGTTAATCTAGTTTTGGATTTCTGACCTCCTATGAAATATCCATAATAAATTCATGTTGTCTTAAGTCCTCAAGTTTATGATAGTTTGTTCCAGCAACAATAGAAAAGGAATACAGAAGTATAGCTTCAGAAGTCACATGGTATCATTTGCTGCATTCTGTTGGTTATAAATGTATCAGAGCCTCCAGATTCAAGGGGAACAAAATACATATGCCACCTATAGATGGAAGCAATGCCTAAGAATTTGCAACTATGTTTTCCACTGGCATTATTACATAATGATAACATTGACCATGAATAACATAGACCTTAGACTATCAGTCTGATTATCATCATACTAGCATGGTTAGATATTATTAATTAGAAATATTAATAACATCATGAATAATATGGACCTTAGTCTAGGGCTTCCCTGGTGGCTCAGATGGTAAAGAATCTGCCCGCAATGTGGGAGACCCGGGTTCGAGCCCTGGGTAAGAAAGATCCCCTGGAGAAGGGAATGGCTACCCACTCCAGTCTTCTTGCCTGGAGCAAACCATGAACAGAGGAACCTGCCAGGCTGCAGTCCATGGGGTCGCAATAATTACTGAATTTAGTATGAACACCTTTTTTTCTTACAGCACTTATACTTTCTGGGTTAGTAGCTTTTTAAATATAAATATATATATAGGCTGATGTTGGTGACGCTGGGTCTCTGTTGCTGTCGGGCTTTCTTCCTCACGGTGCATGGGCTGCTCTGCCTGGCGGCTTCCCTTGTTCTAGAGCACAGCCTTCAGCAGGTCAGGCACTGGCTCAGCAGCTGTGGCTCACGGCCCGAGAGTGCAAGGGCTCCATGAGTTGTTACTAACGTGCTCCAGAGTGCCAGCTCAGCAGCTGTGGTCCGAGGGTGTAGCTACTCCGCGACATGGAACCTTCCTGGATCAGGGATGGAATCTGTGTCCCCCGCACTGCAAGGTGGATTTCTATCTGCTGTGCCACCAGGAAAGTCCTGGATTACTAGCTTTAAAATGTCTTGGAAACAGAACACTTTCAAATCTGGATGATCTTTACAGAGAATCAAACAGCAAGTTACTTAACATTCTCTAGACCTCCACTTTCCCAACTGTAAAATATGTGTAATCATTAGTAACTCAGTGTTGTGCAAAATAAAGACAACATTCCTAGGAGAGGGTTAGTACACAGCTGATCAGATTTATATTTCTGGAGTGGAAATTAGGGCCACCAAGGATGTGTGGAAACGAAAGGTGATGTCTTCCTCTTACTTGAGGCAAGCACGATTGGGAGTTGTCATGAAATTTATACTGATAACAAGAGGATCACAGGCAGTCAGCTGAAGGAGCCCAGGTCTGAAGCTCCCCCAGAGCTGATGGTGCTGGAGCTTCTGAAACACTTCCACCAGCGTGAGGCAGTATGAAAGTTAGCCTGGACACAACACCGCAGCTCCGGCCCTTTGCTTCACCTTAGCAGCACCCTCTCCATTTCTGGTCATCCTAAGGGCTGCTGTCCTTTTAATATCAGACCTCCACTCTCAGGGTCACACCCCAGACCATGACTCCAAACTGCCCCCATTACAAATCTTCTAGTCCAGTTGCTTATTGTTCCATCACAGCCTATCATGTTTACTTGTTCAGACTCCCCTGGCACGACCGTTCTTTAAGCTGACCTAACCTCCTGCGTGTTGATCTCACCAGGCTTTTCACTGCACATGAACTGCCTAACATCTTCACTTCCACTCTTGTCCAGAGCAAAGTCTATAGCTTTTTGCTGTAATCAATCAACTGCAAATACCCATAACTTGCTTGCCCATCTCTCCCTCTATCCTGCTAGCTTATCAGTCTCCCAGCTCTGGAAACAGTCAACAACCAACCTTCTCTGTGTCAGCAGTTAAATACAGCTGGAGAAAAGGGCAGTTAGGCAGACTGGTTTCATTCTAAATTGATTCACTTCAAGTTCATTCTTAATACTATTTGGAAAGCCTGTAATATTTCCTATCCTTTGAGATAGCTAATTAAAACCTTCTCCTGTATCCTCTTACTTTCATGAAAACTCCATCCATCCTCCTCTGACCTTCAGTCTTAGATTACGATCTCAGAAAATTCCACAGACCTTCATATTCCCATCTCCAAACTACAACCTGTGTATGTATATGCACCTATTTCCTTTGTTCTTATTTAAACTGTGAACAAGTCCTTGGTCTATTATAAAACTTTCTACAGGATGTAGTCTAGGGCCTGTCTCCTACATTCCTATAGATAGTCATCTTTTTGATCATCTGCATACTTCTTTCATCATCAGTCTCCCCCTTTCTACAAGGTCATCCCCATCAAATATATAAATATTGTCTAATATTTGAGAATAACATGGTGATTAGAGCATGGGTTCAGACTGCTCAGCTTCAGACCTGGATTCACAATTAACTAAATGGCTAACTCCCCTCACTTGTAAGCAGATAATAACAAGGTACCGTAAAGTGTTGTTCTGGGGATTAACTGTCATTATATGTCAAGAATATAGTCGGGAATTTATGGCTAATAGTTACTCTTAAAATAGTATTTTCATTCCTAAAACATTGCCTTACTTGAGCACACCAGCTGTCCTAATGATAGCCCTTTTCCTCTGCCACTCTCCACAACTAGCTTACCCAAAGAGCCGTCAGCCAGCATGCTTGCCCCATGCTCACCCCTTATACACACTTCAGCCTACTCCAGTCTCCTTTCTTCTCCTCTCACTTCAGTGAAATTTCTCTTCCAAGGTCCTCAAAAATCTCTATTTTGCAGACATCAGGGTGCAATATTCTGTACTCGTCATATGTAACATGTTGGCAGTATGACAGTTTCCCTTTTTCACATAGTATTCCTCACGTGACTTGTAAGACAATGTGCCCTTCTGGCTTTCTTCTACCTTTCTGACTCCTTCATCTTAGACTTTTTAAAACCTCCTTCACCTAACTTCTAACTTTTACATGATGAAATTCATCTTCTCTTTGTATAAATTTTGCAAGAAGTTTGTCTCCAAATAGCATTTATGTGTCAGTGATTTCCAGTTTTACACCTATAGCTCAACCCTTTCTTCGTAACTTTAGAGCCATGTATAAAACCATTTGACAACCCAGATGCATATAAAAAGTGACATGTGACAAATCTAAGCTGTGATTTCTACTTTATTCCATATCTGTTCTTCTCCCAGTCTTTGTCATTTAATACCATCTCCCAGCTGCCCAAACCAGAGTTCTTGGTGTCGTGCTTGACTCTCTCTCCAGCTCGGTTAGGAGTCAGAGTCCTAGGTAAGCATCTGTGCACATGTGACTTACCGAATGAGAGAAGCAGGACACAGCATAGAAAAACTGAAGGAGCGCAGCGTCTCAGGTGGGGTCTACCAAGACTCTGCTCCTACCGGTCGCTCTGGAGTGGGACTCACACTCCACTCTGCTCCCACCTTTGGCCAAGGGAGTTGACTTACTTCCGTGTAAATTAGTCGTTGGTTTTAGATTTCCCCATGGGGAACAGGGAGACGGTAAACGTCTCAGGCAAAGGCAAAGCAACCTCTTGACAGACGGCAGTTCTCTGGCAAAGGAGGCAACCACGTGCTTGACCTGCCGACAGTGCCTTCCTCGACCCCACAGGGGAAGGCCGAGCCGGGTCCCTCCCTCCCGCCGCTCCCCCAGCGCTCTCCGTCTGGCTTCCCAGTCTCGGCGCATCCGTCCGGACCACCACTCAGCAAGCCCACCGAAACCACCTCTGAGTACCTGTCTGCATCCAGCCACCTCCCTCCGCCGGGCAGCTGCCCTGCCCAGAGCACTGCCTCTGGGAAACGTCTCCCCTCACCCACATCTTTCCGGGGCTGGCCCGTGTAGCAGCAGCGTCCTGTTTTCCATTTGCCAGCATGTATATCATCAGCGTTGGTCATGCTTCCCTCCTCCTTCCGCCCGTCACGGGAAACCACCTGAGCCATCCCAACAAGCCGAATCCGAACTGCTGAGCAGCGGCGGTGGGTGAGACGGCCTGCGCCCCTTCCTCTGCCTTCCTTGTTCCTTCTGCAGCTGACCCAGTACCGGTCAAGGTTATCCACTTCCGTTTCAAAGCTGATTGCTGCTAGGCTCACCTGACTTGAAGAAATGTTCTTGTTTCTTAAACAAATATAAATAATACACACAATTACTTCTATATATGCACAATGAGGAATACTCTCTTGTGTTAAAAAAAATCCTAACTAGAAATTTTGATATTATTTTTGATCTTGAAAATTCTGCTATTGATTCTTCACAGAGAGATGACATAAATTTACAGTTTCTAGTCCAGCATGGACTTCTACTAGGACTTCCCTGGTGGCTGAGACAGTAAAGCGTCTGCCTACAATGCGAGAGACCTGGGTTCGATCCCTGGGTCAGGAAGATCTCCTGGAGAAGGAAATGGCAACCCACTCCAGTGCTCTTGCCTGGAAAATCCCATGGACAGAGGAGCCTGGTAGGTTACAGTCCAGGGGGTCGCAAAAAGTCTGACACAACTGAGCGACTTCACTTCACTTCAGTCCAGCATGGAAGGGGTAGAGGAGTTTCCACTCCATCCTAATAGCAAATAGAAAGCTCAACAAATTGAAAAGCCAACAACTCCTCTTATATCCATCAGAAAAGTTAGGTTACAGGGCAAATCACTGCTCCCAAAATTGCAGAGACACAGAGGCAGAGGGAATCACAATTTACGGGAGCAGAAACCCACCAGCAGAACCCTCTATGGGAACCAGTGCCAGGGCAGGGAAGCGGAACTGTAATTAACACACAGCTAGAGGCTCAGTGTTGGACAGGCTGAGAGTTTACGACTCCAGGAGGGCCCCACATTTCTGTGAGTTTCCCTCTAGGGGCTCCACCAGGTCTTCATGGTGGGTATCAGAGAAAAATCCCTTTGTGTTTCCAGCATGTGTGACAGAACAGATTTAACACACATTCCTTAGCCAGGGAGGTTGAAAGAAAATACCATCTGGGTGGTTTACTTCTGGATCTCATACTATCATCTCTGCTTGGTTCAGCTTCCGTGTATTTACCAGTCCATTTTTGCTGTTGCTGCTACGGTTGTTTTACTTTTAAAACTATGGGAGTTACTAAATATGGCCAGCTAGGCTTTATCTTGATTTTCACTCTTGGATTCTCAGTGGATCAAATTGGAGTAAGCTTCTCTCTACAGAAATCCAGGCCATCATTTTCCAAAAACCAATCCAGTGTGTCTGGAATTTAGTTTGAGAAGAGAAACAAAGTGGTAGTAGATCGCTACCACTCAGCAGTAGAGCAGAAGAGTGTACCTGTGTCTCATTCATTGATTGTCTACTCACAGTTAGAGATGCTAACACGTTACTCTTGGTGCTCAAGATTGCTACAATAGCCAGGATGTTACTCATTTTCTCACATAACCCAGTAGATCACTTAGGCATAGTTAACTGCACTACTCCATCGACTTACATCACATCAAGGAGTTGTCCGCTAGAACTTCATGTCCAAGAGTTTTTATCCGTGAAATTAGCCCCAGAATAGGTATTAGAAAATAAACTACAAGTGAGAAGGAAAAGAGCAGAAAACAGCTTGTTTCCAATTTTAAAACAATTTAAAAAATATCTAACTTGTTAAATTGTTTTCTTTAGCAGTACTTTTGCAAGTTATCCATTTTTGTTTATGGTTACTCTGATAACTGAAGTTGCTAATATGTCTTAAGTGCTTACTGTATGCTAGTTGCTAGCATTTTACATTTGGAGAAGGAAATGGCAACCCACTCCAGTATTCTTGCCTGGAGAATCCCCTGGACAGAGGAGCCTGGTGGGCTGCTGTCCATGGGGTCGCACAGAGTTGGACACAACTGAAGCAACTTAGCATGCATGCATGCAATGGGGAAGGAAATGGCAGCCCACTCCAGTGTTCTTGCCTGGAGAATCCCAGGGATGGAGGAGCCTGGTGGGCTGCCGTCTATGGGGTCGCACAGAGTCAGACACGACTGAAGTGACTAAGCAGCAGCAGCAGCAGCACTTTATATATAATATTATTTATTCCTCAAAGAAATTCCGTATGTATTTTGCATTTCCTAAGTAACTTTCCTTATGTCACACAGCTGAGTGACAAAACCTGGGTTACAGCCTGGACTAATTTATTCCTTAGTCTGAGCTGTAAAGCACTAGGCTGTGTTGCCCACTGCCTCTGGCTATAATTTCAAAAACATTTAAAATAGCTCTTTATACTATTAAGTGAGAACTTACTTGGGTAGAAGAAGAGTCTTACTTATTCATTTTGGCTTGAGATCCTTAAGAAAAAAGTAGGTAAAAATTGGCAGGTCATAGATTATATCTAACCTGTGGAGGTACTATGCTTGGCCCAAGGAGTGCTGTAAAACCTTTAAATTCATAGTGTTTTAAAATGAGAGGAATATATATGAAATCTGAATTTCTATCTTCTTATGTAAAATCGGAAAATTAAGCCTTAAGTCTGTGAAACTATCTTTTAGAACATATTGATGTTTATAACTACATCCAGGGAAGAGAGGAGAAAAGACACAGAATATTGAGGAATCTGTTTACTCTTCTGAGGTTAGAGGAGGATTATGATTCTGCCACTCTGAGTTCCCTTTTATCTTCCAAACATACAGAGCCAGCATCCATTGATCAGAAGGCTAGATACAATTTTTAGAAGTGACCCTGTCAACTGGGATATTTGGACTCCAAATGATAAGTAACATTTGTTTTGAATCTTTTAAAAACTGTATTCATGTAATAGTTGAGCAGTTACAAAGTGTCTCTGAAAAATGAAATACTTTGATTTCACTTTCTATAAATAAAAACAGTTCCATCAGGTGGCCATCTGTGATATCAGAAATCAGTATATTCTGTCTAATTTGTCTTTGTTATTTCCAGGGTCAGGCTCCTTCAACTTCAGTTATTTAGTCTTAGTGTGATATATAACAGAGCCAAATGTTACAGCCATTATCCATAAAGTCTGTTTCTTGAGGAATATAGGTACTATACCCTCAAAAATGCCCCAGCCTTCTCCAGCTAAGCTAAATTGTTTAAAGTTTCCGTCATATTTGAGATTCAGAATACTAGATTTCAACCTTTTCAAAACACAGTATATTAAATCTTGGAATGCCTGTATCAAAACATCACTTTATGACAAATAGTAAAGAATGTAATGTACTTGGTAGAAGTACTGGGATTAAAATGGTACACTGAAAAATTTTAGTGGAGTAAAAACTACCTCACTCAACCGCTCACTATACACACATAAACACATGCAACAGCTCACTCCATTTTACACATGCACACACATACACACAACCTGGTTGTCTAAAAAAAATTTGCAAAGTTCAGAATACCAAGAACTAAGAAGGATAGCAGTGCAGGAGACACCTCTGGATGAGCAGAAGGACAGATAAATCACGCTGCTAAAATTGTATACTTATGCTATAATCTAAATGATACATATTTCAATTTATCTGATGTTATAACATAATTTTACTTCTAACCCAGCTCCCCCTACAAGAGCCTTCAGGCCATTATTTACAATACGTGGATTCCTTGTTTATACTTAATTCAAAGAATATTGGAAATTTGATTCTCAAATCATAGCAAATTAGAGGCCGTGTATCACAGGTGTGTAGCTGTCTTGAGAGCAAAGCTTTCAGCAAAATGTTGATCCTGAGAAAAGACAGAATTGTTTTATATTAGAATTTAGCATAATTCTGACTATGGTTTAGTATATACTATTTAAGAATAAAAAAATCAAAAGTTACAGTTTCTCAATTGATTACTTCAAAAAATAATCATATTAGCCCTAGAAATACACTTACATAACTCCTCCCAAATTGCTGAGCATATGAGAATTGCTGCATTTAATTTCCATTGATCATGTAGTATACTTAGTATTTTAGCTATTAATGATAATAATTTATGTGGACCCAACTGAGAAGAGCTATTTATAACTCATATTCCAAAATATTCTGTTAAAGAGAAGACATCCACCACTAAACTTTTAGAAAATAATGATTCACTAAGCAGTTGGTATTTAACATTCATGTTGCTCTGTAATGAGAAATTTAAGATATATTTCTGAGTATCTCATTGTAATTGAACATAAATAATTTAAATGTTTAGATGAATTATTCCGCCTACAAAAAGTAAAGGAAAAATTAGGGACATTATTTTGTTCTTAGAAATGAACCATTAATGTTAACAGTATTATTTTAAAACTAGATAATTCATGGTTAAAGATGGATATGCATACTTTTAACAATTAAAATCACTTGATTTTTTCAAGGTCTTACAAATAGAAGATCAAGAACAATATCTGTTAGGAAGGATGATGTACATGTGACATGTTACTAGCGATGGTCAGTGGCAATCAAAACCAGAAGAAACTTAGAAGCCAAAAACAAAAGGGAAGGGAGACTCTGCTCCTTCTCAAGTTGAAAATAGGAGCCTGTTTTCCTGAAGACTTACCTTAAGGCTCATCATCCTGAGGCTTTTGTTTATAATAAATGAGTTCTGAACATCTATTTGGCCATAACTACATTAAACAATATAATGTTTAGGGGAAAATTTGGTAAGAATTTAGTGGAAATAAATATTAGAGGAAATTTACAGAAAATACAAAAGGTTTATATGCCACATACTTTTTTATATTATAAAATATTAACTTTAGCCAGTATTGGATTATGGCTTCCCAGGTGGCTCAGTGGTAAAGAATCTGTCTGCCACTCAGGAGATGTGGGTTCGATCCCTGAGTCTGGATGATCCCCTGGAGAAGGGAATGGCAATCCACTCCAGTATTGCCTGGGAAATCCCAAGGACAGAGGCGCCCTGCCGGCTACAGTCCACAAGGTCGCCAAAGAGTTGGACATGACTTAGCAACTGAACAGCAGCAATACTTCTGCTTTACTTTCATACCTCTTTTATTTTGGCATATTTTGTTAAATCTGTGTGTAAATCACGAAATACATAAAATCTCACTTTGTGTTTCTCTGTTGACATTATGTATGCTGATTATATGGAAAATAGTAGTAAAGATTGTCTAAGAGATCTTTTTAATGCTATTAATAGCTGCTATTAATCATGGGCATGGTTTTGAAAAGTAATTTTCATTTTCCTATCAGCAGTCCACTATAGGGTTTTGGGGGAAAACTCTTGAATCTACTTACACAGTCCTAGAATGAAATTAAGATATAGATGTTTATTGATCACTGTGATGTTAATGATCATGATGAGAATATACTGAATAGAGAAGAGATCAAATAGAATGTGATCCCATAAATAGCAACAGACTAAGCTTCTTCAGTACTTTCCCTTCCAAGCGTAACAGACCCTATTTTCTTAATATATGAGGTCTTTCCTCCATATCATACTGCTGCTGCTTTTTAAATTTAGCATAGTGCCTTTCACTTCCTGCCATGGCTACCAGTTGTTTAATACTCACCCTGTGTTGGTGATAATAGGCTTCATTTCTTATTTTCCTAACAGTTCTACCAGCTATATATAGAGATAAAGGGGTTATAATCTCCATCTTAAAGGTTGTTTGCTTAATTAACAGACATCACATAGCTAACAATTCCTAGACCTAGAACAAAGTAATGATTTATTTATTTGATGTCATTTCCTCAATATTATATACATTTGAAATATTACAATTCCAAGTCCTTAACTTGGAGTTGTAAGTCAGATAAGTCAGTCGTGATTTCCACTGACTGAGGCATTTGCTAGAATAGAAGCTTCTTAGCCATTTGTTTGTAGCACCATGCTGTTTCCTCTTCAACCTCGTGTTGTAATGGTTCCTATTTCCTGTCTTTCCTGATCTTAAAGGGCAGTTTAAGTGCATGCAGTAGGTGTTGGTCAGGAAAACTGGACCATTCACATGGGTCCAACAGGAACTGATTAAATAAAATGATGTAGTTGTTGTTCAGTCACTAAGTTGTGTCTGAGTTTGTGCGACCCCATGGACTGCAGTGCACCAGGCTCCCCTGCTCTCCACTATCTCTCAGGGTTTGCTCAAATGACTTCAGTGGGTGATGCTATCCAAACATCTCATCCTCTGTCACCCCCTTCTCCTACCCTCAGTCTTTCCCAGCATCAGAGTCTTTCTCAGTGAGTCAGATCTTCACATCAGGTGGCCAAAGAACTGGAGCTTCATCTTCAGCATCAGTTCTTCCATTGAATACTCAGGGTTGATTTCCTTTAGGATTGCCTGGTTTGATCTCCTTGCAGTCCAAAGGACTCCCAAGACTTTTCTCCAGCACCACAATTCAAAAGAATCAATTCTTTGGCACTCAGCCTTCTTTATAGTCCAACTCTCATATCCATACATGACTACAGGAAAAACCATAGCTTTGATTATATGGACCTTTGTTGGCCAAGTATTTTCTAATATGCTGTCCAGGTTTGTTATAGCTTTTCCTCCAAGGAGCAAACATCTTTTAATTTCATGGCTGCAGTCACCGTCCACAGTGATTTTGGAGCCCAAGAAAATAAAATCTATCACTGTTTCCACTTTCCCCGCTTCTACTTGCCATGATGTGATGGGACCAGATGCCATGGTCTTGGTTTTTTGAATGTTGAGTTTTAACCCAGCTTTTTCACTCTCCTTTTTCACCCTCATCAAGAGGCTTTTTAGTTCCGAAACTCAGGCATTGAGAGACTTAATGAGTGAAGGTCAGGGTGCCACTTTTAGCAAATTTGAAACAGCAGAGATAAGAAAATCATCACCAGTGACTTCAGTTGCGGATAGTACCGAAGTGGATGGTGCGCAGGACCAAATGCCATGCACCCACCAAGGCCACATGCTGAAGTCCATCCCCTGACCACAGCAGCCACTGTGGGAATTATGCCCCATTCTGCTCATCTGCTCTATAGACCTCTAGGAGTGCTTCTGATCCTTGGAAACTTACAGAACCTACTTGCAAAGGAATCTGGGAAATGTAGTTTCCAGGCTATCAATGTCTTCAGTATGAAGAAAGTTTGAAAAAGATAATATTCGCATTAAGATATATTTGGAGCAGGGCCACCTTTTTCACTGAACACTATAAATTGATTGCCTCACAGTTCTGGAGGCAAGATACCCAAAATCAAGGTGTTGGAAAAGTCGATTCCTTCTGAGCACTGGGAGAGGGTACCTGTTCCTTGCTGCTCGCCTGGGTTCTCATGGTTTGCTGGCAGTCTTTGGTGTTCCTTGACTTGCAGAAGCATCACCTTAGTCTTTTTTCACCTTCACATTGCATTCTCCCCAAGTACATATCCGTGTCTAAACTTCCCCTGTTAACAAGGAGATCAGTCTTACTGCGCCCACCATAATGACTTCATTTTAACTTTACCTCTATAAAGACTTGTCTCCAAATACAGTCACATTTTGAGGTAGAGGGTAAGGATTTCAAGATGTGAACTGGGGAGGTGGATACAGTTGACCCGATGGCAGTTATCTACTGCTGTATAAGGAATTACTCTAAAATTTAGTGTCTCAAATAAATAATGTCTTCTCTCTCGTGGTGTCTGTGAGTCAGGAGTCTGGGAACAATGTGGCTAGACAGTCTGGGCTTGAGGTCTCTGCTGAGTCTGCCATCAGATCTCATTTCAAGGTTGGCTGGGGTTGTGGGATCCGCTTTCAAGGTGACTGACTCACTACAGACTCCCTCACCGGCTATTGGCATGACATGGCCTTGGTTCCGTTCCACCTAGACCTGTCCACAGGGTGGCCTGAGGGGCTTTCGACAACGTGGGGGCTGACTTCCCCCAGAGCTGAGGATCCAAGAGGCCAGGTGGGAGTTACAATGCCCCTTTCACCGAAATCCCTTCTTGATTAAACACTGGCCTGAGTGCTATAGCTTCTCATGCTTTGGTGCTTGCATTGTTATTTCATTCTCTCTGTTAAGGGCCTGAAACTTCCTGTTTGTCATCTTCTTTCCAGTGTCACTTTTATAACCTGACTACAAATATGTTCTTGTTAAGTACATACTAAGTTGAATTTAATTTCCTTGGAGGTCCTTGCATTTATAAAGAACTATATAAGAAAAATTCATGCTGCAATTAGAATATTGCAGCCAAGTGAATTATATATAATTTAATAGGAAAGAAAATATGAGTTCTGGTGGTGTTCAGGGGCAACTTGCAATTCTTCATAGATGATTTCAACCTGGTATTACTACCCCTGAACACTTTCCGATAGATCTCATGAATAAGGGTAACAAACCAGAGATACTGTATGTTTTTTGCAAACAAAAATAAAATTACATTAATATATCACGTAATTAAGTCTGATCCCATGTTCAAATATTATATATAATCACAGCAAGCTCTCCCCACAGGACGTAAATGCAGACAGTGTTCAGAACTTATCTTAAATAGTAATACTTAAGCCCAAGGATATTCCTTTATGACTTTGAGCTTTGTAAAGATTCATATTTCAGCCCAAAGGGGGTATTGTTGATTGATTTATTACTGCAAAGAGGTTTTATGTCTCAAATCCACCAGAATATTAGAATTAAATGCCTAACTTTTCAACTCTTTTTCATAAGGCAAGATTCAAGTTCAAAGTCAGGTGGGCCAACTTTGTATTATTTAAAATAATGAAATTAATAGATACATTGATAACATAAAACCACAGGTAGTCATCACTTTCAGTGTCTGTAAATAAAATATAAAAATGCAGTCCTGGATATTTATCAACTATGATGCTTGTCCTGAAAGTATTCACAAGTAAGAGGAGAAGAGAGGGGAGAAATGAGGAATGAAGACAGAAGGAGTAAAAGGATGTGAGGCTAGGGAAGCATAGAAGAGTGAATGAAAAAGCAAGCAAAGAAATAAAGGGGAAGAAAGAAAGATGAGGCAAAATTATGTGGGAATATCATACACATTTACACCATCAACAAGAAAAATTGGAGGAAGTTCCAGAGAATGTTACATATTACAGTGTGTTATATGTAGCATAAATCAGTTGATGACTAGATAGTGGCAGGATATTAAACATTAACCTAGATCCTTGCTCATTCATTTTTTGAACACTGACTTAGTACAAAGCATTGAAACATATATGGCTATAGAATTTTAAAAATATATAGAAAAAATATTTCCCATTTTGATTCACAGGTGATTATTGAAGAAACATCAATACTATAAAATATTAATAGATGTTATCATTCATGTCTTTAAATATTTTACTCCATATTTCCCTTCATAATTTGACAAAAATGAATCAAATGTCATAACATTCAGAATAGAATGATGGAATCCATTTTCATGCCACATAACACATGTAGGATATTGTACTTAATCAGAACCATCTTCCAAATAAGCCTGTACTGACACACTGGAATCACATTTGTCTTATTAAAGCATCTTTTGAAAACATATTCAATATGCTGCATCTAAGCATACTTTTTCCACATGGGGATTTAGAATAAAATACAAAGCACAATAATTGTGCAAACAAAGGCATATTCTTGCAGAGGAAGGCTGAATAGGACAGTACAAGAGGAGTTTACAAACTCCACTCACCCACTGAAGAGGCTCAAAGAAGAGGGCCTGTGCTGATGAAATAAACCACAGTACTTAACTAACGCTGTTTAGTTTATCCCATAAATGTGTAGATAATGTGGGCTGGAGACATTATTTCATCCGTGGGGCATATGGTAATTATATCCACATTACAGCGCTTTTGCTAACCACACACACACACACACACGCACGCACATCTTTGCTGCTGAGGGCTGCGGCTGACACTAAGGGACGCCTCTCGGATTTGGGCTCATCAGCACGTTTCTCTCCCTGGGTGCCCCTACCTCGCGGCTGCAACTCCTGTCAGAGGACTTCTCCTCCCCCCACTCACTGCGCGATTACAACAGTAACACACACCGGAACAGAAGTTTGTAGTTCCAGAAGAGGAAGGGAGTCTGGGGATTTTTATCAACTGTTGCTTTCCCCGAGCTTAGTTTAAATTGGGCAAACAGTATTTTGCTGGCATGGCCATCAACATAAAAGCCTCCAGCGCCCACAGAATCAGTGGTTCGACTCAGACAAGAGGCAGACCGTGGGTCCTGGGCCACCCCACAAGGCTATCTTAAGTACTGACAGTGTGTTATACCCAAAACTGTTTTTATAAATCTGCATACATATTTATAATAATGTCACTATCATAAAAATTCCATGGTTAAATATTCCTAATTATCTCATAAATTTGTTTTAAATTTTTTTTTAAAAAAGCTCAAGATCCACACGTTACATTTTTATGGGTTTCTCAGATCAGATGAAACTTTGCCCCCCTTTTTGTTTTCCTTGCTGTTTATTTGTAAAGCAATAGTCATTAGTGATGTTCTGTAGCATTTCTCACATTCTGGACTTGTTGATTTCTGACTCTATGGTAATGCTTTATATGTTCTTCTACATACTTCATAGAATGTATCTTGTAATTCCAACAGGAGGCATAGAGCATCCACTTTTTCTTTTTGTGTGATGTTAGTAGCCACTGATCATAGTTCCCTAGATCCATTATTTTATTAGAGGTTTGCAAAGTGGTGATCTTCTAATGCTTTCTGTTATTTGTTAGCTGGGATACTTTTATAAAAATAAACCTCAGGATACTTAGTTATCTGAGGTTGAATAGAAAAAGCTGGTGGAATACGTCTTCATTTACCAACTTTCAGAAAAAAATTAGAATTGGTTCTTTAGCATACTTCAAGTTTGTCACTGACTCCTTTCCCTTTTTTATTGAAGTATATAGTTGGTTTAAAATATTACATTAGTTTTAGGTGTACAACATACTGGTTCAATATTTTTATAGATTATACTCCATTTGAAGTTGTTACAAAATTATGGCTACATTGCCCTGTGCTGTACAATATATCCTTGTTGCTTATCTATTTTCAACGTAGTAGTCTGTTCGTCTTAGTCCCATAGTCCCCCTTCCGTCTCCCTAGTGGCAACCACAAGTTTGTCCCTCTACCTGTGAGTCAGTTCTAATAGGAGTAATGGTGTTAGTCACTCAGCCGCGTCTGACTCTTTGCCCGCCAGGCTCCTCTGTCCATGGGATTCTCCAGGCAAGAATACTGGCGTGGGTTGCCATTCCCTTCTCCAGTTTTGTTATACACATCTGTTTTCATTATACTGGTTTATTTATTTTTTTCAAACTTTAAACGTTTAATTTTGTATTGGGGTATAGCCAATTAACAATGTTGTGATAGTTTCATGTGAACAGCAAAGGGACTTAGCCATACATATACATGTATCCATTGTCCCCCAAACCCCACTCCCATCCAGTCTGGCATATAACATTGAGTAGAATTCCATATGTAACATAATACTGGTTTAAATGTACTTTTTCTTTAAATCCTCACACACTCTTATATGCATAAACAATTATTTGTACTTAACAGTGCGGAAACTGAGGCTCATAAAGTCACTTGCCTAGTCAGGAGTCTAGACAGTTTAGAACGTATGCTCCCCCTATTGGACTCCAGGACATATTCAGAGGCCAAAAGAATTGAAAAAAATAATTGTGCCCTGGAGCACCTAGCCAGCACCCATAATATGTAACTCCGATAAAAGAATATTTTTGAAACATGTAAATTATCATATGTGCAATCAATTGTTAGCCCAGGTTTGATGCTTGATACAGGGGGCTCAGGGCTGGTGCACCAGGATGACCCAGAGAGATGGATTCGGGAGAGAGGTGGGAGGGGGTTCTGGAAGGGAAACACATGTATACCCATGGTGGATTCATGTCAATGTATGGCAAAACCAACACGATAATGTAAAGAAAAAAAATAACAAAAAAAGAAAAAAATAATAATAAAGATCTCACAAGACTACAATCTAAGCCAAAATTGAAAATACTTTGATTGGAGATCTCTGTAAATTCCTGGATACACTCATTGAATGTGGGCGTTTGACTGTTTCCATTTAGTTCCCATTTGCTGGTGCGAAGGAGCGCATGGCAGCCTGATGGGGAGTCTGGCACTGACTTTCCCATGTTTCTGCCTTAGAGGAAGATCTCTTAATATGCCATTTATAAGACAACACTCCTGAGCCTCAGATGCTCACACTGGTGCGCCAGCCTGTCTTGCCTGCAGAGTCAGTGGAAATCACATTTGGTGTGCTTATTTTGATGTTCACCCAGATCCCTGCAGGGCTTAAGGAGATTAGACCCTTGTGATAGACAGACTGTTGGTATTGAACGGTCCATTACTCAGCCTTCTCCAGGGGCTCGGGAGGCAGACTGGCAGCAAGCAATGCAGACCCAAGTCCAGTTGTGACGCTTTGCAGTGCCCAGCGTGTCAGTGACCCCTGAATAGGGAACACGTGCTTTCCAGGAAACACAAAGCGGAAAAGTCCGTATGTTTGCCTTGTCATCTTAATGTTCCGTTTGCCCATAACAGGATCAAAGGCCAGATGATTTTCACAAGCAGTGTGCCATGTGCCCTTTCTCAAACCAAATGCTGACAATAAATATTTCTGGTGGTGCTGGCAGAGAATTCTCCATGCATATCCTGATTTCCACATGTCTTATGAACAGAGGCATTGATTCCCTTTGTTCTGGACTATCTTTCCAAGGATATGAGTGTAGCAAACAGCCTTGGAAGACAGAAACTGTGCTCCCTGTCGAGGAAAGGGCACGCTTGATTTCTATCCAGCATAATAAAACAGTGGAATTGCCTGTTACAGATTTGGTCTCCCTGAACTCAGGGTTTGTCTTCCTTACACACCTTAGTGCACATCCTGAAGCTATCACCTGGCCTTCTTCACATTGTCTGTATAACTTGGAGATCCGGATTTGGTGCAAAAATTATGACACTTTGGCTATTGCTATTGCTGTGAGTAATAAACTGTCTTTGGCTTTGGACCCAGGAGTCTTGGCCCTTCTGCCAGCATCCATGAAGACTGGTGTGTGTGTGTGTCCGACTCTTTGCAACCCAATGGACAGTAGCCCACCAGGCTCCTGGGTCCATGGGATTCTCCAGGCAAGAATATTGGGTGGAGTTGCCATACCCTCCTCCAGGGGATCTTCCCAACCCAGGGATCGAACCCTTGTCTCCTGTGTCTTCTACATTGCAGGCAGATTCTTTACTTGCTGAGCCATCAGGTAAGACTAGTAGGTTAGTTTATTACCTTGTGAGTAGGTTAAAATTTTAGATCCTTCAAAATATTTGACAGTTTTTAGTCCTTATGATTATATAAAGACATATGTGTTATATGTTTGAATGTGTATATATATTACCTATTTACATTCCCGTATGGGTAATAAGATTTTACTGTTATGTAATGTATAAATGTATATATATAAACCTTATTTTATAATTTTTAATATGACACTTGAAAAAAAATGCCTACATTTTTAGAGCTATTTATAAACAGAACGTAGAATCACATTCAGTCCTTTACAAAATGTCTCTTCATCGTCCAAGGGCAGAGAAGCCCCAGCAAGATGGTAGGCGCTGGAGCAGCAGCTGCGCAGGGCTGGAGTGACTTTGAGGAGGTACCCCACGTCCAGGGAGAAGGAGAAGCCCCAGCAAGATGACAGGAGAGCAAAATTGCATTTACAATCAAACCCATATTCTCCAGAGACACTCTGAGGGCTCAAACAAACCTCGTGTGCCCCAGGACCCAGAGACCCCACGGAGACGGAGGCAACTGTGTGTTAGTGTCTCTAGTGAAGTAATGCTTACAATCCTCCAAGCCAGGCTTCAGCAATGCGTGAACCATGAACTTTCAGATGTTCAAGATGGTTTTAGAAAAGGCAGAGGAACCAGAGATCAAATTGCGAACATCCGTTGGATCATGGAAAAAGCAAGAGAGTTCCAGAAAAACATCTATTTCTGCTTTATTGACTATTCCAAAGCCTTGGACTTTGTGGACCACAATAAACTGTGGAAAATTCTGAAAGAGATGGGAATAGCAGACCATATGACCTGCCTCTTGAGAAACCTGTATACAGATCAAGAAGCAACAGCTAGAACTGGACATGGAACAACAGACTGGTTCTAAATAGGAAAAGGAGTATGCCAAGGCTGTATATTGTCACCCTGCTTATTTAACTTCTATACAGAGTACCTCATGAGAAACGCTGGGCTACATGAAGCACAAGCTGGAATCAAGATTGCCGGGAGAAATATTAATAATCTCAGACATGCAGATGATACCCTCCTTATGGCAGAAAGTAAAGAGGACCTAAAACGCCTCTTGATGAAAGTGAAAGAGGAGAGTGCAAAAGTTAGCTTAAAGCTCAACATTTATAAAACTAAGACCATGGTATCTGATCCCATCACTTCATGGCAAATAGATGGGGAAACAGTGGAAACAGTGTCAGACTTTATTTTTGGGGGGCTCCAAAATCACTGCAGCTGGTGATTGCAGCCATGAAATTAAAAGACGCTTACTCCTTGGAAGAAAAGTTATGACCAACCTAGACAGCATATTCAAAAGCAGAGACATTACTTTGCCAACAAAGTTCTGTCTAGTCAAGGCTATAGTTTTTCCAGTGGTCAGGTATGGATGTGAGAGTTGGACTATAAAGAAAGCTGAGCACCAAAGGATTGATGCTTTTGAACTGTGGTGTTGGAGAAGACTCTTGAGAGTCCCTTGGACTGCAAGGAGATCCAACCAGTCCATCCTAAAGGAGATCAGTCCTGGGTGTTCATTGGAAGGACTGATGCTGAAGCTGAAACTCCAATACTATGGCCACCTGATGGGAAGAACTGACTCATTTGAAAAGACCCTGATGCTGGGAAATATAGAAGATGAGAGGAGAAGGGGATGAAAGAGGGTGAGATGGTTGGATGGCACCATGAACTCACTCGACATGTGTTTGAGTAAACCCCGGAAATTGGTGATGGACAGGGATGCCTGGTGAGCCACAGTCATTGGGGTCACAAAGAGTCAGATATGACTGAGTGACTGACCTGAACTGATCATGGCGTGAACTGATCATGGCAATAACTAGTTCCTTAGCTTTAATGAGAAGGAAACAATGAATAATTTTTCTCAAAACTACATAGCACATGAATGCCCTTTTAAATTTTGAAATAGCAAATACATTATAATTTTATCTTAGGCTGTTTTTATTTATCTTAACAAAGATGTGGGTTTCTCTGGTGGCTCAGATGGTAAAGAATCTGCCCACAATGTCAGAGAACTGGGTTCGATCTTTGGGTTGGGAAGATCCCTGGAGAATGGAATGGCAACTCACTCCAGTGTTCTTGCCTGGAGAACTTCATGGACAGAGGAACCCAGCAAGCTACAGTCACAAAAGCATTGGGCACAACTGAGCGACTTTCACACTTCACACATACAGAAAGAGAGGTGACATTGGTGTGAGTAGTTATAATGATGAATATAATAATAATAAACATAATCCCCCTTAGCTCCAGAAAACTTTGAACCTTCAAAAAAGGTTCTGTGGGATAATATTATGGTCTCATACAGTGAGGACAGCGAAAGACAACATCTGATCCCAAGCTCTAGCCAGTATCCGAACCTCCTTCTAGAAAATCACTCATTAGAAATGATCCACCACATCCACCTCCAGAAAGAGAAAACTCAATTCTCCAGGTGTACCTACATATGAATATTTGACAGACAAAATTTTCTGAACCCTTTGTTGTATTAAAGGAATATTTGTTTCCCTGAATTTCACATTTGCTTCTGCTTCTGATGGAATCAAATTCCTAATAATGGATTCCAATATTTCGCTGAGATTCACCAGCTTGTGAAAGCAATGACTTTAAACAGCAGTTTCTCCATCTGTATAATGGGCACAGTAGTGGCCTCTCCCATGTCCAAAGTGAGGGTAAACTGAGCTTTAAGACATAGCACCCGGGAGGCAGAGGTGTGGCTCTCCCTCACCTTCCCGTTATGACGCGCTTACAGGTGACAGCATTGTCATCTCCCCGTGACGGAGTCAGGGTGACAGTCTGGCCCCGTGGGCCCCACGCCACACTGTTTCCCACCCCCTTCCTAGACGCACCCACCACCCAGGTCCATGTCAAAGCAGCCTCAGTTTTAATAGTCTCTTGATTATAGATTTCGGTTTGAAGATAGCAAGAAGTTTCTGTTGGAAAATGGGGGTCTTTCCTCTACTCTTAGATATGTTGTTATGTGAACTTTAAGACCTTCCACCAGTGAAATACCTGTGTCCGGTCTATCAATTTCATATGGCTCCAAATAAAGTATCTTAAGCTTTGATGCTTGAAATGAGAAAAAACCATTATTGTAGTGAGGTTTAAATTTTTACTAAAAATATATATATATATAAAACTTTAGAGCAATACAAGTTGAGTAGTTATAATCTCACCAGTTTTTCATACTTGACTGCAATTTACTTATTTTGAATATGAAGTCTATATTGAATGTGCCCTCAATCTCTTAAATATTTTTAATAGGTATACTCATAAATTTTCCTTCATTCACAAAACTCATTTCCTACTATACACATTATAAACCATATAAAACTATGAATCTTAAACGAGAGTTAAATTTGAAATACAGGATGTAAGCTTTAATTTATTAACTGTAGTTAAAGATAGTGGATAGTGAAAGTGAAAGAGAATTCGCTCAGTTGTTTCTGACTATTAGTGACCCCATGGACTGTAGCCGATCTGAGCGCAATCAGATCCAGGTCTTGTTTTTGCTAACTGTATAGAGCTTCTCCAAAGATAGTGGATAGAAGTCTTTATTTCAGATAGTTCTTTGATAATTTCAAATCGCTGTGGCCTTTATATCAGAGGATCTGATTAGATAATCATTGCTTTTGTGATGGAGTTGACAAAAAAGAGCAACAGTAGGTGTCAGCATTCCTGTTTCCTCATTGGGTTTGACTTGGATTGTCAGTATTGTTGTTAATCCATGTTCATGCTTTAAGGCATGTATCTGTTTTGTGAAGTATAGTAACCAAAACTAGCTAATAATCGATCAACCTGTTTAACTACAGTGCCTGGCAATGCGTTGCAAGCAAATGTGAGTGAGAAGCAAAGGATAACCTTTCCCGGACGTGGAACTCTCACCTCACCCGCTCTGGGTGATGAAACTTCCTGGTGCATGAAGGCAGTAAGCAGTGTCAGTCTCTACTGAAGAGGAATTGGGCTTTTTCTGTTTTAGTTAAGAATCAATGGCCAATAGAAACGGAGTATTTTCTTGCAACACCAGTGAATCCTGTTTCTTAGGTTTGTGCTTGCTCTGGAGCTCTTGTACTGCGTTACCCAGGGATCTCTGCCTTACTGAGGTAAACAACTTGGAGGGGCACTGTCTTTGTACACGCTCCCACATTGTGTAGGAAGAGAAATGCCCGGCCAATAGTTTGCGTCATCATTTGAAGGGAGGCCACTGCAGTGAGTGTGCACGCGTGCTAAGTAACTTCAGTCGTGTCTGACTCTTTGTGACTTTCTGGACTGTAGTCCTCCAAGCTCCACTGTCCATGGGATTCTCCAGCAAGAATGCTGGAGTGGGCTGCCATGCCCTCCTCCAGGGGCTCTTCCCCATTGGGGGATCAAACCCACACGTCTTTGTCTCCTGTGCTGGTTGGCAGGTTCTTTTCTACTAGCGCCACCCGGGAAGCCCCTGAGGCTACATGTTAAAGAGTAGAGGCAGCAGAGCCAGTGAAGGAGAAATATATGCCATCGGATTTTAACAAGACAGGCAACTAGTTTAGACATTTCAACCTACAAATAAACCTCCTCGAGATCGAACTGACTGATGAAGACTATCTACATTGGCAAAAGGCACTGCATCGGCACTCCATCTTTTATTTGGGGACCATGCTTCTTACAGTAGCTGACACAACATTGCATGATGAGAAGCTAGAGAAACTTGAATGACTTGGGCAATGTCTCACAGTGTGGGATTTGTCCCAGAAACTCTACCAAGTGCCTCACTGAGGAGCAAGTTACAACATACGCTAACTCAGCAGTAGCTGAGCACAAACGAACGCAATTTCCCTGGGCACTGAGGTTCCAGATTGCTTCCCAAAGGGTCACATCAGTTACTGTCATATTTTTTCATCTCTGAACCCTGATTCATTAGAGTGACCCAATTCCTATGTGTCTATGTGACACACCTCTTTGCTTCCTCACCTGTTCTGTCCGGAGTGCTGACCAACAAGCCCACTTGCTGTACCTTATCAAGTCTAAAGGAAGTGTCACTACAGGCTGCAAAGAAACAGCGAAGGTGGCAGGATTAATGACATACAAGCGACTGGCAAAAACAGTGCTTTAGTAAAGGACAAGCTGCAAAGCATGCAAAAGGGAGACCTAACTAAGTTCTGTTCTCTTCAGTAGTATATGAGATGCAAGGACCTACTAGCGGAGACCTATTTACATGTAAATGCTGAATCCTGTACCCACCGGAATCACAAGCACATAGGTTGCTTTTTCGTTGGAAGAAACTGACAATTATTGGGCAAAAACATCAGTGAAAATTAAAAACTGATGTATGGGGGAGAATAGTGTCAGTTTATTCCCTGATGTGAAGTGAAGCCTCTTTGAATAGAACCTTTATATTTTCAACTTTTTAAAACAAGAAAATCCCACATTATCCAGCAGATGCTGCCTGGAGAATTACTGTCCATCCAGGCTTTTTGAGGTTTCCAGTCACTTAATACTCTTAACTAACTTCCATCAAACATTTCCACAGATAAAACCCATTCTAAGCCACCTAAATCCTTGTTGGAAAACGGAAGATTTATAAAACAAGATGCTATACTTTGCAGTCCCATAGGTGCCTCCTGTTGCCAACATGTATAACCAGAGCCCTCCACCGCCGCCCCACAGCCCAGGTGTGGGTGACTGCATGCTCTGGGGAATCTTTGCGCCTTGCTTGGCGATTCTGCTATTTTCAGAATTAGCGGCGCCACCCTTTGTTGTTTAGTCACTTCAGTTGTGTCCAACTATTTTGACCCCATGAACTGTAGCCCGCAAGACCCCTCTGTCCATGGATCTCTCCAGACAAGAATCCTGGAGTGGGTTGCTGTTCCCTTCTCCAGGGGGTCTTCCTGACCCAGGGATCGAACCTGCATCTCCTGCTTGGCAGACAATTCCCTGCCACTGAGACACCTGAGGCGCCCCTAAGAGGCTACAAGTGTACTTCTCGGTGATAAAACTTATTTCTCAGGGCTTTTATAGATTTTGTTGGATTGAATCTGGTTGTTGCACTGAAATAGTAAAGAAACGGTGAGAATAGTTCTCAAAGTTTTTTTCAGCATGGGAAATAAGAATCAGAATTATCGGAGTTGATATGCAAGTTGATGTACTTACAATCTAGGGGAATTTTATTTCAACCACACTGAGTTTAGTTATTGATTCCAACTTCCTGCAGTAGGCTGTGGGACAAATTGTAACTGACCATGGGCTTGCTGCAGGAAGAGGCTGAGGGCAAACAGTGGACAACAGGTGAGATGAGTTACAATGAAAACCAATACGTCAAATTCAGTAAGACTCGACATCTTAGTCTTCCTGTTATTTGGAAATGAAATACTGTCCCCTGCAGAGGCTTCCTGCAGGGAGATGAGCACAGAGCTGCAGCTCAGGATCAGCGATGATTTTTCCTTCAGCTTATATGTTATAGGACAGATAAGTCTGGAGAGTCTTGGATGTTTAGTAAACTTCCCAAAGCAAAATATACGCTTGAATAAATGAGATCTTGAAGCATTTCACTTTTTCCTTTCCTTTCACAGCCTTTGAGAAAGTTTAAAATTAAAAATGGAAAGGGTGTAGAGATCGGCCTGTTAGTTCATTCAGTAACTATCGGACATACACTATGGACCAGCCATGGTTCTAATTTTCTGAGCCTGATTTCTTCTTATATGTAAATATAAATCATCCTGCATAGTTTTAATATGTACTGAATTTTTCTGGGAAAATAGCTACCATACAAGATATGGTGGCTTGCTTTGTTTTCTTAGTTTTCCAGGAGGTGCTCACCATTTCTCAAAATCAGATTGCAGATGGCAGTGCTGTTCCTGGCCTTCCAGGCATCAGCACAGCACATCCGGCGTGGTCTGCATCTATGCTCCTGCCCACATCAGTCTACCTGGTATCTAATTGTTCCAGCACTGTTTGGTGAAAAGACAACCCTCTCTCCAATGAATTTCCTTTGCAACTTCATTGGAAAGCAACTGTCCCTGAATATGTGGACTCTTGTTTCTTCTGTTCATCTATTTAATACTTGTGTCAAACTCAATTAACTAATATAGCTTGAAACTAGGTAGGGTAAGGTTTCCATTATTTCAACTATTCTCGATCATTTGCATTCTTATATGAATTTTAGAATCACTGTATTGATCTCTTTAAAAGAAAAACACTCTAACATTCTTCATTATTTGGACATTTAAGACTGCTCTAGCAATGATTTATACTTTTCTGATCTTACACATCTTTTATTAGGTTTGTCCCAAAGTACTTTGTATTTTTGATACTGTTGTTAAATGACTTTCAGTTCATGGGAATAGAATTGATTTTTGTGTAATGATCTTGTATCCTACAACCTTACTAAGTGCATTTGTTAGTGAGTTGTTTTTTTTTGTAGATTCTATCAGATTTTCTGTGTTAATGACCATGTTGTCCAAGAATAATAGTGACTACTTTCAATACAATGTTGACTTGAAGTCTTTAGACATTCTATTTTCTTGCTAACCTCAGGGGAGAAAGTATTCATTCACCATTAAGTATGATAGCTAGCTGTTGATTTCTACTTATTATCTATCTCAGGTTGAAAAAGTCTCCTTCTGTTTCTAGTTTGCCAAGAATTTTATCAAGTATTGTTTTGTCAAACGTGTTTTTTCTGTGTCTACTGAGATGACATCACTTTTTTTTTACTTTGCTAATATTGTGAATTTCCTTGAGCTTCCAATGTTAGGCCAACCTTGTATCCCTTGGCACCAACCCCATTACTGACTCTAGAGGTTTGTGAGACAGAAAAGAAAAAGCCTCCATCATATATATGAGACATATATTGGCGGAGCTGGAAGGTGAGCATAGACACTTATATAAAACCTGGAAGCCAGAGGAGAGTATGCTGAAACAGGCAGCATCAGAAGACACAGGAGAAACGTAAGGGCAGTGGATGGCAGGGCCGGGGGGTAACCAATGATGAACAATACGGGCTGTGTTAGGGACAAAAAGATCCAGAACATTACAGGAACGAAAATATGGTAGAGTATTTAATTGTTTGGAAGTCCTGCATCAGGCACATTGTCCAAAAATGCATGACACGGGTGCTCTGAGGGTCCAGTAACCAAAAACCATCTTCTGTCAGGTGACAGTCTCAGTGACTGCAGTATCTACAATGGCTGAGAGCTGGGAGTTCTGAACATGGTTCAGACACTGCAGTCTCCCTGCGTGCGGGTTCAGAGGACGGAGCAGGTCCCAGAGACTGTGGTTCCTGGCATGACCCAGGCTAGAGAAGGCCACATACAAAGGGCCACACACGAAGCCTGAAACGATAGGTATTGAATCTGAACTCCTGTTCCTGTGTCATTTTAGTAAGACCAAAAACAATTTTTTATCAGTATAGAAATTTATTTGAATTCAAAATAATATGATGTTTAGGAAAATGTAATAATTATTTAAAGCACCTATCATTGGCTCTGAAACAGTTCTAAAGAAGTCATTCTTCTGAAGTCAAAAAATATGTAGTAAGAATGTACAAGGAAGCAAAAATATATTTAAAAAAAAGCTTGCTGAGTATTGGGAGTTGTTACAAGCGCACACCGAAATAATGTAAGAGTCCAAATTACATAACACGCAAAGCAAGGAGTTCTCTTACTTTATCAACTACTGGAAAATAAACCATAACCTCATGATGCAAGACCATCACTGCTGGGTTAACAGGATAAACTTTCTGAGGGACACAGGGAGTAATTCACTGTACTTCCCCTTTCCCTAACTCATTGCCTCATGCCAATTTACTTTTCCTTTCCTGAGGAAGGTCAGTGTCGACATAACCTCCAAACAAGCCTCGCTCCCTTAGCTCTGCTGTCCATCCCTGAACCTTAACATCTGGGGATCTGCTCTTTCATTCCCACTGAAGTTAATTTTGCTGTATCCAGTTGAATCTGAAGACAGAAATTTACATTGCAAAATATAAAGATCTTTTTGAATCATTATATTTTGGAATTCTCTGTCATATCTCCCTTCCATTGGTAACACTGCATAGCTATGTGATCAATAACATATTTATTTGTACTTATACCTAAATATATAATTTAAGTGACACTTGAGGAATTAATATGTTAGACCTGAGAAAAACAGAACTGGCTTAACTTCCAGGTTTGTCACAGCCAGATCTTCGGCATGTAAAGGAAAGCAGACAGAGACGTATAAGCACCGAGTCTGATCCATTTCAGAAATAAATGCCATGTTCAGATGGGACACCACCGGAGCAAAAGCACTAGAGCTCTCCAACAGGCCAAACCGCCAGGGATTTCCTGACTTCATCCAAGTGCAGGCTATCCCCCAAACTGCAATCACTATTTGCTCATATCTTTTAGATCAGTCACTAGTTATTGCTTAGAAACTATAAAAACTTATTAAGTGGCGTATCACAGAAGTCTGTAATTTTTATTTGGGTTGGCAGGTCGGCAGGAAATCTTGGACAAGTCTGTGCTGAAGGCTGTCTTCTGCATATGGGGCTGGAGGCGGCTGCAACAGCTCAGCTCCAGGTGAGGTGAGCTCCACAGTGCTAGGTGCTCTAGAACTGTGGGTTGTGTTTGCTATGAACCTAAATATTAGCAGTCAGTGACTCCCTGAAGACGTTCCTCTTTACTAATTAGCTGCTATATTAAGTAAACATTTTGACTTGAACATTTGAAAGTCTCTTGGTGAGAACAGTTAAGGGCTTCCTCTTCTAAACCCTGCAAGGTAAATTCTCTTTACCAAAATTCTCACAAGCTTTAAAATCTACAGTCATAGAGAACATGGAAAGGACATTAAAATTCTGAGCCAACCACTTTAGGCTGGGTCTCGAGTTGTTTTAAAATATACTTTCAAACCTTTGGTTCTCTGAAATACTGTTTAGTGAAATTAATTTTGAGAATATTACAATTTTTCCAGGGATAAAAACCTAAGAAAATGGTTGTACTTACTTAAAACTCTCTTATGATATTTCTGAAGAAAACTCTGCATTGCATGCATGCACGTGCACTCAGAGCTAGAGGAAATGTTTAGGACAGTCCAGCTGTGGAGTCACCTTCATAAATTTTGAATAAAATGAAGTCTTAAACACTCACCTGCAGATAAAAATTCTGGAAAAACCACACTACGTCTGCTCTTAACTTTTTTGATTCTTCTTGACATTGTCAAGGGTACATTATTGGTTACCTTTACCTACTGCTGCATAACATACCACCCAAAAGAGCATCTTTTAAAAGTCACTACTGCTCATCACTTCTGACAATTTTGTGGTTAGTCTGAGGTAGTTCTCCCAGTAGACTTGTGTGGGCTCAACCATGTGACCACAGACAGATGCTCGGTTGGCTAGAGGCAGAGTTCATTTGCGACACTTGGTCCTCTCTGCCTGTTGTTATTTTGTCTTAATTTTCATTTTGTATTAGAATAGACTTGACTTACAATTTTAGGTTAGCTTCAGCGATATGATTTAGTTATAGTCTTTCTCAGGTTCTTCTCCCATATAGATTGTTACAGGTTACTGAGTCACCTGTACTATACAGCAGGCCCTTGTTGATCACCTGCTTTGGATATGTTAGTGTGGAGATGTTAACACCAAACTCCTAACTTATCCTTACCTATAACCTTCCCCCTCTGGTAACCAGAAGTTTCTTTTCAAGGTCTACAACTATTTCTGTTTTATAAATAAGCTAATTTGTATCATTTTTTTGGCACAAGCCATACAACTTGCAGGATCTTAGAGATTCAACTAGGGATTGAACTCAGACCCTCAGCAGTAAAAGTAGAAGTCCAAACCACCAGACCACTGGGCAGTTTCCCAGTTGATCAATATTTTTAGATTTCATGTGACATCATATGAAATTTTCTTTCTCTGTCTTACTTCTAGTTACTATGATGATCTCTAGGTCCATCCATGTTGCTGCAAGTGGCATTTTTTATTCTTTTTTAGGCTGAGTAATATTTCATTGTATAAATGTACCACATTTTCTTTACCTGTTCATCTGTTTATGGACACTTAGGTTGTTTCCACACCCTGGTTATTGAAAATAGCGCTGGAGTGAACATTGGAGGTGCACGTGTCTTTGAATTATGGTTTCTCAGGGTATGTGCCCAGTAGTAGGATCTCTGGATAACATGGTAGCTCTATCTTTAGTTTTTTAAGAAACCTCCATACTGTTCTCCATAGTGGCTGTACCAATTTACATTCCCACCAACAGTGTAGGAGGGTTCCTTTTTCTCCACACCCTATCCAAGTAGATTGTGCCTCAATGAGACATCTGAGAATTTGCTCAACATCACTAATAATAATTAGAGAAATGCATATCAAAACTATGCACCAGTCAGATGGCCAGAGTCTACAGTTGTAAAAATGAATGAAATAATCCCATCTGCAGCAACATGGATGGACCTGGACATTCTACCAAGTGAAGTCGGTTAGAGAGAATGACAAATATCATATGATATGGTTTATATACAGATCATAAAACATGATAAAAATGGAACTTATTTACAAAACAGAAACAGATTCACAAAGAAGATGAGCTTATACTAACCCAGGAGGAGAGGGAGGGAGAGATAGGTAGTGAGTCTGGACTAACATGTACACACAAAACAGAGAGCCAACAAGGACCTACTGCACAGCACATGGAACTCTGCTCAATACTCTGGAATAAGCTAACTAGGAAAATAATTTGAAATAGATACATGTTTTTCCAGTAGTCATGTATGGATGTGAGAGTTGGACTATAAAGAAAGCTGAGCGCCGAAGAATTGATGCTTTTGAACTGTGGTGTTGGAGAAGACTCTTGAGAGTCCCTTGGACTGCAAGGAGATCCAACCAGTCCATCCTAAAGGAGATCAGTCCTCGGTGTTCATTGGAAGGACTGATGTTGAAGCTGAAATTCCAATACTTTGGCCACCTCATGTGAAGAGTTGACTTATTGGAAAAGACTCTGATGCTGGGAAGGATTGGGGGCAGGAGGAGAAAGGGAAGACAGAGGATGAGATGGCTGAATGGCATCACTGTCTCGATGGAAAAGGGTTTGGGTAGACTCCGGGAGTTGGTGATGGACAGGGAGGCCTGGCGTGTTGCAGTTCATGGGGTCGCAAAGAGTCGGACATGACCAAGCGACTAAACTAAACTGAACTGAGATACATGTATATGTATAACTGAATTACTTTGCTGTATACCTGAAACATAGCACTCTTAATCAGCTATACGCCAATTAAAAAAAAAAAAAAGCAGCAGCAAATTGGGTTAAAAAACAGAGTCTACAAGAGACCCACTTTAGTGCAAGGGAGACAGATTGAAAGTGACAGGAGGGATAGAAAAACATATTTCATGCAAACAAAAATGACAAGACTGCAATACTTGGAATCAGATAAGCAGACTTCAAAACAAAGGACATAGAGAAATTTAGAGAAGGAGACTATATAATGATGAAAGGATCAATACAAGAAGAGGAGTTTACACTCATCAACATAGGTACATCTAATATCGGAGCACCCAAATACATAAAAGGAGAAATTTACAGGAATACAATAGTAGTAGAGACTTTGACACCACATTCACATCAATGGACAGATCTTCTAGACAGAAAAGCAACAAGGCAAAAGAGACTCTAAATCATAAAATAGAACAATTAAACTTAATTGATATTTTCAGGACATTACTTCCAGAAAAACCCCAGGATGCACAAGAGTCTGAAATAAACCTGACTAAGGATGTGAAAAACTTACATGCTGAGAAGTATAAAATATTAGTAAAGGAAACTGAAGGTGATTCAACAGAATGGTAGGATATCCCATGCTCTTGGAATTGGTAGAATCTTGTTAATATGGCCATACTACCCAAAGCAATTACAGATTTAATGTTATCCTTATCAAGTTACCCATGATATTTTTCACAGAACTAGAATAATCCTAAAATTCATATGGAATCCCCCAGTTTTTGTTACTTGATATTATAGCAGAGTTCCATTTTAATGTCACTCATGGTATTTAAAATATGAGCAACATAACAGAGTTGTTCCCCTTGGAACACTTTGGTGCTATTATTTCATTAGTGGAGAGGTAGGTAGTTCAATTACAAACCGAAAATTACTGATTGTGCTTTAAAAGATGATTAAATGTAGTTGAAGCAAAACAAAATACACCTAATAATCTAGGAATTAAAAATCTTATTTTTATGCTTGGGTTAAAAGAACAGGTCATTTCTAAAAGTATGTATGCTAAATTGACATAGTACTTAAGAATTTTCAAAACATTCCTAAATGAAATGCTTCTGATATCACAATTACATCAGTGATATACAATTTAAAACTTGTCTGAATTGCCTTGTGACAAGTTTGCTTCAAAGTAGGAGATGGAATGTTTGGGATTTTAGAATTTTCTGAAGAGCATATATAGGATGACAAGGCATTAACTGGGAGGAATACTGGGGCAGGATTAATTTGAACTCTAGTAATGTCCCAGGCATCCTTTGCATAAATAAATGAATGTTTTTCTGACTTATTTCTCATAATATAACCAACCAGTAGATACTATTAAATCCATTTTACTCCAAAGGAAATGGACATAATTCAGTTGATAAATGATGTTACAGTTTATCATCTTGCCAAACTTATGATCGTTCCATCCTTTTCTTATGCCCATCCTTCCCTTTGAAATGGGAAAATAGCTGTTTTCACTTCTGGTTTTTTTCCCATGTCTAAAATAGGTTTAATACTTTCTTTACTATCTTTAGCCACTTTTCCTTTCCTCTTTTAAGAATGAGAAAACTGTGGACTTAGACAGCTTTGATTTTCAGGTAAAATATATCTTGTAACTAAATTATCCGTGATTTCTTACACTGCACCTTTGTTAAAGTACTTCTTCATTTAAAGCAGAGTATACAGGATATTTTGTGGCTCTAATAATTATCTTATTGTTTGATAAAAACATGAAATTTGGTTATGTACTGCTCAATCTTGTATGTATATTTAAATTCCCATAAGATATGTATGCATTTGCAACAGACCATTGAGGAAATTAGTCAAAAACATTATTTATAAAGAAGGTGATATACACAAGCAATGTAGAAATATGCTATTAATTTAATATCTAAATAAACTTTTATAGATTTGTCTCTGATTTTTTTTAAATTTATTTTTCTCTTTACATTATTGTATTGGTTTGCCATACATTGATTGACATGAGATTTGTCTCTGATTATTAACTATACATAATGTTTATCTCAAATTCTGCTTTGCTCCTCCTTCCCAAAATACAATTTCCTTATTTTTCTGATTAATTTACTCGTTGGCTATCAATATGCACAATCATATGTATGTACATACATTATAAACCATTAAAGGAGTACTTACTGTGTCAGACACCTAGAAGATGGCATTCTTCTCTAGATAAATATAAAACTCAGACTCAGAACAGTATTGTCCAAGCGTGATGTGAGCGACGTCCAGTAAGCAGAGAGAGAAAGAGAAGTCGGGAGATGGAGGTTTAATCTCAGCTCTATCACATATAAGCCTTAGGAAAGCCATCGTAGTTCTTCAGTTTTAATACCCTTACCTGAGATTTTAATTCCAACCTACCCATTTTTAGAAGTGTGTTGTTATACTCCTGTGTGTAGGACATACCTGCAGAATTGCTCTTTTATTCCTCATGACTTTCTCTCTCAGGATCTGCCGTCAAAACAAGCCACATGCCCTTGGCAGAGTCGGCATGGTTAGGGGTGAGATCTGTAACTCAGAACACTAAGCAATAGCTTTGCGCAGTATAAACCCAGTTGGCTCAACTCAAATACTTGGTCTAATAATACCCTAATCAACTAAATTCATCTGTCCCAATTTCATATTTTATAGCCAGAGCCGAAAGGATACAACTTAATATTCTAAATATCATAAGTGGAGTCTGGGAACACCACCACCATGTCACTCTCAGAACAAAGCGGAAGGTGAAACTGGAGATGACATGAAGTCACGCAGTAGCTGAAAGAGCACAAGGAATGGATTCCACGTGCAAGGAGCCGGAGAGGCTGAAGCGATGCTGAACAGGGGGGATGCAACGCTACTTTACTGTATGTGATGTTCTGGAGTAAGTGGTGTATCTGCTAGGTAGAAGGTGAGCTGTAAGCAGTCATTATGTGGTAAATCAGACTACCAGAAAGTAACATCAGAAGATTTCCTATATTTGAGCAGTAAAACTAGACTTAGGGCATTCAAAAGTAAGTGATTGGTTAATTTCCACAACATCTAATTTTTCATAATTTCTAATGACTAAACACAATATTCCATAGAAGACTCATCATTTTTCAATTTAAATAGGTTTTAGAATCAATTAAATGTGATTTTGTTTCCCATAATTTTATGTTCCTACTTAGCATAGGAATATACTAGTATTCACACACTAATAAAGCAATGCTCAAAATTCTCCAAGCCGGGCTTCAGCAATACATGAACTGTGAACTTCCAGATGTTCAAGCTGGTTTTAGAAAAGGCAGAGGAGCCAGAGATCAAACTGCCAACATCCGCTGGATCATCGAAAAAGCAAGAGAGTTCCAGAAAAACATCTATTTCTGCTTTATTCACTATGCCAAAGCCTTTGACTGTGTGGATCACCATAAACTGTGGAAAATTCTGAAAGATATGGGAATATCAGACCATCTGACCTGTCTCTTGAGAAATCTGTATGCAGGTCAGGAAGCAACAGTTAGAATTGGACATGGACAACAGACTGGTTCCAAATAGGAAAAGGAGTACATCAAGGCTGTATATTGTCACCCTGCTTATTTAACTTATATGTAGAGTACATCATGAGAAACGCTGGGCTGGTGGAAGCACAAGCTAGAATCAAGATTGCCAGGAGAAATATCAATAACCTCAGATATGCAGATGACACCACCCTTATGACAGAAATTGAAGAGGAACTAAAAAGCCTCTTGATGAAAGGGAAAGAGGAGAGTGAAAAAGTTGGCTTAAAGCTCAACATTCAGAAAACTAAGATCATGGCATATGGTCCCATCACTTCATGGGAAATAGATGGGGAAACAGAGGAAACAGTGTCAGACTTTATTTTTCTGGGCTCCAAAGTTACTGCAGATGGTGACTGCAGCCATGAAATTAAGACTCTTACTCCTTTGAAGGAAAGTTATGACCAACCTAGATAGCATATTGAATAGCAGAGACATTACTTTGCCAACAAAGGTCCGTCTAGTTACGGCTATTTTTTTCCATTGGTCATGTATGGATGGTGAAGAAAGCTGAGTGCCGAAGAACTGATGCTTTTGAACTGTGGTGTTGGAGAAGACTCTTGAGAGTCCCTTGGACTGCAAGGAGATCCAACCAGTCCATCCTAAAGGAGATCCGTCCTGGGTGTTCATTGGAAGGACTGATGTTGAAGCTGAAACTCCAATACTCTGGCCACCTCATGAGAAGAGTTGACTCATTTGAAAAGACCCTGATGCTGGGAAGGATTGGGGGCAGGAGGAGAAGGGGACGACAGAGGATGAGATGGTTGGATGGCATCACCGACTCGATGGCCATGGGTTTGGGTGGACTCCGGGAGTTGGTGGCAGACAGGGAGGCCTGGTGTGCTGTGATTCTTGGGGTCGCAAAGAGACAGACACGACTGAGCGTCTGAACTGAAGTTAGCATAGGAACTATACAGTTTGCTTTGATTTCATAGAAGTTAATTTCAGATCTTCTTTTGTTCATCAAATACAGTCTCAGCTCTCCAGATGCTAATACTTTAGCAAGGAAACACACATATCAAGTTGGAGGTCAATGCACTTCCTTTTTTATGAGTTGCATTATCAAATATTAAATAATGAACAAAGGACATACTGTTTTAACAACTAAATCCCAATAATAGTGGTGTATTCTTTCAGATTTCAGCAGTTATATTTATGTCCATGGTATCAAAGTCCCAGGAATATTGTTAAGGAATCTCTTTTGTTTCAAATTGTGCATCACCAGCTACCATGAGTCAGCGAGAACCATACAAAGGAGGGTCTTGAACTATATCTACAATGTCAGGTTTTAATCAGATTTACATATTGGTGATGATTAATTTCGTAGGTTAGGTGTAAAGAACAAATTTCTCCCTAAGTATAGATTCTAATTACAAGCCCTCTTTGTCATATGAAGGCTAAGTAAGACGGGGAAAGGCAGGACAAATTCATGATCACAGACACACAGTATTTTCAGACAGATAGGATAAAATATGTGAAATCTTACCATAGGTCCTTTATTAGAAACACATCCAAAATGTACATATACTTAGGGAATAGTCTATAGCAGAAGAATGGGAGGAAAAGGTATGCCAGTCAAACATCACATAAAAGATGTCAGCTGAAATTTACTTTAAGGAAAAGACCATTATTTTTCTCCAAGAAGACAAAATTTTAAAATGAGGTATCCACTACAATCTGGAATTCCTTTTATTTTTATATTATTATTTTACAAAGGCAAATGCCTTATTAAGTAATTAATTCCTAGTAAGTCTCTAGTGACTTACTAGGAACTGTGATATTCTAATACCAACTCCTTCACACTAACTTAGATCATCAAGTTTCAGTGGTCTCATCTCCTTTCTCAATTTTCAGCATATGAATAGAACCTAAAATCTTAGTTTCCTCCTGCTGAGTCACATGCAAAGGTGGCATAAAAACTTACTCTAATTGCTTAAATGTCTGCAGGGTTAGAAACATATATCAAATGTTGAGGAAGCCTGCTTTGAAATAAATATAAACGTTTTTATACATGCTGTTTTCCAGTACTGTGTTAAGCATTCTTTAAAGAGAGATTGCAAACTTGGACACAGGATGAGCAGCACCATTTTGGTATAAGATCCTCTTTGCATCTGTACCAGTCCATGGGCCTACGAAATCTAGAATATTCTAACATGGCCCAGACTGAAGGCTCCGGTGTTAATTTTTTTCCTGTCATATTACAAATTAACAAACAGCAGTGATAACAGTATTGAGCCCAAAGTAGTCAACACTATGGAAGTTCCAAAGAACTAGTGCCTCAGCTAATTAAATGATTTCTGACACATCGACGGTAAATGAATGTATCATATCTAAATCAACTACTTGGAGAATCATGATAAGTATGATGATGATAATTTTTTTGTTCCAGGGAAACCTCACAAGATTGAAACACCACCAGAATAATAAAACACCACTTTTCAAAGAAGGAACACGCAAAATATTAGCCATAACTTTAATCATCCTTAAATTATATTTGTAAATATCAGGATATTTATGCTCAGAGATAATATTATAAATCAAGTTTTTTTCATTATTAGTAATGTTTCTTTTCACATGGTGTTTACATTTGACCAAAAGTGAGATGAGAGTTAAAGATGGTGTTCTCTTTGTGGCCCTGAAACCAACTTGGCTTAACTATAGAGATATTTTCCAGATCGAGAAATGCTTAGAAATTAAACTGCAAAATAGGAGGTCTGGGAGTAATGACCATTATATTTTCTCCTTTCATCAAAAACAACTTTATCATTTCGATTTTACTGTAGAACTGTCCTATCATAAAATACAATGCTGATACCAGCTGTGGTAGTGATTATATATAGATTTATAATAAAATAAAAATGCTACTAAAGTTCTACTGTATTCACAAATACTGCATTTATATATGTACATGCAAGTAAACCTCATTATTAATGATAAAATTTTAGGGTTTTAAATAGGCACATTTCCTCCTTCCTGTCCATCTCCATATATTTACAAACCCAAGATAAGTTTTCACAAGTAACATTTAAGTTTGTGAAGGAAAAAGTTACTATTTCCAGTACCTAGCCTCTCTCCCTCCCTTTCAGCTTTGGGAGAGTAGTAGCCCATAAAATTGAATGCACAAACTATCGTTATAAGACTTTCTGTGATTCATATCCACACCTGTGGGCTGCAAGTCTAAAGAGTTCTGACAAAGTAATACGTTTGCATGCACAATGTAAGAGTGATCCTCTGCATACACACACACACACACACACACACACAAGCATACACACACACACACACACACAAAACATATAAAAATGTCTCTTAAAAGTACTATTTTAACTATTCTGTGTAACCCCCAAAATGAATCACCAATGAATACTTTTATGCTGCAAATATTATGATTAATTAACAAACTGTTTTATATCGCCAACAACAACCCCCAATAAAAAAGGCGAGGAAAAAAAGAAAAGAGAAGCCAGTGATTGTAAAACAAGAAAAGAAATTCTAGATATACAAATATGTTCAATGTTACTATACAAAGATAGTAACCATAAAAGTATATCTGAACCTACCCGTATTCCTAAATACTTCTGACCATCAGTCTTGACTTCAGGGTAAGAGTCTGGCCTCTTCCTGCAAGCATACAGGAGCCATAACTTTCTGCAGTCTAAGAGGAAGATTCTTTAAAGTGAGTACCTGCACTCCAGCATGCCTGATCTTTTCCTCTATGACTGTCTTACTTCTGTTCTTAATTTCTTAATCAAACTAAATGAATTCTTATCTCTTTGTTATTGCTAAGTCATCTTAAAGTTCTAGGACACAAACACTAACATGTCTGAGATGTTTTATAAATAAGCATCTTTTGGATAAAAGATGATGGCACGGAAATAATCTTTTAAGGGTCTGCTTTGGTTTCAGTGCTCTGAAAAGAAAGGATGGTGTCCCAGTAGGTCTCGGCACACCATTTTCTGAAGTCTTGTTTGACTGCAAACCTTTGGCCAGATCACATCTGGCCCTTCAACCCTCATCAGTCCTCTCCACAGCATAGTGATAGCATGGTTTCCAGGGTAACTTCCTCAACAGCCCTGTAAATTGTGAGTCACTGAGATGATCCACAGTTGGTCTGGCTTCACGTTTCACACAACTGGGCTACGAAGTATCCCGTACAGACAAGGCAGCACCCAAAGGAATGAGCAGAATATGTTTAAATAATACCCACTACTAAATTTTATAGCTGTCCTTTTATATTCAAACGCAATTAAGCACACTGTTACGTTAAACTGAAAACACTTTAGATCTAAAAATATACTACTGAAACAAATGACATAGCAAAAAAAAAGACCAAAATCTATTTGTATAAAATATAATCTATAATTTCAGAACAAATGCTTCATATAGCCATACTCAGACATCTTCTAAATTATAATCCAGGCATTTATATTTTTAAAAATTATCTCTGGTGAATTTCAAATTTAGTATTTTCACAGTTTAAATATCTATAATGAATTGTTGTTTCTTTTTAGAACTGGAACTGAGCATAAATATAATACTATAACAAGATTCCTGATTTCAGAGAACTGTGTCTTCAGATAAGCTTTCTCCACAAATGATTAGAATTAAATAACTTCCTTAAAATTATACTTTCTCTCTTTTGAATGGGATCCAAATAGAAAAGTTCTTGAATTGGGATTCATTTTAAGTTTTTGCTGGTTGGGATTCTTCTATGCTACTTTAACAACATTATTACATTTTATCATATCTTCTCCCAAGACAAGCAGTTCATTGTATGTTGTTCTCAAGTACTGAACTGAAATAGAACCTAAAGGAAGAAATTATGCTTCTTGCTTCGATTTCCCTTAAACATCAGTGATCATTTCAGTCATAACAACTGCCAGGGTTGTGTTTTTTATTCTGGATTCCTAATTATAAAGGAGTGAGAGTAATTCAAAAGTGTGTCAGAATCACCTACTGCCAAGATTTTGGAAAATGTCTTTTGATAAATGGAATGTAAATGCTCCCAGGACCGCTGCATCTGCACGGACAGGCTCTGTGCTCTCCGATGCAACGGGAGCATAGAGAGCCAGGTCAGCACCCTCACGCACCGACCGTCCTGCTGCTCTGCCCGTCAGCAGGTACTGAGAGCCCGTTTTGTCTCCACAGTTGGTCATCTGCTGTTAATTACTACTAGAGCTAGCTAGTATAAACTCAGGGGAATCAGCTAGATAAATTTAAGTGTTATGGCCACTTCTGTGTTGATATAATGTAAGTATTCTCAACCATGAATGCCGGCAACTGAATGATGAGGCAATGTTTCCTGCGGATTGTCTAAAATGAGCAAAATTTCAGTAGATGCTTTAGTTCTTAAACACCTATTTATTTTAAACTCATCTGTTGTAAGGAGCTATGAAGTACCATCAACTTTTGGCCTGTTTCACAAATAGCAAGTTTTATACTGTTACTACGCTTGGGACTTGGAAAACTCTTACCTCCTATCCTTATCTGTAATGAAATTATCTTGGAAATCTTAATTTCTTTCTGGTTAAATTAGTCATACCCAATTGTGATAACCAGCACATACAAATGCACACACATAAGGATAAAAATAAAATAAAAAAGTCTAACAAAGAGTATGTTAATAAACTTCACTACAGAGGGATGGCCAAGAAGATGACATGGCTCCTTTTCCATTTTCATAAGGCATAACAAAACTAGTATTTTGGAAGGTTACAAAGTTATTTTTTTTCCATTTTTACTATTTCTTAATAAAAGCAGTGTTTTTTGTCTTTTTTTGCATATGTATGTACAGACTCTAAAGGGAGGCAATAAGAAATGTGAGACCAGCGAGTTAGTTCTGTCTGCTTCTGCTACGCTGATCAGGTGAGAAACCTGGGTTTCATGTCAGGAGCCCCTCTGAACGGCTGAACTCCTCTGCAGTACCCTAGCTGTCGGCTTCCCCGTGGATATTGTCCATGTGCACCTTGAGGTAGTCGTTCCTCGTAAACTTCTTATGGCAGAACGGGCACTCTGCCAGCGGGCGGTTGGGGTTATGAGTCATCTTGTGTCGGATCAGCATTTTCTTCAGGCTAAAAGCCAAGTCACAAACCTAGAGAAGACCCAAAGATGCCAATCAGATTGTATGAAACAAGTCTGAAAAGACACAATATATCACTTACACAGGTAGCGGTGTCAAGAGTCTACCTGGTAAAGAATCTCTTTACCAGGTAAAGAATCTGCCTGCCAAGCAGGAGACATGAGTTGGATCCCTGAGTTGAGAAGATCCCCTGGAGAAGGAAATGGCAACCCACTCCAGGGTTCTTGACTGGGAAACCCGCAGACAGAGGAGCCTGGGGGGCTAGGCTTAGTCAGACACGACTTGGCAACTGAACAATAATCACTTACACGGTATACGTTATGCAAACTCCTATTATCAGTACGTACTGACAGGCATACAAACAAAAGGTGCTCTTGAAATAAATGGACTTTAATATGCACGGTAAAAAGTAGTGCCGATTACAGCTCCAAGAGGTGTCTGCATTTAGTATGTGTCTTCTGTGGCCAACATGTCTCCCTTCCCCCACCTACTGTATTTAAACATCTCTAGAGAAACAACTCCCCAGAAACAGTATTTCTCTTTTCATAATGGAGTGTATTATTGATTTCATATTAGACTTCTTATTAAACAAACTGTCTTATGGTCTAGAGGGCATTTATCTAGTACTTGGCATAAGTAGCACAAGATGAGTCTCCTAGTGATTAATTTGGACCCATTTGTGAAGTAAAAGATTAACACTGCTTTAAGCATCCTAACATACTCAGTATTCCAGTAAAAATACTTCATTTAACACGTTTTCGTCCTGTAATCTCTGCTACATTGCCACCTAGCTCAACAGACATTAAACAGCTGAATAATTGAAAATATTAAATTATCCCAGAAGACGTGAGCCATAATTATACAAAAGTAAAAGTGAAATGGAAATCTTTTATAGTACCAAATTTTCACTAAAAGTTTGGTGTTATTCACAAAAATTCCACTTACTTGAATTCTTCAAGAGCACATGCACCGTAAAATAAGGCACACTTAAATAATGTGGACATTCCATGAAAAACACAGTGAATACAATGGGAGAGGTAAAGGCCCGTAAAATACTGGAATGAAAGCTGAAATTCTGAATGAGGTGAAGCTTGTGAATTTATGGGAGAAGGAGGATTTTATGTGATAGCAAGAAGAAATTCAGTAGGGCAAGCCCCCAATATGGTAAGGAGAGAGAGTAATCCAATAATGTATTTTGAATTATACAGAAGTAGCGGCCTAGTATGATCTAAAGGAAGTAAGTTTTAGAGTCTGCTATGGGTTGAATGCTTGTGTTCCCTCAAAATTCCTAAGTTCAAGCCCTAATCCTCAATGTGATGATTATGAAGGTGCAGGAATTGGGCGATCCTTAGGTGTAGATGAGCTCATGAGATGGAGTCCCGGTGATGGGATTCACACCCTCACAAAATCAGGAAGAGAAACAATTCTCTTCTCTCTGTGTCTCTGTGCCTGCACACACTAAGGAAGGCCGTGTGAGGACACAATCAGGAAGAAGGCCCTCACTAAAAGCACAACTACACTGGCACCCTGACCTCAGACCCATGAAGGCAGAGGATCTTTGACTGTTCTACTCACTCATATATCCTACGGGGTAGACAGTACCTACAGACTAAGCACCGAGTATCTGTTGAATTAACTCACCGAGTTTCAATCTGATTCTATCACTCACTAAGGAAGTTTCAATGAACACATTATGCCTTTTAACTTCAGTTCTGCCACCTATAAAATGATCACAATGAACATTACCTCCCAGAATTAAGATTAAATGAGATGACCTATGCAAACAGATGCTATACTGCAGACAAGAAATGTTAGTGCCTATTTCTTCTCTCTCATCTTCTCTGTCAAGAAGAATCATCAGCAGATTGGAAAGAAGAAAGCACAACAGTCACCACGTGTGGCATCTGAGAGAGAACACAGCCACTGTCAAGAGCAGCAGTTCCCTGCAATATACAGATGATTTTAAGGCATACAGAATCATTTTCCAGAACAAGCACGATACCTCCAATCAAGCTTAGGAAAGAACATTTCTTCTTGTGAAATACGTTTTACAGCCATAATTTAAAACAGAGTACATACCTTTAAATAGTCTCTGAGAAACAAAGCTGGGTAGTTTCATGTCGTAAAAATCAGGGGATAAAAAGGAAAAACTGAAGAATATGAAAGGGCATAAAATACAAGGACAGATATTATAATACATAAGTTATGATAAGTGATATACTGAGTACCCTTTAAGACTGAAATTAGGGTAAAAAGGAAAATGCAAACTCATGTGATTTTCAAGAATTGCACTTATTAACTACCATACACACACATGCCCAAACATGATTTTAAAACAGGGAACAGAATATGCACAATTACAGAAAACGCTGCTGATGGGAGTGCAGTGTACTGAGTAGCCCTTACGCTAAAGCATCTTGGACAGACAGAGGTTATTAGTATTTCACAAGCCTTCAAAGACCCAGGAGTGCTACCAGTATGAAGAGTTCTTAGTTCAAGATGCACAAATAAGAAGTTCATCACGAAACTATTGACAGAATTGGAGTATTACAGATGACTTACTTGCCCAAAGTTTAAGAGTATATTCATTTTTGATATAACCAGATGAATACTTCTCAGCTGGTTAAAAAAAAATCATACTTCAAAAAATACAAAGGAAAACAAAGGAAGGCAAAAAAACAGTAATAGTTATGTACAATTTAGTTTACAATACTGAAATAAAGATTGTAACGATATTTGCATAGATAAATACTGGAGGAAAAATATCAAGAGACTGACATTAATATTAGTTGACATCAGTTGAGAAATTTGATCCTTTTATTTCTATCTTTATTCCCTTCCATCTTTCCTAATTTTTCTGGAACAGAAAAGGAAGCTTTTATAATGAGAAAGCAAATACTACTTTGGAGTGAAAAAGCACACCTGGCTGACTGAAGGGTCCACACCCACATGTTCTGTCCACACCTCAAGCCCACCCCACCAGAAGCCTGCCCCAATAAGCCTTTTTTAACTCTGAACTACTCTGACGCATCAGCAACAACCTCCACATGGCAGGAGGGACTCCTGAAACCTCATTCGGCATGAAGTCTCAGCATCCTGTGACAAGCCTGGCCCTTTCCCTCTGCCTTTCAGTGAGTTTCCCTAGGGGCCTGTTTTCCTCCGTTTCTCTGGCCATTTCCCCCCATCACAGTGTCTGTTCCTTAGCCCACGTCTCCATCCACCAGCTGTTTTCTCCCCTGGTCATCTTCATCGTAGCCATGCTTTCTGTGACTGTTTATGTGGAGCTCACTAGCCAGTATGTACCTCTGATTCAGTCTACTCCCCTGACCTGTACAGGGGAGGATTTAAATGCTTGCTGAATAAGATACTTCAAATTTACTACGTCTTAAACAGCACTGGAATCTAAAAGGCACAACAACTAGTGACTCTAACAAAAAGCAGCAGACTCAGAGAGAGAGAACAAACCAGTGGTTACCAGTGGAGAGAAAAGAGGAGGTTGGGGCAGTACAGGGGTAGGGGATTAACAGGTACAAACTACTAGGTATATATTAAGCTACAAAGATATAAAACACAGAAAGTATGGCAAATATTTTATAATAACTATATATGAAATATAACCTTTAAAATTGTGAATCACTATATTGTACACCTGTAACTTATCAACGGTACATTAAAAACAAAAAAAAGACTATCTTCCAAATCTAATTTTCTTTAAAAAAAAAAAGTGCCACCTCTCTGACATTTGCCGGAGATCTGGCTCAGCCTTGATCCTATGTCTCCCTCATTCCCACCTCATTTAGTCACCACCAATTCTTCTGCATACACGTTTCTAGAAGACATTTAACTGTCTCCATCTCTGCTGCCACAGTCTGAGCACAAACCATTACCTGCCTAGACCAGTGCTTCTCCAACCAGAAGAAAACATTTCAGCAGGCGCTTATTCTCTGTACTTGTCAATAAAATACATCGAGTGTACTAAGCTGTAAGTTATACTATCAAAGACAAATTTTGAAAAGCATGTGAAAAAGATGAAGCAAAGTTTTGTGCTAATAATTATGACTTCACAATTTCATTAGGCAATATCTAAGATATGATAAAAGTATATTTAGACTCAAAGTCAAAAGTATAGACAAATAAGTGTCTCTTCTTGATAATTTCAATTTTTGGTTTACTTTTTTCCAGCTATGATGGTGTCAGTTTTTAAATCTAAATTTACTGCTAACTAGTAATTTTAACTCTGCTGTTTTCTTTTTGTTACTTTGTGCTTATATTATCAGTATCATTTTCAATCTGTGGTTTCTGTATAGGACTCTTCTGTACTCTATTTTAAAACAGATAACAGAATCCACATTTCTACTTCCCTGGGCACACATAAATCACAAAGCTAACCATGCACAGAAATGAACAAGTGACAACCTGCGTCACTGTGGAATTGCCTCTCTTATCTCAGATCATGCGTCATGCAAACATCACAAGACTACCTGGGAACCAGGGCACCAGGCCCTCTGTTCAGTGATAACAAAGTTTAATTCTGTTCCCACTTTTATCACATATGATGAGCAGAGATTAAAGCTGCAATGTTTCCTTCCTGCTTCCTCATGAATGTCTCCCAGCCTCCCGGGACACGTAACACCTCACCCTGGAAACCAAAGTGTAGATTATTATAGCAGCCAATGTCACTGGTTCTCAAGCAGTGGTACAATTGTCCCTCCTCTCAGGAAAGTGTTCAGAACTAGGGTGTGTGTGTAACCATCCTGAAGAATGGGGGTCACTGTCTGCATGTTGCATAGGGGTAGAGAGGCAAATTCCCTGTGACTTGTGGACAATTTCACACTGTCAAAAGTACCCAGGTTATAAACACTACCTGAACCCTTCTGCATGCACACTTACCCCTTCTGTCCAGGCTCTACCCAGCAGCTGGAGGATTTTCAAAGGTACAAATATCATATTGCTACCTACAAATTGTTCCCTGGATCCTTCCTTACTTTAATGGAAACTCACTAAACTCTAGCCCAACCGCTCAGCTTTAGTGTAGGCTGGTGAAGACACCACACATTCCTACCTCAGCACTTTCTCTCTCCTCTTTTCTGGCTGCCTCGTCTGTGTTCCCCAGGGTCTGTCTGCCAGGAGAAGTCTTCCGCTAAATGCTCTCATAGGAGCCTTTACGGTTCCTTTGTAACACTTACCTCAAGTATAATCAATTAATTGTGTGCTTTCTAACGTCTCTCCTTACTAGTTTAAAGAACAGGAGGGCAAGAGTAGTCACTCCACTGATATTTATTAAAAGAAAAGAAAGGAGGAGGAAGTTAGACAGATGACTAACACAATCCCTATGAGCAATACAAGTAACTTAAAGGCTATGGAATAATTCTGGAGAAACCAAAGAAGGTATCTTTAAAGATTATTTTCAAGTAAAAAAAACTCTGAATTTTTTTATAATGAACAACTGGGATCATAAATAAAAAAGAATTAAAATGTGTTCCCTATTATCTGTCCCCTTGGCTCCTTCCTCTAAACCTGATGTCCAAAGCAACAACAGATACCAAATTCTTCAATGGCTTCCTGTTGAAATCAGATTCAGAACAAATCCCTTGCTGTACCTCTCTCTCTCACTGAGCTCTAGCTCCACCTGCCTTCTTACTTTCCCTAACACCCCACCCTTTTTTCCCACTATCAGGCCTTGATCTATTCTGTTCCATGAGCCTAGAACGCACTTTCCCCCATGGCTGATTCCATCTTTTAGGTTACTTAGAGGCACTTTTTTAGAGAATTCTTCCCTAACTACTCCTTCATAGCACCCTCCTTTTCCCCTTGCCCAAGCTTTATCATAAAATGCAATCAGACATTGATTCAGGTTGATTTAAGTCTATACTCCATAAGTGGAGAAGGCAATGGCACCCCACTCCAGTACTCTTGCTTGGAAAATCCCATGGACGGAGGAGCCTGGTAGGCTGCAGTCCATGGGGTCACAAAGAGTCGGACATGACTGAGTGACTTAACTTTCACTTTTAACTTTCCTGCATTGGAGAAGGAAGTGGCAACCCACTCTGGTGTTCTTGCCTGGAGAATCCCAGGGTCAGGGGAGCCTGGTGGGCTGCTGTCTGTGGGGTTGCACAGAGTCAGCCATGACTTAAGTGATTCAGCAGCAGCAGCAGCAGCAGCATACTCCACAAGAATGTGACTTCTCTGAGGGCAGAGCACACGGCATCTGTTTTATCTCAGTGTCTGGCACAGGGACTGGGTTTCAGCACCAACTGCTGCTTTCACTGTGTGCCAGGAACCACCCTTAGCAATCTCTAAACATCAGCTTGTTCAGTCCTCACAACGCTTTTAGACAAATACCAGTACTATCATCACCAATTTACAGAAGGAAATTGACACACACTTCCGTTTCCATTGCCCAAGGTCACAGAACTAGGAAGTGGTTTCTAGGATTTGAATCCAGATAGTCTGGGTTCAGAGTCTATCCCACCTCCCACAGGCCAGCTATCACTAAAGGCTCTCACTCCAAACAGAGATATGTGAGCCCCCTGGACTTTCTTCCATTTGCCTGGCCGACTCCATTTTTTCAGAAATAAAAATCTCTTTGAAAAGAAAAAAGAAAAATATTCTCAGTTGATTCATCTTACCAGTGTTTTGCAAGGGATACAAAGTGGAAGCCCACTTATACAGTCCCCATGGGAGAGTTATGGCGGCGGCGAGCTGGGGAAACAGAAGGAAGCTGAGCAGGACGCTGAAGTCACCGATGTTAGCTCAGAATTAAGGAGTCCTGGAAGCTCCAGTAGGACACAGGATGGGAACAATCCACAGATAGTTAACGAGGACCAGGACAGAGGATTAAATGTCAGCAGAGCAGCTGATGTCATGGCTGTGAAACTGACTACCTGGTAAAAGCTAGGTTTTCATGAACTTAAATGCAGTCATTAAGAGGCTTCAAACTGATGCTCTGTATAAATCAGTCAAACATAAGGATGATTATAGCCTTTTAAAAATATGGGAGAGCAAAAAGGACTTCCAAGAGGGATGCTTCCTTTTCTATCTTTCCACCTGCGATACAACCCTTCAACCTATGCCACCTCAGTATTAATTCATAGGCCCAAAAATGGGGAAAAAATTTATTCTTTCTCTAGGCTGAAGGGGTAAACTGATTTTGTCTTAAAAGTGTAACAACATGTTTAACAGAAAGTCCTTGGATACAGTATTGGAATTCTACACAGACGTTTTCAGTTAACAAGCACTTAGCACACAGAGCGTGTCTACTACTCCAGTAAGGAGCACAGTGACAAAGATCACTCTCTCCTGCCGTTGTGCAGTCCAGGGTGCTAAGGGGAAATGCTGGCAGTGCCATGAACTTACTGTCGAGGAAGACTAAGAGGAGGGTGCGCTGGACTCTGCCGGGTGCCCAGGAGTGCACAGGGGTTATAGCGTCCTAAGGTGGGGAGGGACATTCCAGGGAAGGGGAAGAAGGCACATAGAGGAGCAGGGAGCAAGGCTCGGGGGGAGTGAAAACCATCCACTGAGGCTGAAGATGTGAGACTGTCAGAGGAACAACTTGAGAGAAGGAAGTTAGAAGGCTGGAGCTGAACCCTAGAGACCTTGGCAACTGTAACAGAAGACTGGAAGGATGCATGTTCTGCAAGTGGTGGGAGCTGAAGAAGAGACTGATGCTAAGGGATAACTTAGTCAGCAAGCTCCAGGGCACACACTGGGGTCAGGGAGGCCGAGTATTATTCCACTCCAAGTCAGAAATGATCTGGGTACAAACCAGTGGCCATGAAGTCATTTGTTCATCCCGCGAAAATCCTCTCTGAACACTTCTTACATGCTAGGCGTTGCTCTAGGGGTGGAGATACAGCGATAAACAGTGAAGAGAAACACTGTTGTCACAGAGCTTGTAACAGACGGTCAGTAACTTTGAAAATGTGTTCAATTTCGGGGGAGTGTAAGTACAGTGAAGCAGAAGATGGCTATGGGTGAAGGTTAAGAAAGTCATGGCGATGAGAGACAGCAACGAGCCGGGAGCTGAAGGCAGCACACGGACAGGTCACAAAGATGCCCGAGAAGGGCGCTCCAGGCTGGGCAAACAGCAGATGCAAAGCCCGACTCACAGGGCGTATCTGGAGCATCTGAAAGATCAGCACGGAAGCCACACAGCAGAGGGAGTGCGGGTGGTGAGGTCAGAGAGGTTGGGGCAGCCGGGGCGGGGGGTGCTCACCACGTGGGGACTGCCGGACTCCGGTAAGACTTTGGTTTTCACTCTAAACGAGACGGACAGGCACTGAGTCTGAGCAAACGAGGCTCATAATACATACGTAATCTACATGCATATGTGAGACCTGACTCAGACGCTAAAAGATTACTGTGGGCGGCAACTGCAAGACACTCAGTCAGGAGCAAAGACAGAAGCTAAGAAGCTGCCGTCCTGAGATGATCTCCCTGTGCTGCACAGCAGGCTCCCACTGCTCGCTGTTTGACACATGGCAGTGCATATGTGTCAATACTAAGTTTCAATTCGCCCCCACCCTGCTCGGTGATGACCTAGGGGGTGGGATGGGTGTGGTGAGAGGGAGGCGATACATGGGTACTTACAGCTGATTCATACTGTTGTACAGCAGAAAATAATACAGCGTGTCAAACCAATTATGCTCCTACTAAAAAATAAAAAAAGCTTTTGCATTATTCCAGGAAACTAGGCTGGTAGCTGTGGAAGTGTGAGAATTGTTCAGTCTTAATTTATTTATAGAGTCAATCAGATTTGCTTGATGCGGCGAGTGAGAAAGAGAACAGTGAAGGTGGCAGCGGAAATTTAGACATGGAGACAGGTTTGAGAAACACAGAGAAGCAAAGGGGGTCAGGAACCCCTGGGGCTGAGAGGCAGCTGCCTGGATCTGATCCCTGGAATCCTGAGTTGGCCAGTTATGAGCAGTGAATGGCAGGCAAGCCACTCAATCCCCGGGAGCTGCAACTGCTCTCTAGAAAGGAGCTTCCCAGGTGACACTAGTGGTAAGAACCCACCTGCCAATGCGGTAGACATAAGAGACGCGGGTTCCATCCCTGGGTTGAAAAGATCCCCTGGAGGAGGGCATGGCAACCCACTCCAGTATTCCTTCCTGGGAGATCCCATGGACAGAGGAGCCTGGTGAGCTGTAGTCCATGGGGTTGCAAAGCGTTGGACACGACTGAAGTGACTTATCATGTACAGCATTTCCGGACTGTAGTGAAATCACAGAGAGGACCACTGTGCCTTTCCCACTATAGAATCTCCACTAGATGATGCTACTGGTTATTGCTCAGGGGAAGAAGCGATGAGACATGAAGCTCAGATCTTTGGTTTGGGCTATTCGGAGATGGAATTCTCAGAGAGAGTCGGGCAGTTGAAGGAAACATATTCCGAGAGAGGAGGCATGCTGTATAGGCAATTCACAGTATTTGCCTAGAGTCCAAAAGAGAGATCGAGGCAGGAGAAAAAAGAATTTAGAAGTCATGTACCATATGTGTAGTAGTAAAGATATTTAAATTTCAATAGATACTGCATGTGGGGGAGCTGCACTGCATGGAATGACTGGGCCTAAGGGGTGAGGGTAGTTTGATGAGTGAAGTGGCATACCGAAGCACAAGTGTAAAGAACTGAGGTAGACACATATCTGCTTATTCTTCACAGCTTTACTCAATGCTACTCAAACGTCATACACATGTATGTATATATACATACATACATGTATATAGCGGACATATACATATACAGACATATACATGGCAGTGGGAGCAGAAGCAGAAAAGGACATTCTAGGCATAAGGAACAGTGTATGCAAGCTACCTGGAACAAGGGACCGAGATACGAAACAATACTGCTGCTTCAGGAAACTGGAGGGTTAGTGCAAAGAAACTGCAGAGTACTGACAGATAAGGGATTATTAAGATACAAAGGGATAAGAATTGACAAAGACCATAATAATTTTTCAGTCAAGTAGGAAAGTGGAGTTTACCTTACAGGTTGTGAGAAGTCATCATAGAGAAGCACATGACTGAGTTTATATTAAAAGTCACACTGTGATTAATCCAATGAAATACAAGGGATTGATTATAAGTGTGTGTTAGTCACGCAGCCATGTCCAACTCCTGGCTCATCAGGCTCCTCTGTCCATAGAATTTTTCAGGCAAGAATATTAGAGTGGGTAGCAATTCCCTTCTCCAGGGGACCTTCCTGACTCAGGGACTGAACCCTGGTCTCTTGCATTGCAGACAGATTCTTTACCATCTAAACCACCAGGAAAGCCCATTGATTATAAGAGAACACTATGAACTTCATTCCAACAAACTAGATAACCTAGTCAGCACGGACAGATTCCTAGACATACACAAATACTAAAACTGACTCAACAAGAAATAGAAAAATTCAGGATAACAAGTAAAAAAATCGAATCAAAAAACCTCTCAACAAAGACAAGTCTAGAACCCAATAGTTTCACTGATGTACTCTACCAAGCATTTAAAGAAGAATTAACACCAATTCTATCACACTCTTCCAAAAAAATAGAAGAAGAGGGAACACTTGTTAACTCATTCTGTGAGGTCAGCATGACCTTGCTATCACTGCCAAAGATATTACAATAAAAGAAAATTATGAAAATATATGAAAAAAACCTTCAAATGAACAATCAGAAAACAAGAAGAAACAAAAAACCCCCTAACAAGCTAAATCCAAAATCATAGTAAGAGGATTATAAGCTATGACAAGGGGCTTCCCAGGCGGCTCAGTGGTAAAGAATCTGCCTGCCAAGGCAGGAGACACAGGTTCAATCTCTGGGTTGGGAAGAACCCCTGGAGGAGGACATGGCAGCCCACTGCAGTATTCTTATGTGGAAAATTCCATGGACAGAGGAGCCTAGAGGTCTGCAGTCCATTGGGTCGCAAAGAGCCAGACATGGCAGAGCACACAGACACTCAAAGCCATGACAAAGCAGTGTTCATCTCAGGACTGTGATGGTCATTCAACATAAAAAAGAAAAGTCAAACAATGCAATATACCACACTAACAGGACAAAACAAAAAGAAAATGGTCATGTCAAGTGATTCAGAAAAGCATTTGACAAGATTCGAAATCCTGTGTTGATAAAAATATTCAGAAAACTAGAAGAGAACTTCCTCAACATAATAAAGGGTACTTATTTTATAAATGCAAAATTAACACCATATTCAATAGTAAAAGACTGAAAAATGCAAAACAACGGACTGCTACTGCACACCATACACAAAAAGTTGACTCGAGGTGGATTTATGTTACCTAAACCTAAGAGGTAAAATTAGAAAACTCATAGAAAAAAACATAAGGGTGAATCTTTATGACCTTGAGTTTGGCAGTATATTCTCAAATAGGACAAAAAATGCATAGTGACAAAGAGAAAATGCATAAATTAAACATCAAAACTGAAAAGTTTTGTGTATCAAAGAACATAAAGAAAGTGAAAAGAGGGCATATATTTAATAGAATGAAAGAAAATATCTGCAATCATATCTGATCAGGGTTTAGTATCTAGCATCTCACACTCAACAACAAAGAGACAAGCAACATAATTTTAAAATGAGCAAAGGACTTCAACAGACATTTGTCCAAAGAATATAAACAAAAAAAACAAGTACACACATTTGCTGATAGGATATTCAACATCATTAATCCCTTGGGAAATGTAAAGCAAAATAACAATGATATACCAGTTCACATCTATTAAGATGAATATAATTTTATAAGAGAGAAAATATTAAGTGTTGACAAGAATGATGAGAAACTGGAATCCTCGTGTATTCCTGGTGGGAATATAAAATGGTGCAGTTACTGTGAAAAGCAGTATTGCAGTTCCTCAAAAACCCAAACACAGCCTCACCATGTGGACACGACAATTCCACTTCTAGGAACATAACTGAAAACAGGTACTTACAACATGTATAAGCACTTTTGTTTCTGCAGTATGCACAATAGTCAGAAAGTAAAAACAACCCAAACATTCATCAACTGACATAGATAAACAAATTGTGATATATACATACAATGGGAGATCATTCACCATAAAAGGTAATGTACTAAACAAGCTACAGTGTAGATTATCCTTGAGAATATTGTGCTAAGTGAGAGAAGTCAGTCATAAAAGGTCATATATTATCTGATTCACTTATAGTAAAAATATAAAATACAGGTAGATACATAGAGAAAAGCAGACTGGCGCTTGCCAGGGTCTGGGGAGGTGAGGAGTGACTGTTTAATGGGTATGGAACTTTATTTGGAGATGATAAAATGTTTTCGAATAAAGGGGATGGCTGCACATTACTGTCAATGTACCAAATGTGACTAAATGGTGCACTTAAAATAGTTTTATGTGAACTTCATTTTGATTTTTTTAAAAATCTTGGTGGGGGTGGAGAACACATACATTGAAGTCTGGATATAATAAACAGGCGAGGGTCTAGGGCATGCACAGCTAGTGGGGACAAAAACAAAGGAATTGAGAACTATTAATACTCTGAAAGGAGTTTGCTGGCAGCAGGGTGAGAAAGGATGACTTCTATCTGGAATACGTAGGTTAAGAGGACAAGATTGAATAGCCAGCCAGTTCCCTGAGCAGGTTGAATTTCAGGGAAGTTTTGGAGGCATTAAACTTTCATCTTTTCCTCAATAAACTAGTCTGGACTGCAGAGAAGGCCCAGAGAGAGATGAACATCTGATAGAAGTAAATGGGATAGAAGTAAATGGAAAACATCATGCTTGTAACATATTAAAAAAAAAAAAATCATGGTCCAGTAAGTAGTAGACTAAGAAAGTAGTCTACGAAGATATTCAGCATAATAAAAATCAGGTAGTGTGATGGTAGAAAGATGTCGTTATACAGTTAATATTTCATTTCTATCTCCTATCACTTGTGTAGTTGTGTAACTAAATGATCCAAATAAGTTTTGTTTTTATGAAAATGATTCCAGTAAAAGCACCAGTGAGTGGGTTGAATGCTCAACCCATTAAACTGTTAAACTGACTGTACCTCCTGTTCAGGATAGGGCTCTACCAATAGTTCCCTACTTATAGAAGTTCACTGTTGATAACTGTATTTTTTGTGAGCAGGCCCCCTGGGAGTACACTGCTGCCTTAACCTTACCACCATAGCTTCATGGAAAGACAAGGAAAACAGCTTATGTCTGTGATTTCCTTCATACAGACTGCTTACCCACCCTTTATTTTGCAGAGTATGCCAAGGGGATGAGTCCTCAAGTCTCCCTCAACATTTAAAGATAACTGTGAACTGGGCAACATCACACATTACAACTTGAAAGTTTCTTTTTACAGCAATACTCTTTTTTCAGTATTTTTGTGTTGGAAATAAGTGTTTTCCCTAACACTGTCAACTTTCTGTCAATTGTCGATCTTACAGAAGAAAATAGTGACATTGTTCATCCATAAACCATTTTTCTCTAAATTAATCAATGATACAATTCATTTTACTGACAAAGATAGTATTTCTGTCCTTTCACTAATAATGTGAATAACTATGTTGATAATTTCATTTCACTTCAAATGTCAGAAGCAGAAAATCTAAACAATCAGCAGCGGCATATTTTAAAGCAGTTTATACTTGGTTTAGAATTTATTGTTTGGCTTTAAAAAATAAATAAAAATATCTGCAACCAGTTAAATCTCTAGTTAACTATAATTAACCTGTCAAAAGACTTGGGCAGACACATGAAAGCTGTCTTGAGTCATCATGCATTTATACCTTGGAATAACAAATCACTTGCATTAAAACAGGGTACAAGTATGTCTTAAAGAAAATCCAAGTTCATGCCCTGCCAGCAAACTAGCTAAAAACCATGCTACCACGTGGTCACACAGATTATGCAATCAAAAGGAGTAAGGAGCACAAGACATTGACAGACAGACTGGCACTGTAAAGAGTGGTATACACACACGCACTCACACATGCACAAAGGACGCATGGAGACACCCCCCACGTCTCCCCTGTTGCCGGGGGCTGCCAGAGGGCAGAGGGAGAGGCGGCAAACTCACGTCGCACTGGAACGGCTTTTCCCCGGTGTGCGTCCTCCTGTGCTCGTCCAGGCCGCGCTTCTGGCTGAAGGCCTTGCCACACTCGGAGCACTTGTACGGCTTCTCCTGCAGGCAGGGAAGAGGCCAGGAACGCGAGTGAGTGCAGAATCATCCTCGGGAAGGAGTACACAGGAGTGTCTTTACCTAGCTCTGCAAGGTGTGGCAGCACACTTGGAGGCGCCATGAATTATTACAAAGTTTCGGGGGAAGCAGGAGGACTCAAAACCTGCTGGGCAGTCTGAAGACTGCAAGATGGCTCACACCCCAGCATCAGTCACTGCATTTCTCTCCATGCAGTCCTGACTGTCCAAAGGGAGATTCTGCAGGTCAGTAACCTGACCACTCGCTAGACTGAATTCTGAGGTTTTCTTTCCATCTTGGAGAGCCTCCTAAAAGGGCATCGTCAAACAAAACAGATTGGGTCTCAAAGGGATTCCGGGGAAGGAAAGCCCAGACCAAACGTTTAACAAGTTTTCCGGGTAAGTTTAAGACCTTACAACTAGACTGTGACTTTAAGTATTTTCATTTATGTTGTTCAATATTTTTTTCCTAGGGAGGATGTCCTTCTAAAAATTCTAAATTAATTTTTTAAATGAGGCATAATTTATAGCTAATCATAGACTATAAGAATAGCAAGGAGAGAGAGATATGAAAGCCTTCCTTAGTGATCAGTGCAAAGAAATAGAGGAAAACAACAGAATGGGAAAGACTAGAGATCTCTTCAAGAAAATTAAGAGATACCAAGGGAACATTTCATGCAAAGATGGTCTCAATAAAGGACAAAAATCGTATGGACCTAACAGAAGCAGAAAATATTAAGAAGAGGTGCCAAGAATACACAGAAGAACTTTACAAAAAAGATCTTCACGACTCAGATAATCACAATGGTTTGATCACTCACCCAGAGCCAGACATCCTGGAAGGTGAAGTCAAGTGGGCCTTAGAAAGCTTCACTACAAACAAAGCTAGTGGAGGTGATGGAATTCCAGGTGAGCTATTTCAAATCCTGAAAGATGATGCTGTGAAAGTGCTGCACTCAATATGCCAGCAAATTAGAAAACTCAGCAATGGCCACAGGTCTGGAAAAGGTCAGTTTACATTCCTATCCCAAAGAAAGGCAATGCCAAAGAATGCTCAAACTACCACACAATTGCACTCATCTCACATGCTAGTAAAGTAATGCTTAAAATTCTCCAAGCCAGGTTTCAGCAATATGTGAAACATGAACTTCCAGATGTTCCAGCTGGTTTTAGAAAAGGCAGAGGAACCAGAGATCAAATTATCTGCTGGATTATTGAAAAAGAAAGAGAGTTCCAGAAAAACATCTACTTCTGCTTTATTGACTATGTCAAAGCCTTTGACTGTTTGGATCACAATAAACTGTGAAAAATGCTGAAACAGACGGGAATAACAGACCATCTGACCTGTCTCTTGAGAAACCTTTATGCAGGTCAGGAAGCAACAGTTAGAACTGGACATGGAACAACAGACTGGTTCCAAATAGGAAAAGGAGTACGTCAAGGCTGTATATTGTCGCCCTGCTTATTTAACTTATATGTAGAGTACATCATGAGAAACGCTGGGCTGGAAGAAGCACAAGCTGGAATCAAGATTGAAGGGAGAAATATCAATAACCCCACATATGCCGACAACACCACCCTTATGGCAGAAAGCGAAGAGGAATTAAAAAGCCTCTTGATGAAAGGGAAAGAGGAGAGTGAAAAAGTTGGCTTAGGGCTCAACATTAAGAAAACTAAGATCATGGCATCTGGCCCCAACACTTCATGGGAAATAGATGGGCAAACAGTGGGAAAAGTGTCAGACTTTACTTTTTTGGGGGGCTCCAAAATCACTGCAGATGGTGACTGCAGCCATGAAATCAAAAGACGCTTACTCCTTGGAAGGAAAGTTATGGCCAACCTGGACAGCATATTGAAAAGCAAAGACATTACTTTGCCAACAAAAATGGGTCTAGTCAAGGCCATGGTTTTTTCCAGTAGTCATGTATGGATGTGAGAGTTGGACAGTGAGAAACGCTGAGCACCGAAGAACTGATGCTTTTGAACTATGGTATTGGAGAAGACTCTTGAGAGTCCCTTGGACTCCAAGAAGATCCAACAAGTCCGTCCTAAAGGAGATCAGTCCTGCGTGTTCATTGAAAGGTCTGATGTTGAAGCTGAAACTCCAATACTTTGGCCATCTCATGCAAAGAGTTGACTCGTTGGAAAAGACGCTAATGCTGGGAAGGATTGGGGCAGGAGAAGGGGAAAACAGAGGATGAGATGGCTGGATGGCATCACCGACTCGATGGACAAGGGTTTGGGTACACTCCGGGAGTTGGTGATGGACAAGGAGGCCTGGCGTGCTGTGGTTTTGCCTATGTTTTCCTCTAGGAGTTTTACAGTTTCTGCTCTTAGTTTCTATAGTTTCAGGAATCAACCTGCCTGACTTCAGTCTCTACTATAAAGCCACAGTCATCAAGACAGTATGGTACTCACACAAAGACAGAAATATAGTTCAACGGAATAAAGTAGAAAGCCCAGAGATAAATCCACCCACCTATGGACACCTTATCTTCGACAAAGGAGGGAGAATATACAATGGAGAAAAGACAATCTCTTTAACAAGCGGTGCTGAGAAAACTGGTCAACCACTTGTGAAAGAATGGAAACTAGAACACTTTCTAACACCATACACAAAAATAAACTCAAAATAGATTAAAGATCTAAATGTAAGACCAGAAACTATAAAACTCCTAGAGGAAAACATAGGCAAAACTCTTGGACATAAATCACAGCAGGATCCTCTATGACCCACCTTCGAGAGTACTGAAAATAAAAGCAAAAATAAACAAATGGGACCTAATTAAAATTAAAAGCTTCTGCACAACAAAGGAAACTATAAGCAAGGTGAAAAGACAGCCTTCAGAATGGGAGAAAATAATAGCAAACGAAGCAACTGACAAAGAATTAATCTCAAAAATATACAAGTAACTCCTGCAGCTCAATTCTAGAAAAATAAACGACCCAATCAAAAAGTTGGCCAAAGAACTAAACAGCCATTTCTCCAAAGAAGACATACAGATGGCTGACAAGCACATGTAAAGATGCTCAACATCACTCATTATCAGAGAAATGCAAATCAAAACTAAAATTAGGTACCACTTCACACCAGTCAAAATGGCTGCTATTTTACACAATCACTGTGGCTTAGCGCTCAGTTCAGTTCAGTCGCTCAATCGTGTCCAACTCTGCGGCCCCGTGGACCACAGCACGCCAGGCCTCCCTGTCCATCACCAGCTCCTGGAGTTTACCCAAACTCATGTCCATTGAGTTGGTGATGCCATCCAACCATCTCATCTTCTGTCATCCCCTTCTCCTCCTGCCTTCAATGTTTCCCAACATCAGGGTCTTTTCAAATAAGTCAGTTTTTCGTATCAGGTGGCAAGCCTCAACATCAGTCTTTCCAGTGCACACCCAGGACTGATCTCCTTTAGGATGGACTGGTTGGATCTCCTTGCAGTCGAAGGGACTCTCAAAAGGCTTCTCCAACACCACACTTCAAAAGCATCAATTTTTCAGCACTCAGTTTTCCTTACAGTGCAACTCTCACATCCATACATGAATAGTGGAAAAACCATAGCCTTGACTAGACTTTGCTGGCAAAGTAATGTCTCTGCCTTTCAATATGCTGCCTAGCTTGGTCATAGATTTTCTTCCAAGGAGTAAGCATCTTTTAATTTCATGGTTGTGATCCCCATCTGCAATGATTTTTGGAGCCAAAAAAAAGTCTCTCACTGTTTCCACTGTTTCCCCATCTATTTCTCATGAAGTGATGGGACCAGATGCCATGATCTTAGTTTTCTGAATGTTGAGCCTTAAGCCAACTTTTTCACTCTCCTCTTTCACTTTCATCAAGAGGCTTTTAGTTCTTCACTTTCTGCCATAAGGGTGGTGTCGTCTGCATATCTGAAGTTATTGATATTTCTCCCAGCAATCTTGATTCCAGCATGTGCGTCCTCCAGCCCAGCATTTCTCATGATGTACTCTGCATATAAGCTAAATAAGCAGGGTGACAATATTCAGCCTTGACGTACTCCTTTTCCTATTTGGAACCAGTCTGTTGTTCCATGTCCAGTTCTAACTGTTGCTTCCTGACCTGCATACAGGTTTCTCAAGAGGCAGGTCAGATGGTCTGGTATTCCCATCTCGTTAAGAATTTTCCACAGTTTGTTGTGATCCACACAGTCAAAGGCTTTGGTATAGTCAATAAATCAGAAACAGATGTTTCTCTGGAACGCTCTTACTTTTTTGATGATTCAGCAAATGTTGGCAATTTGATCTCTGGTTCCTCTGCCTTTTCTACAAACAGCTTGAACTTCTGGAATTTCACGGTTCACATACTGTTGAAGCCTGGCTTGGAGAAATTTTAGCATTATTTTACTAGTGTGTGAGATGAGTGCAATTGTGTGGTAGTTTGAGCATTCTTTGGCATTGCCTTTCTTTGGGATTGGAATGAAAACTCATCTTTTCCAGTCCTGTGGACACTGCTGAGTTTACCAGATTTGCTGGCAAATTGAGTGTAGCACTTATACAGCATCATTTTTTAGGATCTGAAATAGCTCAGCTGAAATTCTATCACCTCCACTAGCTTTGTTCGTAGTGATGCTTTTAAGGCTCACTTGACTTCCCATTCCAGAATGTCTGCCACTAGTTGAGTGATCACACCATCGTGATTATCTGGGTCACGAAGATCTACACACTAACAATTTATTTACTTTTCATGCTTTCTTATGTATTTGAATTTCCAAGGACCAACTGAGAGTAAAATCTGTTTTTGACTGAAAATGGCTTTGTTTCTCATTTGTTGTGAATGAAAGCCTACAAACTCAGTTAGGTCTTTTTATTTTTCATATCTCTCAACCTGTGTTAGCCATTTCCATCTCTTTGTATTGCACTCTCTGTATTTCTTTAGAATCAGTTGATCAATTCTCTCCAAGTATGAATAATTACCGAACAGGATCATTTAAGTTTTTAATTTCCATTATTATATTTTTAAGTTCTAGAACTTTCCATCTAGCTCTTTTCAATTATGCTTTATTTTTAATGTAATCTTGCTTTTAATTCATGCTGTTTATGCCTATTTAAAAATATTCTAGGCATTTATACAATTTTGTTTATCAGATAAGTCCTTATCTTATGTGCTTTGGAAGTTTAATTCTGCTTCTTGTGGTTTCTCCTGAATCCTGCTCATGGCTCTTATTTCCTTGGGTGTTCCTAGAACTTGGAATCATGAGCTCCTATTTGGTGGTCTTTATCTGTTAAAATCCTGTGGCCCCTCAGGTTGAGGGTAAGTCCCTCAAGATAGCATTTGTGTTCGCTTCTGCCAGGCACCACAGGATGCTATCAATCAAAGATCCTTTTAAGTTTATTTCTTGCCTGAGCATTTTCTGGCCAGGCAAGTATTTTAAGTCTGAACTCCAAACACACTTGAGGGAAGGGCTGTGGTTACAAACTCTAAGGAGAACTCCTTCTCTAGTCAACAATTAGCTCAAAACAACTGAATGTCACAAGCATCTCTGTTTGTAAAAGGTAGATTATTTCCAGATTCATTTTGAGCATAGCCTCTCTGTGATCCCAGAACTATGGTGGAATATGGCTCCATCCTGCCAGAGCTTGTCTCCATTTCCATCACCGTTAAAAATCAAGTCTCGAGTTTACCAAAGCTGCAGACACCCTGCAAGGTACTGCATCCTCAGCCTGACCTCACCACTCTGGACTCAGATTCCAGCTTTGTTGGGTCCTGGAGATCACTCTTAACTGTTTTACAGATTCAGATATTTGCTGTTTGCTTTATTTTAACCGACCGGCATTGATAAGTGTTTTGTATAGAGCATCTTTTCCAGGATATGAAGTCTACCATATTGCCTGAAATCTAAGTAACTGTACATCTAATTTTCAGGATATTAAAATATATTTTAATTAGCTGTATACAATCAACAGAAAAAAGTAACTTTCTTTTCTTGGCAGTCTAAGGAATATGATGTTTACAGCTTTCCCCTCTAGTCTAAATAAAAGCAATCTCTTTTCAAATGTTGCATTATTCTTAGCATCTACTATCTCTTCAACTGTTGCCCAGTTTAAAGAAAAGTTTTAAACAGAAAAATGTAGTTCTAAGTATTTAGATCAGAAATTTTCCTCCTCTGGAAAAAAAAAGCATTTATACCACAGGAAGAACCAAGATATTACAGGTCACTTATCTTAAATTTAAGAACATCAAATGAATTCAAATAGAAGGAAATAAGTGCACTTTCTTTCTCAAAAAAGAAACTCTCATCTCCCTTCCTCCTAATTTCTTCCACTACTCCCAATCAGCTAAGTTAAAGAAATACCGTCCTTTACATGGTAAACACAGAGGAACAGAGAGAGTAAGCTGAGTAGTCCAGAGTATATTATTACAATGGGTGTATTACTCCTTTTCCTTTCTCTGAAAATTGTGAAAATAATCTTTGCTGCTTTAGAATGTTCCTGAGTACACTCCAAGTTAACCTAACAGTCCAGATGAATCCAGGCTTGTGTGCAGGGGTGCATGAGAACTTCAGCTCTAATCTTCACTTCTAATCTGCCTACCCTTGCCATAAGGTGCACTGGAGATGAAGGCTGGATAATTAGCAGTGACAAGACAAGGGACCACATGACAGAGAAAGCTTAGGAAGCCCTAACAGGCTTCTGACGTCCTACTATCAGGTTAGGCAGCAGAGCTGAGGCTGAACCACCTATTAATAAACACCACCTTCTCGAGGGCGCACCAGAAAACCATCTGCAGGCTAGTGTAGCTGGAGGCATGTCTGGCTACCGCTGGACCTCCCAAGGCCCCATCACTCCTCTGCCTCAAAGAATACACAAATACCACCATTTTAACATTAGTCACATCCTAACTTCATTACTTCTCTTCTTCTATTTTTCTATCCAATATGAAAATATTTAAATTGCACACAAAATGTAGTACAAAGAAGTAGTAAAAAAATTGTTTATAACACTTTCAGAGTGGAGTAGAAGGCACAGTATAAATCACACATTTTAACTCATTAGCTAGATTTAACTAGAGACAAAATGATCAGGTTCTTGATTAATTCTATTTCTGAATGATTAAACAGATAAACTGGCAAATAGCTTGTCCTTTGTCACTGTAACTGGGGAGTCATTACTAAATGGAGGCAATCTATTTGTCAGTTAAACAGCATCATCTATCAAAGGCACAATTCATCAGCAGTGTAATCAGCCAGGCCTTAATCAAATAACATTTGGCAGAATTCATTCAGAAGGTAGGATTTATAAAGCTCTATACCCTACACCTTGTGATGTAGCTAATAAAAGGTCATATTTTTGAGCAAAGACCCATCTCTTAAAAGAACAGAAACTTCAAATGTTACATTTTTGCCAAAACAAACTGAATTTTGAAAATTCAACATCATGAGAGGGCTCTGAAGAAAGAAAAGTCACACTGTTTGTAAATTTTGGAGAGATCTAAGTGTTGAAGTTCTCTGAAACAGAAATTCATTGGAGGTTTCCTCGTAGTTGAGACCTGCTTGCCAGAAGTAAAGAAGCAAGCCCCTCGACTACACAGACTGCCGAAGTCAAGGGTGGGTCACAGGCAGATCACAGACATGCTGCAGATGCCCAAACCGAAGACTCCCCAGGACTGTTTTCATGCTAGGCCACATCAAACAGAACCCTGACACATCACAGATGAGCATTTTCCCTTGTTGTGAGGTCGGTACAAACAATGTCAGAAAGTCATGCGACGCTGCTTTTACCTTTTTCATGGCATTGGTAGCCTGACTCCAATACAATTAAAAAGGAAACGTAGTGAGCAATTAGAAGAACCCAGGACAACGAGTGGTATATGGTGAGGACCGTCAGAGCCTGCGGTGTTCTGAACAAATAGTTTGCTTCCGAGTCAGTGCAAACTGTGAAACACTCAGTTGTTGTATCTTATATGAATGCACTTGATGGACAAAGCTTTTCTCTATTTGTCTTGCTCAAAGCTGCAGTGAGACCAAGAGTGTCTATGCTCTTAATGAAATAACTTCCATGTGAGCACCTTGGATATCAAGGTCAATTTAAAAGAAACTTACAAGGAGGAATCAGATATAGAAACAAGTGTCTCTGACTCACTCATACACACACACACACGTGTAAAAATTAAATTATCTTTTGTTATAAATTTCATTTGATTACTTTTTGTAGATTAAGGTAACTTACAGCTATTAATGGGCTTCCCTGATAGCTTAGCTGGTTAAGAATCCACTTGCAAAGCAGGAGACCTCAGTTCGATTCCTGGGTCAGGAAGATCCCCTGGGTCTTCCCTTGTGGCTCAGCTGGTAAAGAATCTGCCTGCAATGCGGGAGACCTGGGTTTGATCTCTGGGTTGAGAAGATCCCCTGGAGGAAGGCATGACAACCCACTCCAGTATTCTGGCCTGGAGAATCCCCACAGACAGAGGAGCCTGGCAGGATACAGTCCACAGGATCGCAAAGAGTCAGGCATGACTGAGCGACTAAGCACAGCACACACAGAGCTGTTAATATTTACCCTGTTAGAGTTGAGGAAAAAAGGCTTTTACCAAATAATCACCTCCTGTATCTAAGCTTAAAAGGAAATCCAAAACCCTTCATGAAGCAGAGGTTCATGAATTTCTTAAACATGAATTATGAATTTCTAAAATGCATGAATTTCATTTTGGTAAGTCATAAATTTTTTAGATAAGAAATATCTAAATAAAAATTCTCTATAAGTTTTTAGTTCTCCATTCTCTCAGTTGCTATAGCAGTGGATCCCATTCATGGATCACAGCCTTGTCATGGCAAAGGAGTTTGCATGACCGAATGAAGCTATGAGCCACATTGTCAGGGTCATCCAAGATGGAAGGATTATCATGAAAAATGGTCTGACAAAATGAGGTCTACTGGAGGAGGAATGGCAGACCACTCCAGTATTCTTGCTATGAGAACTCCATTAATAGTATGAAATGGCAAAAAAACAAGTGACACCAGAAGATGAGGCTCCCAGAGGGGAAGGTAAGCAATATGCTCCTGGGGAAGAGTGGAGGGCAGTTACTGGTAGCTCCAGCAGGAATGAGGCAGCCGGGCCAGAGCAGAAATGATGCTCAGTAGGATGCACCTGGAAGTGAAAGGAAAGTCGAACGGTGTAAAGAACAACACTCCACAGAACCTGGAATGTTAGGTCCATAAATCGGTAAACTGGACGTGGTCAAGCGGGAGACAGCAAGAGTGAACATCGACATCTTAGGAATCAGTGAACTAAAATGGACTGGAATAGGCAAATGTAATTCAGATAACCATTATATCTACTACTGTGGGTTAAGAATCCCTTAGAAGAAATGGGAGTAGCCCTCATGGTCAACAAAAGACTCCAAAATGCAGTACTTGGGTGCAATCTCAAAAATGACAGAATGATCTCAGTTCATTTCCAAGGTAAACCATTCAACATCACTGTAATCCAAGTCTATGTCCCAGAAGCTAAAGTTGAATGGTTTTGTGAACACCTACAAGATCTTCTAGAACTAAGACCAAAATAAGATGTCCTTTTCATCATAGGCAATTGGAATGCAAAAGCAGGAAGTCAAGAGATACCTGGATACAGTAACAGGCAAGTTTGGTTTTGGAGTACAAAATGAAGCAGGGCAAAGGCTACCAGTTGTGTCAAAAGAACACACTGGTCATAGTAAATGTCTTCTCTTCCAACAACAAAAGAGACGACGACACACAGCCATCACCAGATGCTCAATATCAAAATCAGACTGATTATATTCTTGGCAGCCAAAGATGGACAAGCTCTATATAGTAAGCAAAAACAAAACCTGGAACTGACTGTGGCTCAGATCATGAACTTCTTATTGCAAATTTCATGCTTAAATTGAAGAAAGTGGGGAAAACCAATAGGCCATTCAGGTATAAACTAAATCAAATCCTTTATGATTAAACAGTGGAAGTGACAAATGCATTTAAGGGGTCAGATCTGGTAGACAGAGTGCCTGAAGAACTATGGATGGAGGTTCATAACACTGTACAGAAGGTAGTGACCAAAACCATCCCAAAGAAAAAGAAATAAAAGAAGGCAAAGTGGTTTTCTGAGGAGACTTTATACATAACTGAGAAAAGAACACAAGCAAAAGGCAAGGGAGAAAGGGAATATAACAAACTGAATGCAGAGTTCCAGAGAATATTAAGGAGAGGTAAGAAGGCCTTCTTAAGTGAACAATACAAATAAATAGAGGAAAACAATAGAAGAGGAAAGACCAGAGATCTCTTCCAGAAAATCAGAGATATCAAGGGGACATTTCATGCAAGGATGGGCACAATGAAGGACAAAATAGTAAGGACCTAACAGAAGCAGAAGAGATTAAGAAGAGCTGTCAAGAATACACAGAAAAGCTATACAAAAAAGGTCTTAAAGACTGAGATAATCACGACAGTGTCATCACTCACCTAAAGTCAGACACCCTGGAATATGAAGTCAAGTGGGCCTTAGGAAGCATTACCATGAACAAAGCTAGTGGAGGTGATGGAATTCCAGCTGAGCTATTGAAAATCCTAAAAGATGATGCTGTTAAAGTGTTGCATTCAATATGTCAGCAAATTTGGAAAATTCAGCAGTGGCCAAAGGACTGGAAAAGATCAGTTTTCATTCTAATCCCAAAGAAGGGCAGTGCCCAAAAAATATTGAAACTATGGTACAGATGCACCTCATTTCACTTGCTAGCAAGGTCGTGCTCAAAATCCTACAAGTTAGGTTTCAGCAATACATGAATCAAGTACTTTCAGTAGTACAAGCTAGGTTTAGAAAAGGCAGAGGAACCAGAGATCAAATTGCCAACAGTATCTGGATCACAGAGAGAGCAAGAGTATTCCAGAAAAGAAAACATCTATTCACTGACTATGCTAAAGCCTTTGATTGCGTGGGTCACAACAAGATGTGGAAAATTCTTAAAGAGATGGGAATACCAAACCACCTCATCTGTCTCCTGAGAAATCTGTATGCAGGTAAGAATGAACAGTTAGAACTGGACATGAAGCAACAGACTGGTTCAAAACTGGGAAAGAAGTATGTCAAGGCTATTTCTTGTCACCCATATTTAACTTATATGCAGAGTGAAAGTGAAGTCGCTCAGTTGTGTCCGACTCTTGGCAACCCCATGGACTGCAGCCTACCAGGCTCCTTCATCCATGAGATTTTCTAGGCAAGAGTACTGGACTCGATGGCATTTCCTTCTTCAGGGGATCTTCCCGACCCAGGGATTGAACCCAGGTCTCCCACATTGCAGGCAGACGCTTTACCATCTGAGCCATCAGGGAAGCCCATATGCAGAGTACATCATGCCAAACACCATGCTGGAAGAATCATAGGCTGTAATCAAGATTGCCAGGGGAAATATCAACAACCTCGGATATGCAAATGATACCACTCTAATGGCAGAAAGTGGAGAAGAATTAAAGCGCCTCTTGATCAGGGTAAAAGAGGAGAGTGAAAAAAGCTGGCTTAAAACTCAACATTCTAAAAACAAAGCAAATTGATGGCATTTGGTCCCATCACTTTATAGCAAAAATAGAAGGGTAAAAACTGGAAGCAGATTTTACTTTCTTGCCATTAAATTAAAAGATCCTTGCTCCTTGGAAGCAAAGCTATGACAGACTTAGATAGAGACCTAAAAAGCAGAGACATTAGTTTGCTGACAAAGGTCCATGTAGTCAAAGCTATGGTTTTTCCAGTAGTCATGTGCGGATGTACAAGTTGGACCATAAAGAAGGCTGAGCGCCGAAGAATGATGCTTATGAATTGTTGTGCTGGAGAAGACTCTTCAGAGTCCCCTGGAGAGCAAGATCAAACCAGCCAAACCTAAAGGAAATCAACCCTGTACTTTGGCCACCTGATGTTAAAAGCCTATTCACTGGAAAAGACCCTGAAGCTGAAAAGACTGAGGCAGGAAGAGAGGGGGATGACAGGATGAGATGGTTGGATGGCATCACTGATTCAAAGGACATGAGTTTGAGCAAGCTTGAGGTGACAGTGAAGGACAAGACTGGTGTGCTGCTGTCCATGGGGTCGCAACAAGTCAGACAGAAATTAGTGGCTGAACAGCAACAGCAACATAGCAGGGGTTGACTTTCTCCTGTTGAAAAAACTATAAACCTGGCAGAGATAAAATGGGAAACTTGTAAATAAAAGGACTGCATTGTATTTCTAGAGGATTTCAGGCAACATCATATAACCTCAAAATTTTCCATCTGCAAACTGTCTCACTAATTTCCAGAGTGGTATGGCGCCTCCAGATGAGCTACAGACAAGTTTCGCCTCTTTCCAGCCCGCACATTGACAAGACATGCACACACGCTCAGCAGTGTCCGACTGTTCCCCACCCCGTGGACCGCAGCCCACCTGGCTCCTCTGTCCGTGGAATTCTCCAGGCAAGAGTACTGGAGTGGGGTGCCATTTCCTTATCTGGGGATCTTCCTGACCCAAGGAGAACACTTGTGTCTCTTGCACCTCCTGCCGGGCAAGCAGATTCTTTACCAACTGCACCACCTTGACGAAGATCCATTTGCTAAACCTTCCTTAGACAAGGCATAATGTTCCACTGGGGTCTAGGGCAGGGTTTCTCAGCCACAGCCCTACTGATATCTAGGGCACGTCATCTTTTGTATGGTGGTGGAGCGGGGAGTTGTCCTATGCATTCACTAGATATAAACAGCACCCCCACCCAAGTTGGGACTACTCAAAATATCTGTTTTTTCACCACTAAGAATGATGTTTGCTGTTACTTTGTCACATATGGCCTTTATTATGTTTAGGTAGATTATTTTATGCTGACTTTCTGGAGACTTATTATAAATTGGTGTTGAATTTTGACAAAAGCTTTTTCTGCATCTATTAAGATGTTCATATGGTTTTTATTCTTCAATTCATTGTTATGGTATATCACACTGATTGATTTGTGTATACTGAAAAATCCTAGAATCCCTGGGATAAATTCCATTTGATCATGATATATATGATCCTTTTACTGTAGTTTTTGTATTGTTTGCTATAATTTTGTTGAGGATTTTTGCATCTATGTTCATCAATGATGCTGGTCTATAATTTTAAAGAAAAACTGAAAGTATTTCCTTTAAGACTATAAACAAGAGAAGGATGTATACTCTAACCACTATTATTCAACACAGTTTTGACAGTCCCAGCCATGACAATTTGAGAAGAAAAACAACTAAAAGGAAACCAAACTGGAAAAGAAGTAAAACCGTCACTGTCTGCAGATGATATGGTACCATGCATAAAAAATTGTAAAGATGCCACCAGAAAACTACTAGAGGTAATCAATGCCTCTGTTAAAACTGTAGGATACAAAATTAATGCACAAGGATGTCCCTGGTGGTCCAGTGGTTAAGAATCCACCATGCAATCCAGCGGGTGCAGGTTCCAACCCTGGTGGAAACCTGGTAGAAACTAAGATCCCACATGATATGGGACAGGTAGGCCCATGCACTGCAACAGCTGAGCCAGGAGCCAGAACTAGAGTCCCCGCACCCCAAAAAGGACCCCACGAGACGCAGGGAAGGTCCCATGGCCACAGCTAAGACCCGATGCAGCCACTAGAACACTTTATAAAAAGAAAGTTAATGTTGAACAAACTACAAACAGAAATCTCTTGCATTTCGTTAGATTAATATTGAAAGATCAGAAAGAGAAATCAATGAAACAATCCCATTTACCACTGCAACAGAAAGAATAAAAAAGCTAGGAATAAACCTATTTAATGAGGCAAAATATTTGTATGCAGAAAACTATAAGATACTGATGAAAGAAACTGAAGCTGACACAGAGATGGAGAGATATACCATGTTCTTGGATTGGGAGAATGTTGTGAAAATGACTATACTACCCAAAGCAACAGGATGGGAAAGACTAGAGATCTCTTCAAGAAAATTACAGATACCAAGGGAATATTTCATGCAAAGATGGGCTCAATAAAGGACAGAAATGGTAGGGACCTAACAGAAGCAGAACATATTAAGAAGAGGTGGCAAGAATACACAGAAAAACTGTACAAAAAAAGATCTTTATGACCCAGATAATCACGATGGTGTGATCACTCACTTACAGCCAGATATCCTGGCATGTGAAGTCAAGTGGGCCTTAGGAAGCATCACTAAGAACAAAGCTAGTGGAGGTGATGGAATTCCAGTTGACCTATTTCAAATCCTAAAACATGATGCTGTGAAAGTGCTACACTCAATATGCCAGCAAACCTGGAAAACTCAGGAGTGGCCACAGGACTGGAAAAGATCATTCTTCATTCCAATCCCAAAGAAAGGCAATGCCAAAGAATGCTCAAACTACCGCACGATTGCACTCATCTCACATGCTAGTAAAGTAATGCTTAAAATTCTCCAAGCCAGGTTTCAGCAATATGTGAAACATGAACTTCCAGATGTTCCAGCTGGTTTTAGAAAAGGCAGAGGAACTGAGATCAAATGGCCAACATCTGCTGATCATCAACAAAGCAAGAGAGTTCCAGAAAAATATCTATTTCTACTTTATTGACTATACCAAAGCCTTTGACTGTGTGGATCACAATAAACTGTGAAAAATGCTGAAACAGATGGGAATACCAGACCATCTGACCTGCCTCTTGAGGAACCCATATGCAGGTCAAGAAGCAAGTTAGAACTGGACATGGAACAACAGACTGGTTCCAAATAGGAAATGGAGTATGTCAAGGCTGTATATTGTCACCCTGCTTATTTAACTTATATGCAGAGTACATCATGAGAAACACTGGGCTAGATGAAGCACAAGTTGGAATCAAGATTGAAGGGAGAAATATCAATAACCTCAGATATGCAGATGACACCCCCCTTACGGCAGAAAGTGAAGAGGAAGTAAAAAGCCTCTTGATGAAAGTGAAAGAGGAGAGTGAAAAAGTTGGTTTAAGGCTCAACATTCAGAAAACTAAGATCATGGTATCTGGTCCCATCACTTTATGGGAAACAGATGGGGAAGCAGTGGAAACAGTGGCTGAATTTACTTTTGGGGGCTCCAAAATCACTGCAGATGGTGACCGCAGCCATGAAACTAAAAGACGCTTACTCCTTGGAAGAAAAGTTATGACCAACCTAGACAGCATATTAAAAAGCAGAGATATTACTTTGTCAAGAAAAGTTCATCTAGTCAAGGCTGTGGTTTTTCCAGTAGTCATGTATGGATGTAAGAGTTGGATGGTGAAGAAAGCTGAGCACCGAAGAATTGATGCTTTTGAACTGTGGCGATGGAGAAGACTCTTGAGAGTCCCTTGGACTGCAAGGAGATCCAACCAGTCCATCCTAAGGGAGATCAGTCCTGAGTCTTCATTGGAAGGACTGATGTTGAAACTGAAACTCCAATACTTTGGCCACCTCATGTAAAGAGCTGATTCATTTGTAAAGACCCTGATGATGGGACAGACTGAAGTCAGGAGGAGAAGGGGACGACAGAAGATGAGATGGTTGAAGGGCATCACCGACTCAATGGACATGAGTTTGTGTAAACTCCAGGAGTTGGTGATAGACAGGGAGGCCTGGCGTGCTGTGGTTCATGGGGTCACAAAGAGTCCATCACAACTAAGTGACTGAACTGACTGACCCAAAGTAATCTATATATGCAATGCAATCCTTATTAAGTTACCAATGGTATTTTTCACAGAGTTAAAACAAATTTTTTTACAATTTGTATGGAAACAGAAGTGACTCTGAAGAGTGAAAGAAACCTTGAGAAAGAAAAACAGAGTTGGAGGTACCAGGCTCCCTGACTTCAGACTACACTACAAAGCTACAATAATTAAGACAGTATGGTACTGGCAGAAAATCAGAAATATAGATCAATGGGACAGGAAAGAAAGCCCAGAGATAAACCCACATGCCTATGGTTACCTAATCTATGACAAAGGAAGCAAGAATATACAATGGAGAAAAGACAGCCTCTTTAAGAAGTGGTGCCTGGAAAACTGGACAGCTACACATAAAAAAAATGAAGTTAGAACACTAACATTATACACAAAAACCATCTTAAACTGGATTAAAGACCTAAACATAAGGATGGACACTGTAAAACTCTTAGAGAAAAACATAGAAGGAACACTCTTTGACATAAATCATAGCAAGATCTTTTTGTCTCACCTCCTAGAGTTAAGAAAATAAAAATAATAATAAATGGGACCTAGCAAAACTTCAAAGCTTTTGAACAGCAAAAGAAACCACAAATAAGATGAAAGACAACTGTCAGAATGGTAGATAATATTTGCAAATGAAGCAACTAACAGGGGATTAATCTCCAAAATACACAAACAGCTCATGTTGCTCAACATCAAGAAATCAAACAACCTAATCAAAAAATGGGTAGAAGAACTAAATAAACATTTCTCCAAAGACATACAGATGGCCAACAAACACATGAAAAGATGCTCAATATCACTAATTATTAGAGAAATGCAAATCAAAACTATAGTAAGTTTTTCACCTCACACCAGTCAGAATAGCTATCATCAAAAAATCTACACACAATAAATGCTGGAAAGCATGTGAATAAAAAGGAAATCTCCTATACTGTTGGTGGAAATGTAAATTTAAACAGTTACTATGGAGAAAAGTATGGAGGTTCATTATAAAACTACAAACAGAACTACCAGATGACCCAGTAATTCTATTCCTAGGCATATAACCTGAGAAAATCACAATTGAGAAAGACACATATACCCCAATGTTCATTTACAATAGTTAGGAGATAGAAGCAACCTAAATGCCCATCAATAGAGGACTGGATAAAGATGTAGTACATATAAAATGGAATATTACTCAGCCATAAAAAATGAAACTGTCCCATTTGCAGAGACACAGAGTGAAGTAAGAAAGAGAAAAACAGATATCATGTATTAACACATATATTTGGAATCTAGGAAAATGGTACACATGACCCTATTTTCAAAGTAGAACTACAAACACAGATGGAGAGAGCAAACATACTCTTAATCAGCTAGATTCCAATATGAAATACAAAGTTTAAAAAAAAGACCTCTGGATGTTGCCAACATCAAATTTATGTTGAGTGGCAAACTCACAGAAGCACTGTAAAAGAGAGTGCTTTTGAAACTATCCACAGTCAAAGACTGTATTTTTCTCAATGTTGCTGATGACTGATATTTTCCTAAAATACATTTTAAATTAATTACTGAAACAAAATTATCATGCAATTAGATGTGCAACAATGTCAAAATGCTATAAAAATTCTAGACACTTCCTTACAATTTTCATAGTTATAACAGACCAGAAACAAAGAGTTTATGGGCTGGTACTATTTTTTCAGCCACACTTTGAATAACACTAGTCTAGAATGAAAATATATGATCATAAGATGCCCATGATTCAATTTTATCATCAGCCAGGTGGGCAAATTCTAAAATAATTATACCTAAACTTTAAATTAAATATAATTTTAATATTACATGTAAAAATTCCAAGCTTCGTGGCTAGAGATGGTAAGGAGGTTATAAATGGAGCAAGAAAGAAAAATTTGTTTGAACCTGGACAACAGTACATTGAGTTGCATTATCCTTTTCTCTCTGCATCTGCAGGTTTGAAATTTTCTTTGTTAAAAAGTTAAAAGGGTTGTTGTGTGTTTTTTTTTGCTTTCCTGTTATTTTAAAACTTAAAATACCACCATTCTGCTTGAAAGATTCTGTCTTTTTTAGAGGGACCACTTTTGACATCAGGAAGATGAACTGAGTAAAAACTGGCCCCCTCAAAAGTCAGAAATACTGTCTGGCCAGCAGCAGAGTCCGAAACCCAGCTCTGCTCTCCCAGCCCAGCATGCCCAGCTTGTTTGCTCAGATATGTGTCCAGAGCAGGGGGTGCCTTGTGCTCCTACAGACCGGGGTAATCTGTGTAACGGGGTCAGCATCTGGCCCTCACGTGGGATTCCACGTGCCAGACCCTCCGCGGAGCAGGAAAGCCCGGAGCACCCTGCAGGCCCTGCCCCGACCAGAGGTCAGCCGATGGTGCCTCTGGGCATGGCAGACACTGGGAGGCCCCGGCTGAAATTCCCAGACTGCTCGTCAGAGGCACCCGATTCTCAGCGACAGCCGGCTTTGTGACCAAATGCTGGCAACTTGGTTCTATAAACGTCCAAGCTGCAACCGAACTTCAGGTGGAATTCTGAGACCGGTTTGTGAGCGTGGCCCGCTGGCAGCTCCTCCTAATCGCCCGTTTCTGAGCGCACGAGCCACCAGCTACACGGTCAATAGGCTCCCAGCTTCCCTCTAATGAGCAGCCTTGCCTAGAAAACTTCTTTTACAGATGTTTATAGCTTTTGTGGCTTTTTATTCACCATCTTATTTTACTAGCTAGTGTGATCTTTCAACATGTGACAAAACATACACGTGGCCCAGTAAACAATGCACCTAAAAACTGTAACTCTTAGGGAAGCCTGAAGAAAGCTAAGAGAATGTTTAGAGCAGGTTTCTGAACAACATATCCATAAGTGATCTTGCACTGTAGCTAATGGAAAACACAGTTTCTGGAAACTAGGAAAATATATTGCACAATTCACATACAGAAAATCTAAAATGTGCACAGTAAACACAACATCATTTTGACATTGAAGTGTCATAAATAGACTTTAAACAGCAATGGCAAGCAGTCCATGGCCTTTTAATTCCTCCACTCTGGAGGCCCATAGAACAATGTGTAAGTGGCAGGGCTGAAGAAAGGTCCTACCACTGAGAGCACAGAGGTGACAAAGGAGCTTCCCTGGCATAAAGCAAGCAAAGAACTGCCTGAACGAGATCACAAACCATGTTTTCTTGCCACCACAGGGGTCACTCAACCTGGTCCATTTGGGACAGTCAGATAAGCCAAGGGAACTAAAATTTCCTTCACACCTTCACTCTTGTACTTGCTAGCCTAGAGGATTTCATACCTGCCTGCACATTCAAATCATGTGAGTATTTTTCTAAAATACTGATGATGGCTCTCACCCCAGAGAGAATGATTTAACTGGTCTTGAGTAGGACCAGGCGTTGGTATCATTTAAAAGCTCCTAAGGTACTTCCTTTATGGCAGAAAGTGAAGAGGAACTAAAGAGCCTCTTGATGAAAGTGAAAGAGGAGAGTGAAAAAGTTGGCTTAAGGCTCAACATTAAGAAAACTAAGACCATGGCATTTGGTCCCATCACTTCATGGAAAATAGATGGGGAAACAGTGGGAAAAGTGTCAGACTTTATTTTTCTGGGCTCCAAAGTCACTGCAGATGGTGACTGCAGCCATGAAATCAAAAGATGCTCACTCCTTGGAAGGAAAGTTATGGCCAACCTGGATAGCATATTACAAAGCAGAGACATTACTTTGCCAACAAAGATTCATCTAGTCAAGGCTATGGTTTTTCCAGTAGTCATGTATGGATGTGAGAATTGGACAGTGAAAAAGGCTGAGTGCCAAAGAATTGATGCTTTTGAAGTATGGTGTTGAAGAAGACTCTTGAGAGTCCCTTGGACTACAAGGAGATCCAACAAGTTCATCCTAAAGGAGATCAGTCCTGGGCATTCATTGGAAGGACTGATGTTGAAGCTGAAACTCCAATACTTTGGCCACCTCATGCGAAGAGCTGACTCACTGGAAAAGACCCTGAAGCTGGGGAGGACTGGGGGCAGGAGGAGGAGGGGAAGACAAAGGATGAGATGGCTGGATGGCATCACCAACTCAATGGACATAGGTTTCGATGGACTCCGGGAGTTGGTGATGGACGGGAGGCCTGGTGTGCTGCAGTTCATGGGGTCGCAAACAGTCGGACACGACTGAGCGACTGAACTGATACTGAAGGTACTTCTGATGTGCAGTTGGCAGTGAAAACTTCTGATCTGGCCCACCATCCTCTCAAGTAACAGTTCTCCTAATAATAAACAACAGCAGCAATAACTTCTATTTCCTCTTCTATTACTTATGCTTTACCACAAGGACACTATGTTCACGCTAACAGACTGCCTACTTTGTGGCGGGCAAAGTGCTAGGAACTTTAAAGGAGGATTTTTCCCCCCAGTTAACTATTAAGCCATGCTGCAAATCTGGTATGGTTATTCTCATGTGAAGAAATTTTAATTGAAAACATGAGCAAAGTTTGCACACTAGGACAGAGAGGGCAGAACTCAAAGTAAGCCCCTCTTACTCCAGGGCCAGGGTCTGTGGGGACCCTGTGGCTCCTCTCCCCACACCCACCCCTCCCGGGGTCAAACGCACCTCAGAGCTCAGCCAAGAGCTGGAATGCGCATCAGGCGCAGCCTTCGCCCCAAACCAGCCTGCCTTGGAATTACCCAGGGAGCTTCAAAAACTGCTCATGCTGGTGACCATCCCCCAGGGAGTATAACTGCACTGGGGTGGGATCTGGGGTCTGGCGTTTTCAAAGGATCCCCATGAGGTTCTCATACACAGGCCTGTGTGGGAGCTGCTAGGCTAAGCCAGTGAATGCAATTCCATTTCCTTTGGATAGGTTTAGACTGGAGCATATGTCTTACTGGCGGTTGCCGAAGAGAAAGTGAATCCACAGGAGATTCAGAAAAAGGCCCCTTCTGTCTGTTGAGGCCTCCGTGTGTGGAGGTGGCACCTGACGAGCTGGCTAAGGACAGCAGGAGAGATGGGAGGCCCTGGGCTGCCTAAGACCCTGCTGAGCCCCTGCATGAACCAATCACAGGCTGGCCTGACCTCTGAAAGTCTTGTTGTGGGACTTAGTAAATGTCTCTGTTAAAGCCCTTTTAATTTAGACCTTGTGTAGATATGAAATCATTCTGCCTTCGATTAACACATTTCCCAATCATCACGTCTTATTCCAACATCCCTATTCTAGTGACAGAGAAAACGTCAAGCTCACACTGAAGCATAACGCTATATGACAATGAACAAGAAACCGAAGTCAGGGGCTAGCTATCAAAAGTGATAACATATGACACAGTCTAAGAACCGCAGCTCTGAAAATAGAAGTGAATCTTCTTTTGGACAGCAATGTTTTTCTCATACACATGGACTTCAAAAGGAGCTGAAAACATATTTGCTGATAAAGATTGAGAATAATGTGAGATCTGTGCAGTGTAAGGAATTTTCTTTGTAATCTCTGGAAGAAAAGGAATACTGGTTAAGTGAAAGAGTGTTATTTAAATGATCTAAAGGGAAACTATTTCTCTGCATAATAACTGTTTAGCTTTTTTATCCTCAAAAATGATACAAAAGATAATTGATCATATGAAAAAGAAAATTTTATAATAAGGAAAAAATTATACTCATCACTGTTAAACTTCAAGATATGAAGACAAATCAAATTGATTTGATTTTCAAATCAATGAAAACATAAAGAAAAGATAACAGAAGGAAAATAAATACGATCAAAATTATAGTGTTCAAGGCAAAACTGCTGAATTTCAAATAACAATTTAAATGGAACCCAACTAGGAGAACAAATCGTCAGAGTTGTGAGGTCACAGGTTGGTAATGCCTGCCTTCCTCTTGTCACACACAGTCTTCAACATTTTTATTTGTTGTATCCCCAAAATCTGCTACTGAAAATCAAAGTAAGTCTTACAATTTTAAGACAGTGTAATATTGTTTCTGCGTGTTCCAGGGATCTTCATTTACCAATGGAATGTTCCTAAGAAATGTATAGCCTAAGCCACAGTAATGCATCTCTAAAGGCAAATTTAGGGAGAAAATAGCAACCACTTCCTCTAAAAAGGCCCCTTCCTGTATCTGAATTAGTATTTTTTTTATTGTTTTTGCCATACAATGTCATGGTATCACCATGGGTTTACATACGCTCCCCCTCCAGAACCCCCCTCCCTCCCCCCCCCGGGAAATCTCGTATCTGAATTAGTATTTTAAGGTTAAAAACCAATTAATTAAAATGTTTCAAGCTTTATAAGTGAGCTGACAGCAGCCAAGACAATTGCCATAATCAGATGATGATGTAACTGAGGATAAACTTATCAGCAGAAGTCCGCAGGTGTAATGAGCAAGACACTGTGTTAGGAACTGTGGGAACACAGGAAGTTCAAAATGTGGCCCTTATCCTCCAGAGGTCCAAGAGATCTGCAAAGCGAAGACAGGGCAGAGGGAGGAGGTGGACTGGGGGCATACTCATCCATCAACTTGAGCTTCCATGGCTACACAAGCTGAAATATGGTGTTCCACACAGGGCTTCCCAGATGGCTCAGTGGTAAAGAATTTGCCTGCCAACGCAGGAGATGCAGCTTTGATCCCTGGGTGGGGACCTGCTGGAGGAGGGACCTGCAACCCACTCCAGTATTCCTGCCTGGAGAATCCCCACGTACAGAGGAGCCTGGTGGGCTACTTGGTGGGTGTCCGGGGTGGCAAAGAGGCGGACACGACTGAGCACAGAGCACATTCAGCACATACCAAACACCCCTGCCAATTTAGGGCGCATAACGTAGGGGTCCAGAGAATAATGTGAATGAGAATTCAGTATAATCACAGATGACATTTAAGAGGCAGATCCAATCAGTCCACAGAGAATTTACTTGATTCAACTTGCCTACTTCCAAAAATAACAAGCATGCTTTCTGACAGATGTGAAGGCTGCAAGTATAATCCATCTTGAATAAAACCATAATGCTTATTCAGGGGTCTCCAGGAGAAAGGATTATGTAAATGCAAAGCCTCAGAAAAGAGGTATTTAATTGTGAAGGAGTGACATACTTATCCCATTACACAATTCTGAAAATAATCAGAACACAGCACAAAGGTGGTATCACACATGCAACCAATCCACCATGACCAACAGAGCGGTCCTTCCAGCCAAGTCCATGTCAACAGGGGAAACAGAACCATCACGGAGTAGGCAGAGGTCAGAGGAATTCATATCATCAATATAAATTACCTCTCTGAATCAACAAGCTGCACAGATGGGAAGGGGCTGTAGCATAAACCTGCCAGTTTCAAACCTCAAACATGCTGAAAAAGCAGCCTGTCTATTTGCACAGGTGAGGATTCCACAGCTGTCCTGGCAGAGATCGCGGGATATTTGAATGTACTCAAGTCACAGTGTTGTGACAAAAAGTAGGTCTCTGTAAAATTAGCATTTTTACCCTTTTCATCAGATACAGTTTTGTTCAGTAAGTAAACTGAAGCTCGATCTTTCAAAATTGGATGAGTTCTTTGCGAAAACTTTGTCTTCTCTGGTGTTATTACATAGACTCCAGCAGACTGATGTGTACTAAATAGCTTCTGCAAATACCAGTCCTTTTACTCCTAAAAATAATAACCTACTAACATCAAGAGTTCAGTTCAGTCTCTCAGTTGGACTGTCCGACTCTGTGACCCCATGAACCGCAGCACGCCAGGCCTCCCTGTCCATCACCAACTCCTGGAGTCCACCCAAACTCATGTCTATTAGTGGGTGATGCCATCCAACCATCTCATCCTCTGTTGCCCGTTCTCCACTTGCCCTCAATCTTTCCCAGCATCAGGGTCTTTTCCAATGAGTCAGCTCTTTAAATCAGGTGGCCAAAGTAGGAGTTTCAGCTTCAACATCAGTCCTTCCAATGAACACCCAGGACTGATCTCCTTTAGGATGGACTGGGTGGATCTCCTTGCAGTACAAGGGATCTTCAAGAATCTCCTCCAACACCACAGTTCAAAAGAATCAATTTTTTTGGCCCTCAGCTTTCTTTATAGTCCAACTCTCACATCCATACATGACTACTGGAAAAACCGTAGCCTTGACTAGACGGACCTTTGTTGGCAAAGTAATGTCTCTGCTTTTTAATATGCTGTGTAGATTGGTCATAACGTTCCTTCCAAAGAGCAAATGTCTTCTAATTTCATGGCTGCAGTCACCATCTGCAGTGATTTTGGAGCCAAATAAATAAATAAATAAATAAAGTCAGCCACTGTTTCCCCATCTCTTTGCCATGAAGTGATGGGACCGGATGACATGATGTTAGTTTTCTGAATGTTGAGCTTTAAGCCAACTGTTTCCCTCTCCTCTTTCACTTTCATCAAGAGGCTCTTTAGTTCTTCTTCGCTTACTGCCATAAGGGTGGTGTCATCTGAATATCTGAGGTTATTGATATTTCTCCTGGCAATCTTGATTCCAGATTGTGCTTTTTCCAGCCCAGCATTCCTCATGATGTACTCTGAATATAAGTTAAATAAGCAAGGTGACAATATACAGCCTTGACACATTCCGTTTCCTATTTGGAGCCATTTTGTTGTTCCATGTCCAGTTCTAACTTGATTCCTGACCTGCATACAGGTTTCTCAAGAGGCAGGTCAGGTGGTCTGGTATTCCCATCTCCTTCAGTATTTTTCACAGTTTGTTGTGATCCACACAGTCAAAGGCTTTGGCATAGTCAATAAAGCAAAAATAGATGTTTTTCTGGAACTCTTGCTTTTTCAATGATCCAGTGGATGTTGGCAATTTGATCTCTGATTCCTCTGCCTTTTCTAAAACCAGCTTAAACATCTGGAAGTTCACAGTTCACGTATTGCTGAAGACTGGCTTGGAGCATTTTGAGCATAACTTTACTAGCGTGTGAGATGAGTGCAATTGAGCAGTAGTTTCCAGTCCTGTGGCCACTGCTGAGTTTTCCATATTTGCTGGCATATTGAATGCAGCATTTTCACAGCATCATCTTTCAGGATTTGAAATAGCTCAACTGGAATTTCATCACCTCCACTAGCTTTGTTCATAGTGCTGCTTCCTGAGGCCCACTTGACTTCCCATTCCAGGATGGCTAGATCTTTTTTTGTATAGTTCTTCTGTGTATTCTTGGCATCTCTTCTTAATATCTTCTGCTTGTTAGGTCCATACCATTTCTGTCATTTATGGAGAAATGTTTGCATGAAATGTTCCCTTTGTATCACTAATTTTCTTGAAGAGATCTCTAGTTTTTCCTATTCTGTTATTTTCCTTTATTTCTTTGCACTGATCGCTGAGGAAGGCTTTCTTCCCTCTCCTTGCTATTCTTTGGAATTCTGCATTCAAATGGGTGTATCTTTCCTTTCCTCCTTTGCTTTTCACATCTCTTCTTTTCATAGCTATTTGTAAGGCCTCCTCAGACAGCCATTTTGCTTTTTTGCATTTCTTTTTCTTCGGGATGGTTTGTTCCCTGTCTCCTGTACAATGTCACAAGCTCCAAACATATTCATCAGGCACTCTATCAGATCTAGTCCCTTAAATCTATTTCTCACTTCCACTGTATAATCATAAGGGATTTGATTTAGGTTGTACTTCAATGGTCTAGTGGTTTTCCCTACTTTCTTCAATTTAAGTCTGAATTTGGCCATCGGGAGTTTATGATCTGAGCCACAGTCAGCTCCCAGTCTTGTTTTTGCTGACTGTATAGAGCTTCTCCATCTTTGGATGCAAAGAATATAATTAATCTGATTTCGGTGTTGACCATCTGGTGATGTCCATGTATAGGGTCTTCTCCTGTGTTGCTGGAAGAGTAACAATCAAGGGTAACCAGAAGCAAATTATATCCTGATATATTTTTTGGTAACAGTGGTGACATTTTACCTAATAGCTTCTGATTATTTTGGGTTCAGTATGTTCCTTGAAGGACTTTCCAGGAGGCGAAGGTAGTAAAGAACCAGACTGCCAATGCAAGAGACATGAGAGACATGGGTTCGATCCCTGAGTCGGGAAGATCTCCTAGAGAAGGGAATGGCAACTCTCCCCAGTATTCTTGCCAGGAGAATCTCATGGACAGAGGAGCCTGGCAAGCTACAGTCCATGGGGTCACAAAGAACTGGACATGAATGAAATGACAGCATGCAAGTATGTTCCTTGAGAAGAGACTTCCCAATAGTTTATCTCAACAAATATGACTAACTGCCCTCATTTACTCTGATTAGTCTTATTTTAGCCCTAAAGTCCCACATTCCATGGGCAAATAGCAAGATTATGCCAAACTGGGTTCTCTATCAAACAGCAGTAGATGAATTTAGGAACAACTGCCAAATATCACGTCCCATTTAGATACCATCTAGGGAACTATATGCATCGCCCTGAGAACGACTCAGCTGTCACCTGAGAGAGCAACATGCTAACAGGAGACAGTGCTCCCACGAGCCCTGTGGAAGCTCCCCCTCCTCCTCTCTCCTGAGCGCTCATCCCAAGCATAGAGGGCTGCCATCGACCCGCTCCTGGTGGGGTGAGCTCAGCTACCGGGAGGAGTGCTGACGATCCCTCCTGGGAAGAGGGCTTCCATCCCAGTGGGCCTAAGTAGGGTCCCGTGGTCATCAGGACAAAGAAAGACAGTGCCTCACAGTAAAGGGCTAAGTTTATGCTCAGGCCAAACAAAATTGCTTTTCCCTCAAGAATTTGGTTCAGTTTTTCAGAGTATATTAGGTTAAGAAATAAGTTTTAATTGAGGCTATTTCCTTCTGTTTACTAAATTCCAAGACACAAGGAACCTGATGGAATCACAGATCTCAATTTTGAACCATTTCTTTGCATATGGATCTTGTTTTATTGACTTAATTCTTTACATTTACTGTTTGGTTTAGAGATTCAGTCCCTTCAGAATACACTAACATGTAAGAAAGGAACTGTCAGTACAATCTCTTAGAAATTTTTTCTCTATTTATAAGTGCAATGGCAATTTCTCCAGTAGCCAGATACTAAGTCAAACCAACATAAATAATACACCTGACAGGAGTCAGTTAACACAATTCTTAATTTGCACAGAAAGGAAGTAAGCCACAGTGAGATCCAAACGGTCAGGCAGAGTTCAGTGAGTGCCTGTGCTTCTTTTCTATGAAAAAAGGACAGCACCAATCTCCAAAGACCTCTTTTTAGACAGGGATGAAAACAGGTATCGATCATCTCAAGACACAGAAATGAGGCTGGGGACAGGGAGGGGAGCAGATCCCTGGGGCTCGAAGCCCAGCACTGCATAAGAAGGAACAGACGTCCAGCCCGCAGCAGCCTTGGCGCTGGCAGCAGCTCCCAACAGGACAGATGTTAGAGAACTCACTCATGTCCCACCAGTGCGGAAACATAAACCGAATTTAATATTTAACAAATTCAAAATTCAGGCATTCAGTCATATATTACTTGGTGACAAACTGTCCAGGATGTAAAAAGACTGTACTGTAGATGGAATGTCATTTTTTTGGCGATGACTTGTTACACTGCTTACATGTCTAAAAACACGTTAACTTTAGTTCGTTCACTTCTGTTGCCTCTACAAAGCCAAATAAACACGCCCATACACACACCTAGGAGATCCACAGCAGTCGATCCACGCCATTCTAGCAAAACGTTTACTTTTAACTTACACTGGCACAGTGAGCCAGTATATTCATTCAGTGAAAGAGGACGAGCTGCAGTTGCAAGAGTAAGCCGCATGCACAAGAAAGGTACGTGTATATGTGGCTGTAGCCATGATACGTAAACAGGTGTATATGCCATATACGGTAACGACAAAAGCTTGAGTTAAAGGGAGTTCCAGTAATTCACTGTAATGGTTCTCGAGCCTAGTCCCAGGAAAACCTCTAGAATTTCCCCCACTGATGTGCTGAGTTCTGGGGCTGATTCAGCCTGCCTCTGGTAGGTATACCAGAGTGTCTGAGAACTGGGTCAAGCCTGGAGCCACAGGCTTTCAAGCTCAGCAGCCAGGCACTCATGAAGCCTCAGGGGTAGTTCTACAGTTTAAGGAGGTGCTCAAACGTCTTCACATTTTGCTGAGGCAGAAAGTAATGTACACTCTGAAGAGCACCACTGAGGAACCTCAGATCATTGGCTTTCCATCATTATAAGGATGGGTCTCCTCGGAGGAATGGTTTATATCACTCACAACTTGCCCCAGCTCAAATACTGACCCTGGAGTGAAGGGCTACAGATCTGATTACCAGTCCCCAAAGCCTCTTGCCCATTCCTCCCACTTCACGATTTCCAGAACACCAAATCTCAAACCAGTAATCTATCCTACACAGGTGTTACAATCCAGTATCAAGGCCACAGGAAATCAGCACCATCAACATCACTGTAAATCAGAGTTTTACCAAATAAAAAAATAGCCTTAGAAACACAATCCAGCTATCTGAATCATCTTTAAAATCTTATACTATAAACATTAACATGTAAATAACATTTACTGACATAAGTTTATTTGAGAAAATTCTCTCAATTCTGGTTCCTATTATTATTATTCTATCTTGAGCATATAATTATCGAGGACACTAAACTGAAAATACTACATATTTTAATATTTTATTCACATATTCTATATAAAATATAAAAATTACAAATATATATATATATATTTTCACTTGATGGAGGTTACATTTCTTTTTTAAATTATTTTAATTGGAGGGTAATTACTTACAATATTGTGACAGTTTTGCCACACAGCAACGTGAATTGACCACACGTATACACGTGTCTCCCCATCCTGACCCCCCCTCCCTCCCCACCCCTCTGGGCTGTCCTAGAGCACCGGCTTTGGGTGCCCTGTATCAGGCACCGAACTCGCACTGGTCATCTTTCACATACGCTATACTCGTGTTTCTGTGCTATTCTCTCAGATCATCCGACCCTGCCTCCTCCCATGGAGTCCAAAAGTCTGCTCTTTACACCTGTGGCTCCCTCGCTGTGCTGCATGTAGGATCGTCATCACCGTCTTTCTAAATTTCATATATGTGTTTGTGTTATACATACATATATGGACTTTCATACCTAAGTTCCATATGTATGTGTTAATATGCAGCATTTGTCTTTTTCTGACTTACTTCACTCTGTATAATAGACTCTAGGTTCATCCACCTCATTAGGACTGACTCAAATGCATTCCTTTTATAGGTGAGTAATATTCCATTGTGTATATGAACCACAATTTCCTTATCCATTCATCTGCTGATGGACATCTAGTTTGCTATTACATATAAATTACATGTAACTATGTAATTATATATTTATGCCATATGTAATATTAAATATAAATATATATATATTCTTTGTTTCCATGCAATAATGATTTCAGAGAACACTTACATTTAATTATATCCAAACATTCATAAAAATGAAAAGACCCACAGGTTTTGCTCTTTAAGTGGATGCCTGATTTCATTTTGCCAGAACAAAACACTGCTGAAGTGGTAGAGTCACTTTTTCGGTATAGACTCATCTTCAACTTTTCCATCAAGTAACACCCACCACTATGTACATACTCTGCCCAGTATTACATTACAGGCGTGGCATTAACCTTTTAATATTCATACTTAAATCCTTTCTAGGAGAATGAAGTCACAAGGAAGGGTAACACCCTTTCACATAATGAGGAGACAAACTAAACTGAAGGTACACACAAGAAATAGTATTTGACTGGAAAACAACCAAATCTATGACCAAAAAAAATCATTTACAATTGAGAACAGAAATAAAAACGAGATGAGAACTAACAATAAATAATGGAATTTTACATGTTTAGTGTTTAAAATGTTTTAATAAAAATGTTAAAGTAGCATGGCTAAATACTCCTCAAAAGCAGCAGTGCTAAAGCGTCCTTGGAAGCTATGCATCTAGGACCTCAGGAGGAGGAGATTTTTCTCTCTAACAAACCATGACTGATACAGAACCTAAGGATTTAGACTTGGAAAAGTAAAGAAAGAGACAGCCAGAGCCTCAACGTTTCTCAGGGGAAGCAGATTTTTACTTTAAAGTAAATATGATTTGGGTCAAATTATAAATGATACCCATGTTCTGAGAACCACTACCTGACTCTTTTAGGGTGAAAAATAAAAGAATATAGCTTCTTTTATGGAGAAAAAGGAAACACCACATGATCATTCAAATGGAATCCAAACAAAAGACTTCTATCCTAAAACCCCATTTCTTTCAGGATCAGAAGAATAAATTTCACTGTTAATACCCAGAAATATTGAAATCAAAGCATTTAAAAAAATATTCACAGCCTCTGGAGGTGAAGGCAACATGACTGACAGGCCTGACAGGTCCTTCAAGCCATAATTCGCAGGTCCTGACCACCAATCTTGCTATCGGACCTTGTGAGAGTCATTCTTGGCCGAGATGTGTCTTCCTGGAAAAATGTTTATGCCTAAACTAGCCATCTTCAAAGATTTGGAAGGCAATTACACTGAAAATACTGTTTTAATTTTCAATGATGCAGAGTAACTACAACATGAGGGATTTAGATAAAATGGGGAATATATCTCCCCACACTGAAATTTCACTTTTTAAAATAGATTACAAGGGACATGAAATACCTCTCCCTGGTGGTTTTCAAAATATTAGCAATATTTTCTTGAAATTGGTTTTAAAAGTGCAAATGAATGGAAGGTGCCTGTAGAGGTCATACTGGTACTGCTGAATAATCTATGAGGGGTGCCTTTGTGACAGTCATCCAGGAGCACTCTCCAGCAAGACCTCACGGCATGAATCCTGGGGACCTTGCAATGGGGGTTGGCAAGGGAGGAGTCCAGAGGACGTAGGGGGTTCAGTAGTAGCCATGAGTTGTTTCTGAACTGAATGAGAAGTCAAAACCAGTTTTCCTGGAATTTTGTCAAAGACTGGTTCATGAAATATGGAAAGGAATCCTTTAGAACATCTTGATAAATGTGTGTGTGTGTGTGTGTGTGTGTGTGTTAGTGGCTCAATCGTGTCCAACTCTTTGCAACCCCGCAGACTACAGCCCACCAGGCTCCTCTGTCCATGGGATTCTCCAGGCAAGAATACTGGAGCAGGTTGCCATTTCCTTCTCCAGGGGATCTTCCCCACCCAGGGATTAAACCAGGGTCTGCCACATAGCAGGTGGATTCTTTACCATCTGAGCCTTCCTTGACAGCTACATGTGTAGTAATAAAGAACAAGATCTTCAGCAATGAAGAGGTCTGATTTCCAACCTCTGCACTGCTCATCACCAGTCATATGATTCTTGACAAGCTACTTAAATCTCCCAAGCCTCACTCCTCTCATTTTTAACATGAGATATTATACCTATTTCATAGGATTTTGCTATCATAAGGCTTAGCCCATAATAAGAATTCAATAAGGGTATTAACCTGCTTTCTTCTATATAGTATCAAAATATGCACATGCATAATATAATTCAAAATTGAAAAAGCACACAAATCATGAAAATATAAATGAGGTGACTTTATAAAGAAAGGAAATTGTGTATGAGTCTCAATACAGCATTGTTCTTGAAATCCATTAATGGGATATTCACATAAATAAGTGGTCCTTTATTTCACGACTCTTATGATATTTTAGTAATTAAAACTCCCTGAATAGAGTGCACACTGAATATAAAACTCTCTTTCAGAGAGAAAATAGTATAGAAAAGTATTGCTTTTCTCAGACTAATGGCCTCATTTCTTTTAAACATTAATTGTATACTGCCTATCCTAAAAACAAAGAGAAATCCTCTTTACACGTGTCCAACAGCATGTACTTCCCTTTAACTTCTGAAGCATGTTATTAAAGCCTAAAGATAATACAGTGGTGGCAAAGCAGCAATCAGCTGAAATGCTAAATATTTATCGTTTTATTTTAGCTAAATCTGCAAACTGCACTCCGTATACCCCTGTTGACACATGGAGTTCACGAAGGAGTACAGCAGACATCTCTGAAATGCCAGCACTCTCCTTACAAAGAGCCGACACTCTCTGACAGCACTCTGGCCCAGCCCAGCTTCGGAGACAAGTTCAGGGGGATCCAGGAACCCTAAGCCAATACACTGGGCTTCTACCGTGGCTGCCAGGAGAGAGGAAGAGACAGCTGGGCAAAAATGCCACTGACATAAAGCCCCGTGACTTACGCTTATGATTAGCTGACACTTAGTGATCAGTTCAACAAATATCTAATGAGTTCCTACTATTTAGAAAGTTTCCCTTTTTATGAAAACAGGTTAAAAGATATATAAACATCAATAAGGCTGAGTAGAAAATTAAATGACAAACAGTTACACTGCTGTATGACTAAGTGAATGAATGAATGGAGTGATAAGGAAAAACAGAGAAACTATGTCACAAAAGTGAAAAAAACTGAGTGAATACAGTATGATTAATGTCTGAGTAAGACATGTCCATGGCAGAGGTGGCAGGGAAGGCTGCAGAAAACCTGATGCCTGACCAGAAGTTTTAAGAAGAGTTAAGAGGTGGTGTTAGTGGTAAAGAATCCACCTGCCAATGCAGGAGATCTAAGAGATGGGGGTTCAATCACTGGGCTGGGAAGATCCCCTGGAGGAGGAGGGCAAGGCAACCCACTCCAGGATTCTTGCCTGGAGAATCCCATGGACAGAGGAGCCTGGAGGGCTACAGTCCATGGGTTGCAAAGAGTCAGACAGAACTGAAGTGACTTAGCAAGTAAGATCTCCACAGGGAGGAGGAAAAAGCCAGGAACAAGGATCATTTTACCGGCACCCTCAAGAGATACTGAAGCAGATGCAGAAATCGCAGTGAGCTGCAGAAGGACACACGATCAGTGCTGGTCCAGAGCAGAGTCTCCTCACTAGAGAGGGGACTGGGTGAGGGGCAGGCAGCACGCAAGAAGGGCACAGGGCACTCAGGCGATGGCGGGCTGCTGTGCGCTTGCTGCCTTCCCTGTCTTCTTTAGGAACTAAGACATGTCAAAGCTGACCTTTGTAACTACTACTGTGGCAGTCAACTACAGGGTGAATTAGACCAAGATTTCTCACACAGTGTTCATAGAACACAACGTTCAGTGAGATATATATAGTGCGCGCGCACGCACACACACACACACACACACACACACACTCACTCACTCACTCACTCACTCACTCACTCACTCACTCACTCTGACTCTGCTCCAATTATCTTGGGAAATGCTAGGTTAAATGGACAATACGTGAACTATCTTTACTGAACTGGATGTTCCAACCTGTAGCATGCTTACAGGCCATGGAACTCCAGGGGAAGACAGCACGTGTGATTCTTCCCTGAAATGCTAAATCTCATCCTCTCCCACAGCTTTGCTGTCACCTTTTTTCTGCTGGTCCTCTTTCAGTCTCTTTGGCTGCTCCTTCTTGGGGAATCGCCTGTGGCTCTGCCTTTTTTTCATTCCTTGCAAATCTCATGAATGAGCTTCCCGTCTGTGTCTCTCCTGACACCTTTTCGTGCCCGTGCCCTTCTCCCATAGTAAAGCAGGCACTCCTCGTCTGTGTGTCACTAACACCCTTGGAGTCTCTCTCTTACAGGCCTTGCTATCTGTGATCATCTATCTGCTCATCTCCTCCCCAGGATACTTAAGGGCTAACCCTTTTTCTTAACTCTTCCTTGAACACACAGCATGTCACACAGACGTCGACTCAAAATGTCCTTAGGCAACAGACTAAATGTGCGCTCTCCAGAATCTCAAGGGGCACAATTATAAATCGCTGCATCTGTCGAGTTTCTTCTTCAATCAGGAGCTCTCTACACAGCAAGTGAAGTCACTGTTAAGAACGAACAGAGACTGTCACAGAGGGCGCTAACATAAAGTCTCTGGTTTTCAGTTTTTAAGACATTATGTGAGCTAATCAAGAAAGGCCACATGTGATCAGTATTTGCAACGTACAACCCAGAGATCTGATTTTAGTCCTGTTATTCCAGATAACTGCAATATATATCAGTTAACCAAATAATCCATAAATAATCCCTTCAAATGAAATTCTGCCTGAGTTTTATGTTACTCATAAGCTCAAATGACAATGAACTCAAAGCTCCAGCAGTACGTCAGTTAAAACATCATGCTGGCTCCAGCTGTGCTAACAGTCCCTCAGGGTTATGTGACGGATGGGGGAAAGGCATTCATAGGACATACACATTTGTGTTACTTTACCCTGCTAGAAGCAGGAAAGAGTATGTCACTTAAAATGCTGAGAAGAGCTGTCTTATAAGGATTGGAAGGTGGACGGTGGTATAGCCCCTTCATTCTAGGCAGATGTTTTACTCCTTACTCTAAGGCAGTAGGAGGAAAGGAAAAGCAATCATAGACTAGGGAAAGGCAACTGGAAAGACTTTTATTGTTTCTCCAGGGATAGTTTGCTTGGACATTTTCCTGAAGCACTCCCCTGACCCAGCCCAAAACTATCTGGGCAAAATAGACAAAAGTGACCAGCCCACTGAGCAGAGTTGCAGGGATCACTGCATGAGAGCTCTCTAAGACCCAGGAAAAAGGTTACTTGAAGGAGCAGGGCTGGTTCTGGCCAGTAATGAGCAAGAAACAAAGCACTCAGCAGAACCTCAACCAAAACTCTGACACCACTAACTAAAGTCTAAACACTTTCATCTAACATCCAGAGAGCCCACATCATCTGTCCTCTACTCATGCTGGAGGCATCTTTTTTTATTAGACTTTCTCTACACCACAGTACATCACATGGAAGGATCTGAAACTCCCAAACACCTTGTTCCATGTTGTTGTTTAGTCACTAAGTCATGTCCAACTCTTTTGTGGCCCCATGGACTGGGGTTTGCCAGCCTCCTCTGTCCATGGGATTTCCCAGGCAAGAATACTGGAGTGGGTTGCCATTTTCACCTCCAGGAGCATGTGCCAATCCAGGGATCGAGTCTGCATCTCCTGCACTGGCAGGCAGACTCTTTACCACTGAGCCACTAGGGAAGCCTACCTTGTACTACACAGTCAACTGTATAACCCTGGGATCTGTGTAGTCCTGGCACACAGTAGGGTTAATAAAGTCCTACAGAATAAATTCATGATCCTGTATCCTGTGATCTAAGAGGGGCAATCTTTAGATCAACTGGCACAACGTCAAAGCCTAGGCACAGTGATATATTATAAATAGTGGTAAAGTGATTTCTCATGAATAGTTAAGTAGTACTACAGCAGTTTGCAAACGATCGACTTCCTTTTCTACCAGTGAGATGAGTTTTAATGTTATCTCCTAATAATGTGATCATTCACGTCCATCCCAGATGCCGTCTTCAGTGAGCAAATAAGCAGGAGGGGTTCGGCTGGAGGCTGAAGCACTGCCCGACCACACTGTGGCTGGGGGTGTCAGAGCAGATAAAAAGGGTGTGAGTGGCTCCACCACAGGACCACAGACCTCCAGCTTCCCTCCGTGGTGAATAGCTCTCTCAGAACAGTGTCTTAAAGCGAGATGACAGGAATGGTCCAGGAACACAGGCAGGAGAGGCGGGCCCAGCGTGCATTGCTGTGTCCCACGTAGCACAGAGCAAGAGGAGGGCAGGCCACTCCTGCCCAGACAGGGAAGGCCGGCTTCCATTCCCGGTAACACGAGCTAATTCAGAGAGCAAGAGGGAGGGCGGGCCACTCCTGCCCACTCAGGAAGAGCTGGCTTTCATTCACTGTAACACAAGCTGATTCAGAGATTCACTCGAAACAGAAGACCACCAATACAGCTGGGAGGGCCACCTTGAGACGTGGGGGTGCCACACTGAGTTTGCCAGGACCTCAGGATCAGGTGGAGCATCTGCTTACACACCGGGATCCAGTATTCTACTGCTCTATCTCTTTGTACTCTTTATTTATCACTTAAAAATGATGGTTTTCATGTTCATCTCTTCTGCTGTACACAAACAGAGCCTGTGACAGCAGTTTCTGGCACATGGTGGACACATGGCAAATAACTGATAAAGGGACCACTACTGTCTTTTCAGACTTTATGAGTGTGAGAAGGCATTGCGGATTAAGTAAGAACTATACTTATTACAATAAACATACTCCAAGTTCCTCTGAGGATAGGAACAATGTCTAACTTGCTAACTGCTATATTCTCAATGGCAGCCCACTCCAGTGTTCTTGTCTGGAGAATCCCAGGGACGGGGGAACCTGGTGGGCTGCTGTCTGTGGGGTCGCACAGAGTCAGACACGACTGAACCGACTGAGCAGTGGCAGCAATCATTTAATAACGGTTGAATAAATGAATGAATTCATATATATTGTTTATTGATATATTTGCTGAGTTAATTTGATACATTTAATATAGTTTACTATTGATATAATTTAACTTCATTCATTCCAAAAATTCAATAACCCACCAAGTTATGGGCACACACAGATGCTGAGGAAAAGAGGTGAAAATTCCTATCTATAGAAAAGTTATGGTCTAGAAAAGAGAAACATAAAAATAAATCCTAACACTAAGTCCCTTAAATTCAAAAATAGAGGTCTGTGCATTTTAAGCAGCTGCAATAAGAAAATGTTCAAATCAGACAGAAAGTCCTAAATAGGGAAAGACCCAACTGCCTACTCACATTCATTATCTTTGAGCAAAGACCACCCCTAAACAAGTTTGCCAGACCATGAGCTCCAAAGGCATTTGGAATTCTACACTCAATGGCCCCCAAACAGGTATCATTCTTGATTGTACCATCCATAGGTAACTCAGTTTTAGACTCTTTGGTTATCATTTATCTTCCTAAAAAGTATAGAAGGGAAAATGTTAGGATGGTTATGTCTAGTCACTTTAGCAGCTCACTGTTACACCAATTATAAGGCCGATTATTTAAATGAAAGCTCTTAATTTAGCTCATTTATACAAATTTCAGAGTTAAATAAGCAAATCTGTCACTAGACTTTCGCAGATGTATGGAATAGACTCATGGACTCTGTGGATGAGGGTAAGGGTGGGATGATATGGGAGAATGGCATTGAAACAAGTTAATTATCATATGTCTAATCAATCGCCAGCCCGGGATTGATGCTCGGGGCTGGTGCAGCGAGATTTCCCGGGGGGAGGGAGGGGGGGGGGTTCTGGAGGGAGAGCATATGTAAACCCATGGTGATATCATGACATTGTATGGCAAAAACAATAACAAAAAAAAAAAGAAAGTATCATGAGAACTTTACATGTTTTGAGGTCTCTCAAATTTTTTTTTCAGAACAGTGTATGCCTTTCTGAACAACTGTATCATTTTTTAAACTGAATTGTAAGAATTATATTTTTCTAATTACAAAATACAGCTCTCATTGCTAAGCAATGGTATTGTGATTCAACAACTAACCTCTGTAGGTGCTCATTTTAACACTTTGTCTAGAAGTGTCCAGGACTAAAATACAGAGCATATTTCACAATTAAAATTGTACTTATGCAGCATTATATGACATGTAGCCTGGGTCACCATTATGAGGTAGCTGCATAATAAGCCACCTCAAAACTTAAGTGACCTAAAGGAAGCTATTTCTCATGGTTTTATGGACTGACTGGGAGGTTATTTTTTGTGTGGGGGGTACTGACTGGGTTTGTGGACTGTTACAGTGGCAAGCAGAGACTAAGATTTTAGCGTCTCTCCTGCAGCTGCGGTCGCTGGCTGCAGCTGAAGCCACCAAGCATCCCCCACGTGGCCAGCAGTCCCTGGGGGCTGCGGCGTGGTGTGCCTTTCAGTGCCCTCTCTACATGACCTCAGGGCCTCACAGCGTGGGGGTGGTTCCAAGGGAGGCAGGCCCAAACTGCAAGGTTTCTTACTAGCTAGTCTTACAGGAGTCAGAGTACCACCTCTGCTGCATTTTATTGGTCAAGCAAGTCCCTGTGGCTAACTCAGATGCAAAGAAAGGGAAGTGAGGCTCTACTGTGGACGTAAAGAGCAGCGCGCGCACACAGGGAGGGAACAGGCTGAGGGCGGCCGCCGTGTGCACTACCTCAGCAACACCGTTAGCTTCAACGCTGAATGCTACGCTGCAGACGGACAGTATGGCATACGACCTCATCAACACCATTAGTTTCAACTAATCAATGTTATGCTTTAGATGGACAGTGCTGGCTTTTCCCCTGAAAACCAAGTTCGGCGCAACAATACTCAATGAAAATGTAAGTGCTAGTAAAAAACAAAAAACGCACTGCAAAAAATCACACATGATGCCAGGTCGGTTCAACCCCTCACAGTGAAGGAACCCTATGCTTAGAACCCTAAATACAGTGAAACAGAATTTCACTCCATAGAAGAGGCTTTTGCCTTTTTTTCTATTAGAGTAATTTATCTATCCAATAAGTTTGTCAAGGGTATGAAACCCAGTTTAGGTTTCTTACGTGTTGCTCTCAAAGCTTAGGGAAATGCAGAGAATGCCTGGATCAAAGGCCTAACTTTAGGACCATTATTTGGTGTGCCAAAAAAAGTATTCCTAACCAAGAAACTAAAAACTTTCTTTCCTGGTGATTTTAAGAGAGGTGACTAGCTCAAAAGCATAGTTACACAAGAGAATGAGAGGGGGGAGGCGGCACTCTGCCAAGTGGGCTGATGACCGTCGGGAAGATTTTTCACAAAAAGAAATGGCAACAGGGAGCACATGATGCTGTCAGCCCCTGAAAAGAAAGTCATTTTTCACATGGTCTGATTTTCCCTTTTACAGAGAAAAGAGAGCTTACTGTGATAGAGTAAGAATGTTCGATTTCATGTAGGTGTGTTTTCGGAGCCAAATAAAATACAATGGAATCTAAAAGCCATTTATCTTAAACAATTCATTTGCAAGCCATACAAAATCCCCCAAGAAATATGTGGGTTCTAGAAACAAAAGATTTATTAATTCCAAAATCAAATTAAAGATGTTTTCAAATGATGGCAATGAGCCAGATCCTCTTGCCCCTACACCACAATGTTTAGAAAAACAAAAATCAAAAGCTTCAAAGTTTTCTCTAAAATCATAATAAATTTAATATTATTTAAATTTAAAAAAATTCCTCTTGTTTAGGTAAAAAACAGAAATTTTGGGCATGTTCCTCACTTGGCCTATGCAAGTACGAACCTAGAACCACCTCCTTTCCCTCTCCACTCTATCTCTAAATGGACTATATCCTCCTGTTTCTCTGGGGGATCCCCCCACCCCCCAAAGTGCCCCTTCTAGGCAGTGCAGGTTCAGCCTCCTCCCTACTCCTCACCAGCTACACTACATGCCCAAACCTAGTGAAGACTGTTTCAAAGGCGAGTCTCGTACACGTTTCATACTTTCTAACCCCCGGCCGCCTGGTGTGGGTGCTCTGTCTCACTAACTGCGTCCAGCTTGCCTGCCTCAGGGCCTCCCTGCCTCCAGTCCTGCCTCCTTCAATACACCTCCGAGGATGACTTCAGAGCAACCTTTCAAAAGAGAGCTGATTATGTCATACTCCCTACTCAACATAAAACAAACCATGCTTCTAAGACTCAGACCGACTCCTCGGTGCTGGCCTGTCTCAGCTGTGGTTAGACTCCAACATGCATCCTTGGACCTGGCCCCCGGACAGGCCATCTTAACTGGACCTGCAAGGGCCACTCTCACTTTGCCCCAGGGCTTACATCTGCCCAGCACACCCCCTCCACAGGCCCCAGAGCTCAGCTCAAGCACCCGCCCCCAGCCCAACATTTCTGGAGTAAACGTGCCTACCCCTACCTGATTCAACAGACCTGCTCTGCACCTACATTTTGGGGGCCTGCTTCCGAATGTGTTCATGAGGATTCCAAGCTGAGTCTCATCCTTAGAAGACTTCTTTCCGTTCTTAATCAAGGCTACAGAAATCCTATTCCATGCTCTGTAGCTAGGGAACTTCTTCGTGCCTCTTCCTCCCCTTGCCAACTACTGCTCCTCTCCTTCCAGCACCTTCATCTGTAATAACTCTTTTTCCTTCGATGACAAGCTTACACAGCTCCCACATGACTGCAGGATGCCCTGGTCAACACTGGTCTGCACAGTTTTCCAGTGCTACCCTGCTGTACCACCACAGAGGCCCCAGCTAAATCCAGCAGTGCCTGAGGCCGAGGAACTTTGAGTCACCACTCCAGCCTGAGCCTGGAGACCAGGGTCTCATGCATGGTGTCTGAACAAAGTACAGCATGCAAACATTGGTGAACCCACCAGAAACCTGAACTGCCCGTGGATCAGGAATAGGAAGTGTCACAGAAGAAAATTAATGAAATACAAAATGATATAGAAGACTAGCCATTATTTTTAACCATGGGCAATAAATTCCATTTTAAATATTTTTAAAAGCTAATCTGACTGTTCCTACAAACAAGGCTGGAGACACAGATGTTACCTTAGGATGCTGAAACCTGTGTGAGCTAACTAGGTATTCTAACTGGTGTTCAAAAAACAGGGTATCTGAACTAACTTTCTAATTGGTCCAGGTGTATTCCATGCTAACAATCAAAAGTGATTAAACAAGACATGGAGTTCCTGTGGTAAATGGTTACCAAAAAAAAATTCTTTGGAACTTCAGGTTTACAAAATGGATATTTATGAACATGTATGCTAACTCACTAATGGTATGTGACTTGAATGTGTTTTAAGCAATATAAACCAAAGGTCCATAATTTTCAGATGATCTTTACCTAAGTATCAGGTACTAAAATGGACTTGAGACATTACCCATAAAGAGTTAAGAAATGACATTTATACTTCAGATGTAGTTTAGGATGGTCAAGGAGACTTTTGAGACAAAAAACAACAACATGGGGTGGAAGGGTACTGGCACAATGCCTGGAGCATTGCCAGGCCTGAGAGTCCTGCAAAAACTGGTGCTTCACTGAGGCTGTGTTATAAGTCTTGGTTGAAGGCACACTGTCCAGACTAAGACCAGCTGCCCAACCCAGCCTGAAGAGACCCTACTCCCTCCCAGAAGCAGTTTCCTCCATCACCCACACAAAGAAAAAAGCCAACAGAGGAGAGAAACTGGGTGAGGAACCTATAAAGAAGAAACACCAGTACAGTATACTAACGCATATATATGGAATTTAGAACCATGGTAACGATAACCCTGCATGCGAGACAGCAAACGACACACAGATGTAAAAAACAGACTTCTGGACTCTGTGGGAGAAGACGAGGCTGGGATGATTTGAGAGATTAGCACTGAAACATGTATATTATCACAGTGAAATAGATGACCAGTCCAAGTTCAACGCCTTAAACAGGGCACTCAAATCCAGTGCACTCGGACAGCACTGAGGGATGGGATGTGGAGGCAGGCAGGGGTGTTTCTGGATGGGGGAACACATGGCTGATTCATGTCAATGTACGACAAAAACACTACAATACTGTAGAGTAATTAGCCTTGAATTAAAATAAATAAATTAAAAAAATAAAATTAAAAAAGGAAGAGGTGGCAAAAATACAAAAAAGAACACAAAAAAGCACTTAATGACCCAGATAACCACAATGGTGTGGTCACTCACCTAGAGCCTGACATCATGGAATGTGAAGTCAAGCGGGCCTTAGGAAGCATCATAATGAACAAAAATAGTGGAGGTGATGGAATTCCACCTGAGCTATTTCTAATCATAAAATAAATTATGCTGTAAAGGTGTGGCACTCAATATGCCAGCAAATTTGGAAAACTCAGCAGTGGCCACAGGACTGGAAGAGGTCAGTTGCCATTCCAACGCCAAAGAAAGCCTTGCCAAAGAATGCTCAAACTACCGCACAACTGTGCTCATTTCACAGGTTAGCAAGGTAATGCTCAAAAACCTTCAAGCTAGGCCTCAAAGGTAGTTGAATCACAATCTTCCACAAGTACAAGGCAGATTTGGAAAAGGTAGAGGAATCAGAAATCAAACTGCCAACATTCACTAGATCACAGAAAAAGCAAAAGAATTCCAGAAAAACATCTATTTCTGCTTCATTAACTATGCTAAAGCCTTTGACTGTGTAGATCACAACAAACTGTGGAAAATCCTTAAAGAGATGGGAAAATCAGACCACCTGGCCTGCCTCCTGAGAAACCTATATGGGGGTTAAGAAGCAACAGTCAGAACTGGCCATGGAACAATGGACTGGTTCAATATTGGGAAAGGAGAATGTCAAGGCTATATATTATCACCCTACTTATTTATGAAGAGTTCAGTTCAGCTCAGTTGCTCAGTCGTGTCCAACTCTTTGCAACCCCATGAATCGCAGCATGCCAGGCTTCCCTGTCCATCACCAACTCCCGGAGTTTACCCAAACTCATATCCATCAAGTCAGTGATGCCATCCAGCCATCTCATCCTCTGTCATCCCCTTCTCCTCCTGGCCCTCAATCTCTCCCAGCATCAGGGTCTTTTCAAATGAGTCAGTTTTTCACATGACGTCAAAGCATTGGAGTTTCAGCTTCAACATCAGACCTTCCAATGAACACCCAGGACTGATCGCTTTAGGATGGACTGATTGGATCTCCTTGCAGTCCAAGGGACTCTCAAGAGTCTTCTCCAACACCACAATTCAAAAGCATCAACTCTTAGGAGCTCAGCTTTCTTCACAGTACAACTGTCACATCCATACATGACTACAGGAAAAATCATACCCTTGACTACACAGACCTTTGTTGGCCAAAGAATACTACCTAGGTTGGTCATAACTTTCCTTCCAAGGAGTAAGTGCTTTTTAATTTCATGGCTGCAATCACCATATGCAGTGATTTTGGAGCCCCAAAAAATAAAGTCTGACACTGTTTCCCCATCTATTTCCCATGAATTGATGGGACTGAATGCCATGATCTTACTTTTCTGAATGTTGAGCTTTAAGCCAACTTTTTTACTCTCCTCTTTTACTTTCATCAAGAGGTTTTTTAGTTCCTCTTCAATTTCTGCCATAAAGCTGGTGTCATCTGCATATCTGAGGTTACTGATATTTATCCTGGCAATCTTGATTCCAGCTTGTGCGTCTTCCAGCCCAGCATTTCTCATGATGTACTCTGCATATAAGTACAGGGTAAATAAGCAGGGTGACCATATACAGCCTTGACGTACTCCTTTTCCTATCTGGAACCAGTTTGTTGTTCCATGTCCAGTTCTAACTGGTGCTTCTTAACCTGCATACAGGATTCTTAAGAGACAGGTCAGAAGGTCTGGTATTCCCATCTCCTTCAGAATTTTCCACAGTTTGTTGTGATCCACACAGTCAAAGGCTTTGGCATAGTCAATAAAGCAGAAGTAGATGTTTTTCTGGAACTCTCTTGCTTTTCCAATGATCCAACAGATGCTGGTAATTTGATCACTGCTTCCTCTGCCTTTTTTAAAACCCACTTAGACATCTCGAAGTTCACAGATCATGTATTGCTGAAGCCTGGCTTGGAGAATTTTGAGCATAACTTTACTAGCGTGTTAGATGAGTGCAATTATGCAGTAGTTTGAACATTCTTTGGCATTGTCTTTCTTTGGGATAGGTATGTAAACTGACCTTTTCCAGTCCTGTGGCCATTGCTGAGTTTTCCAAATTTGCTGGCATATTGAGTGCAGCACTTTCACAGCATCATCTTTCAGGTTTTGAAATAGCTCAACTGGAATTCTATCACCTCCACTAGCTTTGTTCATAGTGATGCTTCCTAAGGCCCACTTGACTTCACATTCCAGGATTTCTGGCTCTAGGTGAGTGATCACATGATCGTGATTATCCGGGTCATGAAGATCTTTTTTCTACAGTTTTTCTGTGTATTCTAGCCACCTCTTCTTAATGTCCTCTGCTTCGGTTAGGTCCATACCATTTCTTTCCTTTATCAAGCCCATCTTTGCATGAAATATTCCTTTGGTATCTCTAATTTTCTTGAAGAGATCTCTAGTCTTTCCCATTCCGTTGTTTTCTTCTATTTCTTTGCAATGATCGCTAAGGAGGCTTTCTTCCCTCTCCTTGCTATTCTTTGGAATTCTGCATTCAAATGGGAATATCTTTCCTTTTCTCCTTTGCTTTTTGCTTCGCTTCTCTTCACAGCTATCTGTAAGGCCTCCTCAGACAGTCATTTTGCTTTCTTGCATTTCTTTTCCATGGGGATGGTATTGATCCCTGTCTCCTGTACAATGTCATGAACCTCTGTCCATAGCCTGAAGAACTGTCTATCAGATATATTCCCTTAAATCTACTTCTCACTTCCACTGTATAATCATAAGGGATTTGATTTAGGTCATACCTGAATGGTCTAGTGGTTTTCCCTACTTTCTTCAATTTAAGTCTGAATTTGGCAATAAGGAGTTCATGATCTGAGCCAAAGTCAGCTCCTGGTCTTCTTTTTGCTGACTGTATAGAGCTTCTCCATCTCTGGCTGCAAAGAATATAATCAATCGGATTTCCTTGTTGACCATCTGGTGATGTCCATTTGTAGAGTCTTCTCTTGTGTTGTTGGAAGAGGATGCTTGCATATGCAGAGTACATCATGAGAAATTCAGGCCTGGATGTAGCATAAACTGGATTCAAAATTGCCAGTAGAAATATCAATAACCTCAGATATGCAGATGATATCACACTTATGGCAGAAAGTGAAGAACTCAAGAGTCTGATGATGAAGTTTGAAAGAGGAGAGTTGAAAGGTTGGCTTAAAATTCAACATTCAAAAAGTAAGGTCATGGCAGCTGGTCCCATCACTTCATGGCAAATAGACAGGTAAAAACTGAAAACAGTGACAGGTTCTATATTCTCAGTCTCCAAAATCATTACGGATGATGACTGCAGTCATGAAATTAAGACATTTGCTCCTTGGAAGAAAAGCTGTGACCAACCTAGACAGCATATTAAAAAGCAGAGATATCACTTTGCAGACAAAAGTCCAAACAGTCAAAGCTATCGTTTTCCAGTATGATATGGGGATGTGAGATTTGTACCATGAGAGGGCTGAGTGCTGAGGAACCGATGCTTTGGAACTGCAGTGTTCCAAAGGCCTCTGAGGAGTCCCTTGTACTGCAAGGAGATGCAACCTGTCCATCCTGAAGGAAATCAGTCCTGAATATTCATTGGAAGGACTGATGCTGAAGCTGAAACTCGAATACTTTGGCCACCTGATGCAAAGAGCTGACTACTTTGAAAAACCCCTGATGCTGGGAAAGATTGAGGGCAGGAGGAGAAGGGAACAATGGAGGATGAGATGGTTGGATGGCATCAATGACTCAGTGGACATGAGTTTGAGCAAGCTCTAGGAGACAGTGAAGGACAGAGAAGCCTGGCATGCTACAGTTCATGGGGTCACAAAGCACTGGATACGATGTAGTGACTGAACAACAACAACTCTATCACAAAGCAAATATACTTGAAAAGTTACAGTCTAGAAATTTCATAAAAATGAAAAGTAGTATCATGACCTAACAAGAAGCATCAACCAAATGTACGGTGAATACATGATTGAACTGAAAGTGTCAACAGTCCAAACATAATGGTACTTATTGAATTGAGTCTTTCAAACCTAAATAATATTGGAAAAAATAAGTGCCTGAAGAAACTGTTGCTCTACAACATTTTTGTTAAATTTTCTTTTGTATCTTGATATTAATTTGATTCCATTAGCTAACAATCCTAACTAGCTTTTCGTAAGGTACACTGATTTGCAAAAATATCTGTATCTATCCAATGCTTAGGAAACAGGATTTCAAAATGAAGCCATCTATGATACAATATAAACAGTGAATGAAAAAGAAAAATTAAACAACACTTTGAAGCAAAACCCACAGGTTTCTTTGTACCTCTTTGCCCTCTTCCTTTTCTAGGAAGACTCTGTGTAAAATCCAGTCGAGACCCTCTCTGGTGTTCCCTTAGTCAAAGGCTGCGATCTGCTTGTTCTCTGTGCAGTCAGCACCTGAGACATGCCGGGAAGGTACCACCAGCTCCTAGAAACCCTGCAGCATTCCAGAATCCTTGTCTCATGACCCAAACATTCGAATGAACATGAGGTTTTTATATAAATTTGAAATGAAATTTTGGGGTCATTACTGAAGTTTGTTCGTTTTGAAAATACACAAGAAAGTATATCTGAGTCAGTAGAATGAGAAAATTTTTGATTGAGTAGGAGGCGTGTAATGTGTGTATATGGTAGGTGAACAGGTGGTCCCTAAAGCCAGTCCACCTGGGCTCTAATCTTGATTCTGTTACTCATTTGCTGTATCTCAGTGTCTCATTTTTAAAGAACAGATCATAAGGGGGGAGAGATCCAAGATAGCAGAGGAGTAGATGGACGTGGAGTATTTCCCTCCACGGATACATCAGGAATAGACCTCCAGACACAGAAGATCTTGTGGAACACCAGCTAAGAGCAAGCACGAGTATCTGACCACCAGAAAAGAATATACATGAAACCACACAAAACTCAGTAGGAAGGAGGGCAAAAAAGAGGAGACTGAACAGGACTGTATCTGCCCCTGGGGGGTGGGGGAATGGAAGCAGGGGGTCAGATCCTCAAAAGGAGCAACTGTTTCGGACAGAGGAGAAGCATCTAAGGCTTTGCAGGGTGAACCAGCTGATCTGTGACAGTCTGAATTGAATGAGAATCACTCAGAAAATCCTCGCCGCAGCCCTACGTGTCCTGGCCAGGGTCATGGGTCCTCTAGAAGGCACAGAGGCTGGGAGCTGGAGCACAGTGATCGCAGAGCAACTCCAGGGCAAGGTCTGCTGTTGACTGAGGACAGATGGCCCAAGGGGACCTGAGGAAGGAGATGGCAGCGGGAAATGCTTCTGAAGGAAAGACAGGCAAACAAGGAGGCAGGGCAATGCTGCTGAGCCACATACAGGGGGTGGAGCCATCTCTATAGCCTCCCCTCTGCAACCCGCCCTCCAGCTAAACACACGCATCAGCACTACACAGTCGAAAAGACCCGGAGAAAGTGGCCCCTTAAGCTCCTGAAACGCCCAGCAACAGAGAAGGACCCTAGCCAGGGATGCCCCTTAAGGGCCTGGTGCGACGAGACACGGAGAAGGACCCCAGGTGGGGAGACCCCTTAAGGACCTGGTGCGGCGAGAAACAGAGAAGGACCCCAAGCGCACCAAGAGCACCCTATTCTCCAATGTCCTAGCCGCCGGCTCACTAGGGAACCGGATACTGCCAGGGCCCCTGTGACCCCAGCAGCTGCACCAGCTCCACACAGGAACTCCCTGGGGCAGACCCAAGTTCTCCAGGGCAGCCTCAGGAGCAAACCCTTGTGGACAATTCAGCAGAGGTGCAGATAAACCCCCAACTAAAACCAGGGGCAGGATAGCTAAGGAAGAGAACACACAATCTTCCCACCAGTGATAAAAGCTGCAGATTAAATCCACACAATCAACTAGGCAGACTGTGTATGTATGGAATATATAAAAGGACAATGAGAGGTCCTGCAAAAGAGACGTACAAGCATGGCCAGATTCAGACATCAGAGGCAAGAACACGCAAGAGGAGGACCAGATTAGAGTCTGAGCCACCCCTGCAACAGGTCTAGAGACCAGATCAGCTCAGTACTGGAGGGCATCCTAGGGAGACAATGTGACTGTGACTCACAGCAGGGAAAAGATGGTGACAGCTGAGAATTTATTATTTTTATATTTGAACGTGCTCTGTAGTTCCTTGTGGGTTTTCTTCTTTTTCCCTTTTTTTCCCCTCTGTTGCTATTCAGTTCAGTTCAGTTCAGGTGCTCAGCCGTGTCTGACTCTGCGACCCCATGAACTGCAGCACGCCAGGCCTCCCTGTCCATCACCAACTCCCAGAGTCCAACCAAACCCATGTCCATCAAGTCAGTGATGACATCCAGCCATCTCATCCTCTGTCATCCTCTTCTCCTCCTGCCCTCAATCTTTCCCAGCATCAGGGTCTTTTGAAATGAGTCAGTTTTTCACATGAGGTGGCCAAAGTATTGGAATTTCAGCTTTAACACCAGTCCTTCCAATGAACACCCAGGACTGATCTCCCTTAGGATGGACTTGTTGGATCTCATTGCAGTCCAAGGGACTCTCAATAGTCTTCTGTTGCTATAGTTGTTGATTTTATTAGTACTGTTAAATCTATTTACACTTTAGAGAATTTTTTTTGTCAATCACACTCTATTTCCTTTAAATATGTCTGCCTCTACATTGGCCTTTTGCAATTTGGAGGGTTTTTACCCTTTTTTCAGTTAAAAAAATTTTTTAATTTATTTTTCTTTTGTACATATATTCTTTTGTTTTCTTTTTCTTTCCCTGTTGTTATTCTTTAATATATGTAAATCTCCTTTATCTATCTCTATTTAACTTTGCATTTCTGTACTATCTTTTCTTTTCTCTCTTTTTCTCTCCATGTTTATTAGTCTGTTTTGCTTTTGTTTCTTTATTCCCCCGTTGGCATCCTACTTTGGTTTTGTTTTCAGTTTATGCTTAGTTGGTTTTGTTTTTACCTGGTTGGTCTCATTTTTGCCTTCCTCTGCTTGCTTGGTAAATCCCACTACTTTCTTTTTTGGGGACTGTTTGGTTTTGTTTATGTGTATATATATATACTCCATCATTTTTGTTAGCATTTGCCTGGTTTTGCAGTTGCCACTGTCTGGGGTTTGCATTTTGTCTCTTGTTTTAGTGTGTTTGCTTTAATCCCCTTTTATGCCATAACAAACCACCTGTGGAATCCCACTTCCGTGGTAAGAGATCAGGTCCTCAGCCTCTGGAGTGAGAGCACTGACAACAAGACTCTAGACTCCCAGGAAACTCATAACCCCAGAGAGTATTAACTAGTGAGAACTGTTAATATACAGAGGCATCCACCTGTATATAAGACACGGAATCACCCAACTGCCAGCAGCACCCAGAGCAGGACGCCTCACCCAGACAACAAGACAAAAACACAAATCCCTACATCAACAAACCAGATTAACACCTCGTATCTCTGCCCACCAGAGTCGAGGAGGGGGGAGCTTACTTCCTCCCAACAGAGCACAAGTCACACCCAACAAAAGCCTACAAAAACCACTGGACCAACCCTACTCACCAAGAGCAGAAACCAAAAGGAAGAAAGAATTCAACTTCAAAGGCTGAAAAAGATCTTAAACACAATAACTTTTTTAAAAAATGAAAAGGCAGAGAAGTATTGTGCAAATGATGGAACAAGCTTGAAACAGACAAGAGCAACTAAACGAAGAGGAAATAGGCAAACTAGCTGAAAAAAGAATTCAGAATGATGACAGTAAAGATGTTAAAAAATAGAAGGGAGAAAATGCAAGCAGCAGTCAACACAACACAATTACCAAGGACACAGAAGAAATAAAGAATAAACAAACATATGAATAAATCAATTACTGAAATTAAAAATACTCTGGAAGGAATTGATAGTAGATTAATGGAAGCATTAGAATAGATAAGTGAGCTGGAAGATAGAATGGTGGAAATAATCCCTGAAGAGCAGAATAAAAGAAGAAGAATGAAAAGAATTGACGACAGCCTGACAGCCTCAGAGACCTCTGGAACAACATTAACCACACCAACATTCGAGTTATAAGGGTCCCAGAGGAGGAAGAGCAAAAGAAGGGCACTGAGAAAATTTCTGGAGAGATTACAGTTGAAAACATCCCCAGCATGAGAAAGGATATAGTCAATCAAGTCCAAGAAGTGCAGAGAGTCCCATACAAGGTAAACTCAAGGGGAAACACGTCAAAACACCTACTCATCAAGATAACAGAGATTAAACACAAAAAAAGAACATTAAAAACAGCAAGGGAAAAACAACAAGTAACATATAAGGGAAAACCCACACGATTAACAGCTGATCTTTCAGCAGAAACTCTGCAGGCCAGAAGGGAATGTCAGGATTTATTTAAAGTACAGAAAGGGAAAAATCTACAACCAAGATTATTCTACCTGGCAAGGATCTAATTCAGAACTGATATAGAAATCACAAGCTTTACAGACAAGCAAAAATTAAGAGAATTTAGGACCACCAAACCAGCTTTACCACAAATATTAAAGGGACTTATGTAGGCAATAAACACAACAGAAAGGGAAGACCCTCAAAGACAAATCCAAAACAATTAAGAAACTGCAAATAGGAACATATGTATCAATAATTACTTTAAATGAAAATGGATTAAACACTCCAAAAGACACAGATTGGCTGAAGAGATACAAAAACAAGACCCATATATATGCTGTCTACAAGAGATCCACTTCAGACCTAGAGACACATATAGACTGAAAAGAAAAGGATGGAAAAAGATATTCTATGCAAATGGAAATCTAAAGAAAGCTGGAGTGGCAATTCTCATTTTAGACAATATAGACCTTAAAATAAAGACTATTATAAGAGATAAAAAAGGACGTTACATAATGATCAAGGGATGGACCCAAGAAGAAGAGATAACAACTGTAAATATCTATGCCCCCAACACAGGTGCACCTCAATACATAACGCAAACACTAACAGACATAAACGGGGAAACTGACAGCAGTAAAGTAACACTAGGGGACTTTTAACACCCCACTTACGAGGGAAAACTAAGATGGCAGAGGAATAGGACGGGGAGAACACTCTCTCCCTAATAAATATACCAAAAGAACTTTTAAAGGCCGAGCAAACTCCAAAAAA
>ML663611.1:1391046-1436824 GCA_007570785.1 Antilocapra americana | reverse complement strand
AAAAAAAAAAAACACCCCACTTACACAAATGGACAGATCATCAAAACAGAAAATTTACAAGGAAACACAAACCTGAAATGAAACACTAGACCAAATGGACCTAATATCTTAAGTCCTTCCCACCTAAATGCAGAAGGACACACACACTTTCTTCTGAAGTGTACGTGGAGCATTCTTTAGGACAGACCATATCTTGTGTCACAAATCAAACCTCAATAAATTAAAAAATAATTAAAAAAAAACTGAAATCATAAGAATCATCTTTTCTGACCACAACACTATGAGACTAGATATCAATTACAGGGGAAAAAACTACAAAAAACACAAATACATGGAGATTAAATAGCATGTTTCTAAATAATGAACAGGTCCCTGAAGAAATCAAAAGGGAAATCAACAAATTCAATGAAACAAATGACAGTGAAAACACAACTCAAAACCTAAAAGCAGTTCTAAGAGGGAAGTTTATAGCAATACAATCTTACCTCAAGAAACAAGAAAAACGTCAAACAGAAAACCTAACTTTACATCTAAAACAACTGGAAAAAGAACAACAACAACAAAACAAAACAAGTTAGTAGGAAGAAAGAAATCATAAAGATCAGTGAAGAAATAAATGAAAAAGAAATGCAGAAAACACAATTAAGATTAAGAAAACAAACAGCTGGTTCTTTGAAAAGATAAAACAAAACAAAACAAAAAAGACAAACCATTAGCCAGACTCATCAGGAAAAAAAGAAGAATGAAATCAACAAAATTAGAAATGAAAAGGGAGAGGTTACAAGAAACAACACAGAAATACCAAGGATCATAAGAGACTATTACAAACAACTATATGCCAACAAAATGTACAACCTGGAAAAAATGGACAGACTCTTAGAAAAGTTCTGTCTTCTAAGATTGAACCAGGAAAAAATAGAAATTATTAACAATCCAGTAACAAGCACAGAAATTGAAATGTGATCAAAACTTTCCCCTAAAATAGCAGCCCAGGGTCAGATGGCTTCACGGGTGAATTCTATCAAACATTTAGAGAAGATCTAATCCCTATCCTTCTAAAGCTCTTCCAAAAATTGCAGAGGAAGAAACACTTCTAAACTCATTTGATGAGGCCATCATCATCCTGATACCAAAACCAGACAAAGGCAACACAAAACAAGAAAAATGACAGACCAATATCACTGACGCACATATACACAAAAATTCTCTGCAAAATTCTAGTAAACAGAATTAAGCAACACATTATAAAGATCACACACCATGATTAAGTTGGGTTTATCCCAGTGATGCAAGGATTCTTCAATATATGCAAGTCAATGTGATACACCATATTAACAAACTGAAAGACAAAAACCATATGATAATCTCAACAGACACAGAAAAAGCTTTAGACAAAATTCAATACTCATATATGATAAAAAAAAAACTGTTCAAAAATGGGTATAGAAGGAGCCTAGCTCAATATAATAAAGACCATATATGATAAGCCCACAGCAAATATTATTCTCACTGGTGAAAAATTGAAAGCTTCCTTCTAAGATCAGGAACAAGACAGGGTTCCCACTATCACTACTATTATTTGTCATAGTTTTGGAAGTCCTAGCTATGGTAATTAGAGAAGGAAAAGAAACAAAAGGAAGCCAGATTAGAAAAGAAGTAAAGCTCTTACCGTTTGCAGCTGATATGATAGTATACATAGAAAACCCTAAAGATATCATCAGAAAATTACTAGAGGTAATCAGTGAATTTAGCAAAGTGGAAGGATACAAAACCAATACATAAAAATCACTTGCATTCCTATAAACTAACAATGAAATATGAGAAAGAGAAATTAAGGAATCAATACCATTTACCATTGCAATAAAAATAATAAAATACCTAGGAACAAACCTCCCTAAGGAGACAAAAGTGCTGTACATGGAAAACTATAAGACACTGATGAAGGAAATTAAAGACAACATAAATAGATGAAGAAAGATTCCCAGTTCCTGGGCTGAAAGAATCAATATTGTGAAAATGACTATACTACCAAATGTATCTACAGGTTCAGTGCAATCCCTATCAAATTACCAATGGCATTTTTCACAGAACTAAAACAATAAATCTCACAATTCATATGGAAATACAAAAGATTCCAGACAGCCAAAGCAATTTTCAGAAAGAAGAATGAAGCTGGACGAATCAACTTTCCTGTCTTTATACTATACTACAAAGCTGTAGTCATCAAGACTGTATGATACTGGCATGAAAACAGAAACCAATGGAACAAGATCAAAAGCCAAGAGATAAACCCAAGCACCTATGGGTACCTTATTTTTGACAAAGGAGGCGAGAATATACAATGGGGCAAAGACAGCCTCTTCAATAAGCGGTGCTGGGAAGACTGGAGTTAGAACACTTCCTAATGCCATACACAAAGATAAACTCAAAATGCATTAAAGACCTAAATGTAAGGCCATAAACTATAAAATTCCTAGAGGAAAACATAGGCAGAACACTCGATGACATAAATCAAACCAAGATCCTCTATGACCCAACTCGTAGAGAAATGGATATAAACACAAAAATAAACAAGTGGGACCTAATTAAATTTAAAAGATGTGCACAGCAAAGCAAACTATAAACAAGGAGAAAAGACAACCCTCAGAATGGGAAAAAATAATAGCACATGAAACAACTGGCAAAGGGTTAATTTCCAAAATATACAAGCAGCTCATACAAGTCAATACCAGAAAAACAATCAACCAACCAAAAAACGGGCCAAAGACCTAAACCGACATTTCTGCAAAGAAGACATACAGATGGCTACCAAACACATGAAAAGATGCTCAACATCACTCATTATTAGAGAAATGCCAATCAAATTTACAATGAGGTAGCACCTCACACCGGTCAGAATGACCATCATCATAAAATCTACAAACAATAAATGCTGGAGAGGGTGTGGAGCAAAGGGAACACTCTGCACTGTTGGTGGGAATGTAAATTGATACAGCCACTACGGAGAACAGAATGGCAATCCCTTAAAAAATCAGGAATAAAACCACCACACGACCCAGCTAGGCCTATACTACCAGGCATCCCACTACTAGGCTTATTCCCTGAGAAAATAAAATTGAAAAAGACAAGTGTAACCCAATGTTCACTGCGACTCTATTTACAATAGCTAGGACATGGAAGCAATCTAGATGACCATTGACAGATAAGCAGATAAAGCAGCTGTGGTACGTATATACAATGGAGTATCACCCTGCCATAAAAAGGAAGGCATCTGTGTCAGTCCAATGAGGTGGATGAACCTAGAGCCTATTATTATACAGAGGAAAGCCAGTCAGAAAAGCAACTATCATGTACTAATGCACACATATGGGACCCCAAAAGATGGTGCTGCGGAACCTATCTGCAGAGCAGCAATGGAGAACAGACGTGGAGAACAGACCCCTGGACACAGGTGGGCAGGGAAGGAGCAGAGGGTGGGAGGGACAGAGAGTAACACAGAAACATACTCTACCACGTGCAAAATAGACAGACAATGCAAATTTGCTGTATGACTCAGGAACTCAAACCGGGGCTCAGTAACAACCTAGTGGGTTAGGGCAGGGAGGGAGGTGGGAGGGATGTTCAAGTGAGAGGGGACATGGGTAAACCTGTGGCTGATTCATGTTTGGTAGGAACCAATGCAATACTGTAATGCAATTATCATTCAATTAAAAATAAACATATTAAAAAAAGAACAGATCATAATAATACCTACCTCATTGAGGTCGAATGCATTAATGAACTGTTCTGAGGCTTACATAAATCAATAAACGTGAACATCTACAACATAGTACCTGACGTGATTACTGGCCTTTGTATTTAACTATTAGCATTATTCTTATGAATAAACAAAGTAAAAATCATATTATTTGAACTGGAAATATTGCCCATTGATGAGAACACCCAAAAGGTATTTTTTCCCTGAATTCAAACATCCTTTTCTGAGGTATAACTTTGCAAAACAGTTTAACATGCATTCCTAAGGCCCAGCTTTTGGTTAACATTATGAGTTTTGATAAAAGGAATCAGCACTCCTTTGCTCTGGTCTAAAACACATCTCTGGCACTATGGTGACAACTGCACACACATAAAACAACCTCCTAGACAACATTAAACCTCTCTAATAGTGCTCACTGGGTAACAAATACTTGAATATGTGCATAAGTCATATGTAGAGGGGTAACAGTTACCTAACCCTGCACCGTCTATGAAGTACTTCTATGAAGTACTCAGCAGTTACTCCAGTTTCAAATATCCACATAATAGGAGTACTATATTTTAAATCAGAATGAGAAACCCAAAGTGGATTTGCTCTGTTGAGCACAGAAGCTGCCTCCTTCCTCCGCCACAAACACAAGAGGAGTATTTTCTTAACAGGACCTCAGAGGTTATCTTTTATAGCCTACAGAACTAAAGTGGAAATCTGGGATATTATTACACTGGCAAGGATATGATTATTATTTGCTTTCTCTAAAGTTCTTATTTTACAGCTAAGGTAAAAAATGGAATCCAGGAGAAGCCTAAATTAGAACTGCTCTTAAGGGGATTAGGTACCTCTCTCAAAATCTGAAAAAAATTGGCATTTATGTACAGACCATAAGAGCTTTTAAAAGGCCAAACTGAAAACAACTGTGTGAAAGGTAATGCAGTGAAAAAGATGGATAGAGCAAAGTCAAGAAGAGCAACTTAAAAACAATATCAAATTTTCAAGTGCGAAGTCCATGCAAAGTCTGTGTCCTAGACTGAACAGTGAGCTAAGAAAGGTAGCTAGACAGAGGGTGAGCTGCTCCCATTTTTTATAGCATGTGACGCAGATGCCTGGGTCTGAAAAAGCTGTATCACAGGATGACAATGACCTGGTGAGAGGTGCTGACAGCAGAGGCACGAAGGGCATCCTTGGAAAAGAATGAAAGACAGCAGCAGGCACACCCTGGAGAGCCAGGAGCTTTCTGGTCTGCCACCTCCCACGATAACTCGAATTGTCTTCAACATCATCCCTGCAAATAAACTTGCTCACATACCTTAATTAATGGCCTCATGCTGACAGGTCCACCTCTGCTCAGGAAGCGCTGGCATCTGCGTTACTGGCAAACACTCGGCTACATTTACTTGCTGTTTGACACTCGTAACTCCTACTACTCCTAAGAACTAGTTCGCAGTTTAAAGAGTGGGAAGGCTCTGGGGGTTTGGATTTTTGTTTCTTTCATTGGTATGTCTTAAAAAAAAAGATCTGCTCAAATGTTCACCACAAGCATAACGTTTCAGATATACCACCTTTGCTTTCTCAGGTAAAGTCAAATATCTTTAAAATGAGTGTGGATCTTACAAGAAATGAGATAGAATATATCTTACCCTGGTGTGAGTACGAATGTGCATCTTCAGGCCATCATTTTTACTGAATCCTTTCTCACAGTAAGGGCACTGGTAGGGACGCTCACCTACAAGATAAAGGCAGGCTTCCTGTCAGAAAAATGCACAGCAGCAAAGCGGGCATGTGCTCCCACTCCTCCTGCACCAGGCCTCCACTAACACTTGCGCATGGCCAGGAAGACACTCAGGCACGGCCAGACGACCCCAGGGGCACTTCAGGGCAGAGGAGGAGTGTTCCCTCCTGTGGAGAGGCAGTGCCCTCAGACACCAGCCACATTAACCAGCAGCAGGCTCACTCCCTTTGCTAAGCCACTTCCGTCCAGTCTGACTCCTTGCGACCCTAAGGACGGTAGCCCACAGGCTCCTCTGTCCATGGGGTTCTCTGGCAAGAATACTGGAGTAGGTTACCATGCCCTTCTCCAAGGGATCTTCCCGCCCCAGGGATCGAGCCTGAATCTTTTTCATCTCCTGCACGGGCAGGTAGGTTCTTTAGCACTAGTGCCGCCAGGGAAGCCCTTTCCTTTTAATATTTGAAACCAAATTAAATTTCCAAATTGTAAGAATTTGTTAAAAAGATTTTGCATCAATGTGTTCTATCACTGTACTGAACATAATAGGGATCTTTGTTTCACTGATACTTTGTTTTTTAAAAAAGATTTTATAGTCTACCTCTATAAGGTTATGAATTTTAAAAGGATTTCATGAATCTGATATATGTTAAATGGAACTGGTTAAACTAAATAATAAGTGATTCATACTTTCTATTATAACTGAGAAGAGGTTATATCTAGAGGTTATTATCTAGAAAATAGCTAAACAAGCAAGCACACTCATCCACATCACACTTTCTAAAAAGTTTTACTATAAAAACAAAAAATTAAGAAAAAATATGACAAAATTTAATCTCTAGGATGAATGTGAAGCTCCTCAGTCGTCAAAGCTTAGTTATTCAGAATGGAGAGTAACTCAAAATCACCAGTATGAAGAAATGACAGTGTACTCACATAACAGGATGCCAGACCCCGGCTGCAATCAGACATCAATACAATGGACTATGTGCCTTCGCGAAGTGTAAAATTTCAGTCTTCCCTCCCCCTCAGAGACAGGCCTTTGGACAAGTGCTATGCTGGGCCTCTGCTCCCTTATATCCTGTCTGATTCTCATTCTCAATCTCATCCAAGCACAGGCTGCTTAAGTCAAGTCAGTGAATGTGGCTTAAACCAATGGTCACTTCTCATCACAGCCTTGCCTGACCTCTGCCCAGTTGCTTTACGAAGTGTCCAGCCACGTTCCTGGGACTGAGGCTCTCTGAACCCTAGTTGACAGGAACATCACCTGCAAACAACTGGGGCAGAGTCTCCAGCTCAGCAACTCCCCAGCCTCTACTTGAGACACACCTAGGACACTCCCTCTGAACTCTCTCTGAAGCAGACAGTGTGAAACAATGACAACCACTCAAGGAGGAAAAAAGAAAAACTGAAAAATGACAAAGGCAGCACAGACTGGAACAGAACACTTTAATGAACTATCTAGGTTTACCAATTTTTTTTCTGGGAGACAAAATCAGCTTTTGCACAAAGTAAATCGACCGAGAGTTCCTGACTTTATTATGGTTGTGAACCTGGGTAGGTGTGGCTTTTCATGCATATGAAAAACAAAGACTTAGTAGGGTTCAATTTATTTGAACAACTAGGAAAAGATAATCTTATTTTAACCCTAAAATGATAGCATGTGTTTATCTTCATTCCAGATCTCTGCTGAGCTCCTATATTGAGATATCTGTACACCCATTGGCTATCTTCATTTGTATATTTCACCAACAATTAAAATTCAGCATCCATGAACTTTATCCTCTGACACTGTGTGTCCTACGTATCCTGTCCTGATTAGTTATACCACATTCATCCCCTTACCAAGTCAGAAACTTAAATAGCCATTATTTACTTACTTCTCCCTACATCTAACCTCTAAGTTTGATTAATTTCAGTTCAAAAAATTGTAGAATTTTTTAAAAAAATTGTATAATTTTTTTCCTCGATGACAAGAATGAAAAACGTATTCATAGCATCAGCCATTATAGTTAGAGCATCAGTGACAGAAGTAGTAACAGAAATAATCATTTATTGATTTCTTAATCACTGAACTTTAACTATGCAAACTCACTGAAAAAAGACTAGAAGAAAACAGCAAGTTGCTAATGCTCATGGAGATAACTCTTATATCACAGAAGTCCAGATAATTGTGTTTCCTTCTTCAGAAAGTATGGAAAGGAAGTAACTTTTTAGATTTTCAATGTAAATTCATTCTACATTAGTGATACAAAGAATGCTAAAATATTTCCTTGTTATCTATTAACAAATCAATCTAGATTACAGATGAAGCATGATAAACAGTAAAATTGTTGGTAAAGACGTTTCAGAAATTTTTAGCAATTATAAATTAACTTAATATTCGTAACTATTCTCTTTGTATCAAAGACAGAACTTTATGTGTGTGATTGCTCACCAAATACAAATAGAATAGCCAGCAAAACATAAAAGAATCAAAGATTTATAGTTGTTGGATATATAGACTAAACCTAATGAAACACATCAAATTATTATTTTCTTTCCTGACAGCCAAAATTGATTAAGCAAGGAAAAAGAGATAACAAATGCTAACAAATTTTAGAGAATGGAGCAAAACAAATTAATTCCCTATTTTAGCTGGTGTCATAATGAAGAATTTTCCACTACAGACGTGAGCTTTTTCTCCTCTTCTAGAGTCTGATGGTTCTGAGTCTGAATACTGCTCATCCTCTTGTAGGTGTAACCCTGAGGAAGCCATGCAACCTTAGTGAACCTCTGAAAAATGGAATAAACTTTACCTATCTCCAAGATATTCTGACCAAACATTCAGGTTTGTTTAAAGCATTCTCTATGCAGGCAACCATGAACAATTATTAATAGCACTCCTTTTCAGGGACACAACTGGTCCCATTGGGACAATAAAAATGCATGGCCACCTATTTTGGACTGAACTGTGCTCTCCCCCACAAAAATTCACATGTTACAGTCCTCATTCCAGCACCTCAGAATACAGAATGTGACCTTATCTGGAAATAATGCTGTTGCAGATGTCACTGGAGCTGTGCTATCCCTCGTCTTACGTGACTGGCGTCCGTGCAAGAACACACCGTGAAGAGACAGAGACAGGGAGGCAGTCCTGTGGAGAGCGGAGTTACGCTGCCACAGCAGGACGTGCCGGAAGAGAATGCTGGCACGGACGCCCCCCCCCCCCCCCCCCCCCCCCCCCCCCCCGGCGCCCTCAGACGCAGCGAGCGCATGCCGGTGCCTTGATCTGACTTCCAGCCTCCAGGACAGAATGTATCAGAGTACGTTTCTGTTGTTTAGCCCCTCAGTCTGCGGTACTTTTCTACAGCAGTACTAGCAAACTCAGAGTCACCTTGCTCATAACGAGGCAATCATCATCATCACTGATGTCTCTCTGCCTGCTGTCCGTGAGACCTAAGCAGAAAGCTCAGAAGACAAACCAGTACTCTCGACTGTCACCGCTTCCACCTCCTTCCAACCCTGAGGTCCCGCAAAGCTGAGCTGACAGGTTCGGGTACTGAGTTAAGTCCCACTCTACTCATTCTGTCGCCCCAGTTTTGAAGGCTGTCACTGGGTAAATGGCTTTGATAAACTTATTTAAAATTGGGAATTTATTTAAAAACCAGAGTGTATGGTTTGAGAATCAGCCTTGACAGACTACATTAAGCTGTCTACCCTTTCGGTTGGAGCATGTTTAGAGCAATCCTGCCTCTCTCAGACTCCAGGGACAAAGCTATCTGCTCTCCCACACAATCAGAAGCTGAATGTTACCTGTACAAGCCAACATGCAGTTAAATATTAAAGCCATTTGTCTAATTTGCAAATTAAAGACAAGCTGTTATTCCTAGGTTTTTTTCACATTATGCATGCAATATTTTCTGTCATTATTGCAAGTTACTGTGATGGGTATCTTTCCAGGAAATATTTCTGTCTACACATAAAATTATTATGGTGTGAATAGGAATTATCCTTCAATTTTGGTTAACTCTAAGAATACAGATCTTTCTTTCTTACTTGATCACTGCCAGTACATAGTTTCTGATGTACAGTATGATGTGAATCCAAACAACGATTATTTTGAAACATCTCTAGTAGATTTGAAGATTGACTGTTCACATTTTGCATAAGTTAATAACAATGTTCAAATTCTAACATGAAAATTAATTAATCTGAAAATTAGATTAAAAAAACTGAGCTAAAAACCAACCTAAATGGAAAAATAAAAGCAATGGTTAAAACATACTGTTAATTTTACTTCTTGTAACAACATTATGATTTAGGAATTCATAGCTTGAGTTTACAAGTGAGGAAATTAAGGCCTGGGGAAGATAAGTGATTTGTTCAGGATAACACAGTTGTTGAACACTAGAATCAGAATTTTAATGCTTAATATTTAACCCTTAGACCATCATATAAATTAATAATATGGCTAGTTTTTATATAAATGAGGTTAGACTTTCTGAAGTTACTGTCAGAAACTCTGCTTCTTGCAATTACAGCTGACATTAACCAGATCTTTCTGACTGGGAGATTGAAGCATTCCTTTAGTTATCAAAGCTCATCAGGAAAGAGTCAGGGGCAGGTTAAGAATGTATGTTATATCTCAAGGCAGATCCCAAGTGGATGCACATACTGACATAATATTGAACTACACCTTGAGAGCCACATTTAAGTAACCACCTGCAACATTTAGAAAGGAAAAATAGTACTGGCAAACATCCCATACTACATTATGAGATTTAGCTACCAACAGCTAAGATTCAACGAGCATAGTAGCACGAATATTGAAGCATATCTAACAGCAAAATATTTTCACTTAACTAAGGAAAACAGATGAGCTTTTTGCATCTGCTTCTTTCTTTAAATTACGTTCTGATACTGAATATCATTAAAGTTCAGTTCTGTTTTCTTCAAACACATCAAGGAACACACAGAAACATGATCACAGCTGTAGAAGGTTGACTTTAAGTTGATTTGATCAGGTGTCACAAAGTAGATAATCCTGGAAGCTAATTTATTCATTCATTAAATAGACATTTTTTGAGCACACACCATCTTCTATTTACTGTCCTGGGCTTTAAGAATACAGTTGCAAATATATTCACAAAATCACTGCCTCTTCAATTTTACGAGTGTAATAAGACAAGAAAATGTTAAAGAAAAAACAAGATAATTTCAGATACTGACACTGTAAGAAGAAAATAAAACAAGGAGATGGACTGAAGAAAGACTTCTGGTGGGTGACGACAGGAAAAGAACTTAGGAAAGGTAAAAGAACTGAATGTAATTTCTTGATGCCAATTTACGTGCACTTTTTCTGTAACTCTTTATCATAGAATTACAAGCTTTTTAACTTACTGGACTTGAAATGGGTGCCCCCAAATTCTCACTGCTGCCACACCTGAGACGGATGTAGCCTAAAGGTACTTGAAACACACAAAGGGGGTATGTGTGGATATTTAGAAAAGAACTCCAAAAATTGCAGATGGCTTTCCAAAGGCAGCTGGTGGTTAATGAAAGGGGGACATCTGGATGCCATATGAAGGACCCAGAGTCTCGCCTGGTCCCCAAACACATTACCATGCATCTTTAACAAAGAAAATACATTATGACCAAAACCATTCACTGGCAAGTATGGTCAAACACAACAGGAAAAATCTGATTCTACTTTAATACATGCCATTGTTGTTTGTTTAATGTATGCCATTAGGATTATAATTTATTGACTTTACCATTTTTGTGCTATATAATTAAAGACATCAGAAGAACTCCAGGCCTCACTACAGGATTAACATACTAATATTAAAATAGAGGAGTCTGGGGAAGAATGGATGCATATATATGTATGGCTGAGTCCCTTCGATGTTCACCTTAAAGTATCAAAACATTGTTAATCAGCTATACCTCAATACAAAATAAAAAGTTTAAAAAAAATAAAGAGAAAATAAAATAGAATCCTAAAATTTGTGAAGGGAATTCAGGTTAGCATGAACCTTCATGCTAAAAGGAAAGGCTTAAAGCCACTGAATCACTGAATATCCATCTACTGCTTGGTAATCGGAGAAGGCAATGACACCCCACTCCAGTACTGGTGCGTGGATAACCCCATGGAAGGAGGAGCCTGGTGGGCTGCAGTCCATGGGGTTGCAAAGAGTCAGACATGACTGAGCGACTTCACTTTCACTTTTCACTTTCCTGCATTGGAGAAGGAAACGGCAACCCACTCCAGTGTTCTTTGCCTGGAGAGTCCCAGGGAAGGGGGAGCCTGGTGGGCTGCCGTCTATGGGGTCGCACAGAGTCAGACATGACTGAAGCGACTTAGCAGCAGCAGCAGCTAGGTAATGACTCCAGTGTCCACCACCTTGACAAGTCCTTTCTAAAGATCTGTGTTTATGCAACAAAAGTTAATAAAGAAAAATATTGTAAACTTCGATATATGTATATTAGATACTTTGATATTCTTAAATGCAGACCACAGATTTAAATTTAGATACGAACTTGATCACTCTATCAGAAACTCAAATCAAATTTTATCTAATTCCATTAAACACACTGAATGCAGAAGACTTAATAATCTGGACATGATCAACTCTGAAAATTAAAAACAAAGTACAAAACAAAGTGCTTAAAATGATAAAAGTTTGTGCTACGTATACTTTACCAAACGTTTTCTTTTTAAAGTGTACAGCTAATGAGCCCTACACTTAACAGAGATTTTTAAATAAGCAAAAAACTTTAATGAATGTTCTAAGAGATTTTTATTAAAATCAAAATAAACTACCTCCAGAAAGCATTTTAATAACTTTAACTTTTATTTTATCAGTATATTTTTAATACCTATGTAGATTTCAGGAGTTCCCATAACTCTGAAAACATGAAAAGATGTATATTTCAGATGGAGTAAGGTCAAACTCTCATTTTTGATGAATTCAAATTAAATAATGTTTAAGTAATTGAATTAAATAATGTTTAAGGAGTTTGGACCCATAATGTTAATGTTTACTTTGAGTCTTCTAACAAAAATCAAGTTTTGGAGATGGCAAATTTCAAATGAAGAAAGCAAGCCTCAAAGTGTATGTTTCATGAAAAATACTGTCAGATGGTTCCACATGGCTGAACTTTAACATATATATATATACTACATGGGAATTCTTTAAAACTTGCTATTTGTTTTCCCTGAATATCACAGGATTGGCTTATTTTTCTACTGTGGATTAACAAAATTGTTACAAAACACTGAAGTGACTCATTCTAAATGAAAATTAAACCAAAAATTAGAATTGTATAAGCATTACCCAATCACTTTTCCAATTTCACCATTTTAATCCCTTTAACCAATGGAGAAACTAATAAATTATCAGTACACTACAGAGAGAAGGGAATGCTACACTGAGAAATGGGAGGAGCTCAACTTCATTCTTGGTAGTTTTCTATGAACTGAAATACTTTTTTTTTCTGCAGCAAAAGAGTCACAAAACCCCACTCACTTCACTGAAACCCACCCACACTGCTACTCCTGGGATGCACTATTAATCAAATACTGTGGAATTTCACTGTCATCTTAGAAAGACAACTGAAGGAAAATCTGAACTTGACATTCACTCCTTGAGTATTAAGAGATACTCTACTTTCTAAAGAGTTCACTATTTGTAACGAAGTAGGCCATAAAGTGTAAAAATCAAAAGATGATTGAGGGGGACCTTTGCGTCCCAAAATACTGAACCAAAACAAATTTGAGTCTTTTTTCTTAAAATGCAAGTTTCTATGGCACTTCAAGAAAGTAAAAGATGCATTTTTTCCCTTAAGAACCTTTAGTTTCAGTATCAACAGCTCATTTCTGAAAAGATGACAAAGCAAGTGAGGTGGGGTTCACTGGGAGGAAGTCTGAAATAAAATAACCAGACCTGTATATTGGTTGAAGGCAAAACAGAAAGCTTCACTGACGCTAACAAAATAGGATGAGATACAAAACAAAAAAGGGCACGATTTCACGAATACTTTAAAAATACAGTTAACCAGGAAGAAAAAGTAAAAGGTCTCCCACTCAAGAAGCCCTGGCTTGGGCAGGAAACAGGTGCAGATGTCACTCATTTCATGTGATTTGTCTAAAAGGTGTAAGACACCTACCTTCCTGAGGCCCTTGACGTGAGTGCTGCCAGAAGCAAAGCAGGTTGTTTCACACACAGCAGAAGCATCAGAAACAATCCAAGAAAAACTCCTACATGAATTCCCCACACTGCTGTGTGAGACCCTGCACGAGAAGGTCACGAAGTAAAGGAAGGGACTGCTGACTTGGTTTCTTTATAAGGCAGCCAGGCTTTGGTGGAAAACCATCAATCTTTTTACCCAGAAGTCTTCCAGCTTTAACAATTTCTGCCCGAAGTTCTATTTAACCCAGTATTTAAGAGCATACTTTGCAAACTGTAGTCATGAAGCGATGAAGCAGTTAAACCTCAGGTGCCTGCACACAGAGGGGTTTTTCTGTTCACAGTGCCAGCAAGCACGAATCAAGAGTATAAAACTTCATGTAGCAAGAGGCTCAGAAAACTCTTCTCTTATCCAAAACCTGTAAAAGATATAAAGCCTTCCTCAGGCCTGAGGCACACTCAGAGATACAGAAAAACAGCACAGAGAGAAGCTGCTCGGGGCGGCGGCGGCGGGGTGGGGAGTTGGCACAGTAGCAGTGGTAGAAGGAAGCACGTATCAGAGGAAATCAAATTTCCTTTGGTTTTCCTGAAGGAATATGCTGCGTTCCAAATTTAACAGCAGCAGCTACTGATAATATTAGCTAATAATTTACCAATAAAGATGCTGAATTACAGCTTCAACAGTGAAAACTGTTGCATAGGCCACTTTCATTTTTGAGGGTTCCAACAAAGCAAAGAAAGGAGAAATAATAAAAAGAGTTACATAAATGATGGTATATTTTAAACGATCCATCTTATCAGAGTCTCTGTGACTGTATTATGCATGATAACTGTTCATCACATTATATTCCAAGACAATTGTCACTCCCTCCCTCTTCCCTATGTACCTCATATCTTAGCCTGTGACTCTGACATAAGCATTATAATCTTTGCATTAAAAAAACTAAGGCCTTTGATATTTTTCCAAAAAAGTAAAAAAAAAAGAAAAATCCATCACATTACTACTGAAAGTCAAAATGAATGTCTCTCTCACTTGTTACATATGACTGTTACTAGACCAAAATCAATGGAGGAAGAGATGAATACAGAAAAAAAAGAGGGAAAATGGTTTATTCCACAGATGTGGTTGATCAGAAATTATCTGAAGTGTCAAAATCACACTGAGAGAATAAGAATTATACATACAGTTCGAGATTTTACCTATGAATAAGACCTCTTAGGGGAACCTCTGAAGCTCTCTATATTAATCTCTGAAGTATGATGGGGGTGCAGAGGAAATTTTATTTCTATGCAGATTCTACACTCAACTATTCTGCTAACTCTTAGATTACCTGTAGGTAAAAGAATATTTAGTTTGGCCTAATATCAGTAATTAACTACCTAGAAAATAAATGTAGCAAAATAAATTCTCTCTCAACATACAGAGGTTATCTAATTATAAAAATGTGAAAAGACATGTTTAAATTTTCATTTGTGTACAGAATGTCTTTTTTAATTGTCTATTTTTGTTTATGAGTAATTGTCACTGTTTTATAGTTATTTATAATTAGTTATACCTATTGTTTTCATAACTTTGAACAAGTATTCTACAAAGAATGCTAAATTCCATTAGAAAAACTATTAGAGAAGAAAAAAGTCTCTAAAATCCAAGGATAATCAAACCATAATATACCAACTCTTCTTATTTCTAAGATGACAGCAGATAGTTACCAAAAAATTAAATATTTCCTAAAACAGTGATTTATTACTACGCTCAAATAACAGTATGCAAAGCAAGACCTGAACAGAAGGGCCAACACAGCCGGTATCTATTAACATGGAAAGCTGGTCAGAACTGTAGGCAAGTAATTAACCTTCTGGCCCAGAGATTTAAAAGCCCAAAAGCAGGTCCTAGAACTTCTTCCCTAACTTATGAACGATTGATGGAATTCATGTCACAGTCCGTGGATTACCTTGTGGAATTAACCCCAGCTCTCACTGACCCTAAGAAGCTATAAACCAACAGGAGAATGTGCTCCCCTGTTTCAGCTGACCCTCAGAGTGCCATCTCTGTCAGTCCAGCATACAAAGCTGGATGATAAATTACAGAGCTGCCTGCCAGGCATGGACCTAAACACTCACCATCACTAACGATGATGGCAACCCAGTCCACGCACCACTCGCTCGCCCACACCAGGCTGTCTGACGGCAAACCCTCATCCGTGTCCCAGAGATGATCTACATGCTGCTGCTGAAGGTTGTGAAAAGATGATGATGACAACACTGGGACTAGAGGGTCAGGCAGTATACTGAGGGAGTATGAATCCATTTATGATTAAATACAAGTAGGAAAACAGCAAAAAAAATAGCAGCAGACTTGGCAGTAACAGCTCACATTACAGCAAGCTTACCCCAGGCTAGGCACTGTGCAAAGTTCTCTGCCTACACTTTACTCAGTACCTTGAAACAATGTTATAAAGTCAGTGCTTTTATTTGCCTGCTTTTCAGGTGAGGAAACTAAGATTTAAAGAGGTTAAGCAATTAAAAAAAGCTCAAAAAAGGAGGAAATTATTAAAATGGAATTTGAAAACAGGTAATCTATCAGAATATAGATTATCCATGGTTCACCCATATAAATGATATGAGCCATATGGTTCACCCGTGTGAACCATGGATCCTGGTTATGAAAGTGATATGGATATGAAAGTGAAGTTGCTCAGTTGTGTCTGACTCTTTGCAACCCCATGGACTGTATCCTGCCAGGCTCCTCCATCCATGGGATTTTCCAGGCAAGGGTACTGGAGTGGGGTGCTATTTCCTTCTCCAGGGGATCTTTCCAACCCAGGGATCAAACCAGGGTCTCCCGCATTGCAGGCAGATTCTTTACCGTCTGAGTCACAAGGAAGTTCTGGATATGAACCAGGTACGAAAAAACACAGTGTCGCTGATGACTGATTATGTGACACAGAAGTTTCTCCATAAGATTTCAGTTAGACCATACATAACAATCTACAGACCCTCAAGCTTCCAAGTTGAGATTATTTTATCCTCAATTGCTTGTTTATCAACATGATAATATCATCTAACATTATGAGTTATGGAAGGAATTAATAAGATTCTAGGGTAAATTCAAGAGTAACACTAAAGGTTAGGAAGCATGGAAATGAATAAGAAATAAAAATACCAGCAATGTGATACACTGGAGAAAGTTTAAGCCTCAAGCTTCATTCAAGGTGAACCACATATAAAATATGTAACCTTAGCAAATCATCGTATTTTGTCCAAGTATTACTTCAATTAATACTAATTGAACGAGAAAATTTCTGAAATCCCTTCCTTTTCTAAAACTAAAGACTATTATATTTTAATAATGTATATAAGCAAATGTCTTGTGCATATTTGCTGTGCATGCCCTTATTCTAATCACCAAATTAGGAAAAATGAGTGGATTTTAAAAGACAGAAACAAGGTTTGCAACAAATGACATTTTCAATGTTAATGAAAAAACCAGAGTTTCGTTATACTTCACCCTGGCAACTGGAGTGGGTAGCCTATCCCTTCTCCATCCAGAGGATCTTCCCAACCCAGGAATCAAACCGGGGTCTCCTGAATTGCAGGCAGATTCTTTACCAGCTGAGCCACAAGGGAAGCCCAGTATGGTGGCAATGGGACTAAAACAGGAAGAGGCAACAGACAGAAAAGAAAGATGGGGAATTGAGGGTACAACTGGTTATTTAAGGTAATAAAGAAAAAAATCAAAACATGAAAGAATTGGGTTTTTAAAATGCAGTTTTTAAACTCTATTATCATTGACTATGCTAAAGCCTTTGACTGTGTGGATCACAACAAACTGTGGGAAGTTCTTAAAGAGAAGGGAATACCAGACCACCTTGCCTGCCTCCTGAGAAACCTGTATGCATGTCCAGCAACAGTTAGAACTGGACATGGAACAGCAGATTGGTTCCAATTAGGAAAGGAGTATGTCAAGGCTCTAAGTTGTCACCCTGTTTAACTTATATGCAGAGTATATCATGCGAAATGCCAGGCTGGATGAATCACAAACTGGAAGCAACACTGCTGGCAGAAATATCAATACTCTCAGATATGGAGATGATATCACCTTAATAGCAGAAAGCAAAGAGGAACTAAAGAGCCTCTTGATGAAGGTGAAAGAGGAAAGTAAAAAAAAAAACTGGCTAAAAACTCAACATTCAAAAAACTAAGATCATGACAGCTGGTCCCACCACTTCATGGCAAGTAGATAGGGAATAATGGGAACAGTGACAGACTTTATTTTCTTGGGCTCCAAAATCACTGTGGAAAGTGACTGCAGCCACAAAATTAAAAGACACTTGCTCCTTGGAAGAAAAGCTATGACCAACCTAGGCAGTGTATCGAAAAGCAGAGACATTACTTTGCTGATAAAAGGTCCATATAGTCAAAGCTATGGTTTTCCACTAGTCATGTACAGATATGAGATTTGGACCATAAAGAAGCGTGAGTGCCAATGAATTGATGCTTTCTAACTGTGGTGCTGGAGAAGACTCTTGCGAGTCCCTTGGACTACAAGTTCAAGCAAGTCAATCCTAAAGGAAATCAAGCCTGAATACTCATTGGAAGGACTGAATTTGAAGCTCCAAAACTTTTGGACACCTGATGTGAGAAGCTGATTCATTGGAAAACACCCTGATGCTGGGAGAGACTGAGGGCAGGAGAAGGGGATGACAGAGGGTGAGATGGTTGGATGACATCATCGAGTCGATGGACATGAGTTTGAGCAAACTCTGATACATAGTGAAGGACAGGGAAGCCTGGTGTGCTGCAGTCCATGGGGTCAGGAAGAGTCAGATGCAACTGAGCAACAGCAACATTAAGAAAAAAATACAACAGAGATAGAAATACTAAGACTCTTCCCAGCACTAAAAGACTGGTAGTAATCCAACAGCTAAGTGATTGCTGCCTAACAGAATGACCACAGGCATGAGTCAATAAAATAAAACCTGTTCTAAGAAAATTAACATGAAGAAAACTGCATTTAATGCTACACAAAGCAATACTGTCCCTGTCAGCATAATGCTGACTCCTTCAGCATAATGGGAAAATGATGAAAAGCCTGCTACCTCTATAAAAATCTCATCAAATGTACATCCATCTAAATGAAAGGGTCAACTATAAATAAACAGTCATTTCCCAGAAATAAAAGAAGCAATCTGTCCATCCATATAACATTCTGGAAAATGAAAAATTATGGAGACAGTAAAAAGATCAGTGGTTGCCAGGGGTTGAGAACGGTGGGATGAACAGACAGAGCAAAATGAATTTTTAGGGAAGTGAAAATTCCCTGAATATTATAATGGTGGATCCACATTTGTCCAAGCCAAAAGAATGTACAACATCAACAGTGAACCATAATGTAAACTAAAGACTTTGGGTGATTATAAAGTGTCAGTGTAGGTTCATCAGTTTTAACAACTGTACCATTCTGGTTGGGAATGCTGATAGTAGGGGAGACTACACATGTGTGGCGTGGGGAGAGTAGATGGGGACATCTCTGTACCTTTCTCTCAATTTTGCCATGAACCTAAAACTGTTCTAAAAACAAAGTCATTTAAAAAAATTCAAAGAATCTGGTGAAACTAAATTTAACCATCATTTTCTGTTATTGCCCACTCTAAAGATGACTCGGGAATAAATGAACAAGTAATGGTTGCTTAAAAAAAAGTCAAAATGCCTTTCATTTGGCTCTAAAGAATAAACTTGCCATACTGCAGAAATAAAACAATACTTCCAGAATTCCACTTCTCAACTTTTATAATGAAGACATTACTGAACTTCTGTAATTTTTGTGGTGATAATAGTTGTGTAGCGGCTTACAGCTTCATAGCAAAAAAAGGAGAGATAACACAAAGATAAAATAGAATCTGAAGGAAGAAGATCTGAATCTTATTACTTTGACTGGATAGGTCATTTGCTTCTCTGAACCTCAGTTTCATTTAGAAAATGAGAATGAATGATCTGAGAAACCTGTCACATTGGCTATGACAGGATTAAGTCAGGTAATATCTGAGAAAGCTTCCCTCCTTCAATAAACCTGATTAACCAGCCAGATCTGCCTTGCCCTTCAGCTCAGAATCTAGTCGGGGAACAGACAAAGTACAGTACCATAACTGGGAAGAGATATTCAATAAGACCAAACAACGGGAGCCGTGAGAATCTCCTGTGAGAAGCAACACGCTGCAGGAGACTGTGATAGGTCGCACAACTGTCTGTGACTGTCCCGGCTCCTACCGAAGCAACTCATCACACAAACAGATGGCGGGAGGGGAGCGAAGGGAAGGACAGGTAACACGCCAGCAAGAAAGTGACATTTAACTGGAGGTTGGAGGGGACTGAAAGAAGCCTGCTGACTGACCCCAGGATGCCGAGTATTAACACAAAGGATGGTCATCTGCACAAGGTAAAGGGAAACCACTGAACGGTTTTCAAGAGGATAATAGCTTGATTGGCTGAGCCTTTTCAATTCTTTACATTTTCTTTTATACAGAAGACATATGCTTTCAAATGAATTCCAAGTTTCCTGAATTCCTTTTTTAAAATGATTAAGCATGAAGCAGTGATATTCTGTTCCTTCAGAAGAATCTGGGTTCTCTCTGAGCACTACAACTGTAAGTGAAAAAACAAAACAACAAAAGTCTGTTTATGTTTAAAGAATATAGTATTCCCTGATGAAAGAACCAGGCTCTGAGGGAGAGGGAGACACGAATAAGATGTGAGCTATGATGCTGGATGTTCAAGAGACAGATCTCAGTTGCCCCCACTTGGCATCTCTCTCCATTCCACTGTTCTCATGGAATAAAACACCCCCACGTTTAATTACAAAAATTTTGAAACATGAAGAAAAATTAGAAACGTGGTTCAGTGAGCACTATATACCCTCATTTGGGTTTAATACTACCATATTTGCTTTCTCACTCTCATTTCTCTTTTCAACATGCATTTTTATACGTACGTCATGCTGGTCCACTTGATAATAAGATGCAGAGATATGTAACACCTAAATAGTTAAACATGAAGATTCTGATAATGAGTTTCCTGCACAATCACAACATTAATATACTTTAAATATTTAGCTTATACAAGAAAATTATACAAAAATTACAAAATACAGAACATCATGAAGAAAATTCAAGCTATCATATTTAAAATACAAAGAAATAACCATGGTTAACAACTTATTTAACCTTTAAGACCTTAACATTAATTTTATTAAACCTTAATTCCTGAGTATCATATTTTAATATTCTTAGCTATGAAATGGGAAATAACTTCCTTTAATGCATACTATATATGAAAAGTTGTGTCAATAAAAAGCACTTGTATGATTGGTTCATTAGCTGAACTAACAGTTTTTTTCTCATGGAACCTCATTCTTACTTGAAACAAAATGACGACAAAATCTGGTTATTCAGATCTGGGTATTCAGTGAACATTTTTTTTAAAATAAGAAGTCTGTCATTTCAAAAGAAAAGAAGAAAGGCAGGGAGGGAGGGAAATATGCCTTACCAAACATAAGAATTAGAGCAGTCAAAGAAAAATTGAGAATTTTGGAAAATCTGTATGTGCTACCATGCTTGAAGGCTTCCGAATACTCAGATTTGTCTAATGAGATCAGTGATAACATTAACATGTGTGGAGCATCTACGTAACTTGGTGAGCCAACACTTTCTACGTTATCTGTACATCATGTTACAGAATCATGCGTGGGTAAAAGATCATTCAAAGAACAAGACACACCAATGGATTTTAAAGTAACAGAACAGGAGAAGCTCATTGAGAAGATCTGAATTTCCACGACACAAGCCTTAAAAGAAAAAAAAAAGTATTATTTTTTGAGTGTTACTGTAGTAATAAATAACACGCAGAATTATTTACAAAGGATAGTTAAGAATTCTAAGCACAAACTTGCATGAGGCCATATTTTCTTTAAATTCTGCAATCAAAAGAACTTGCTGCAGCAGGATGAGCAAATAAACAGACATGAGAACCTAGCTACCTCCTCTTGAACCAGACATTCAAGACAGTTTCAGAAATGTACAACAATGTCTCCCTTCTCACTAAACTATTTCTGACTAGGAAAAGGTCACTTCTGTAAAAGTGTTGTTTATGCTAATATGTAATGGATTTATTGTTATTTTTAAAAAATTAACAAATACTGTTAAATGTTCTCAGTTTGGGCTTCCCGGGTGCCTCAGTGGTAAAGAATCCGCTTGCTAATGCAGCAGACATGGGTTGGATTCCTGCATCAGGAAGATCCCCTGGAGAAGGGAATGGCAACCCACTCCAGTATTCTTGCCTGGGAAACCCAAGGACAGAGGAGCCTTGTGGGCTATAGTCCATAAGGTTGCAAAAGGACTGGACATGTCTTAGCAACTAAACAACAACAACAAACAAACATAACCCACACAAACAAAAGCTTCCCAGGCCCCCAGTGGTTCCTAAGATGATAAGGAGGGTTGAGCCAAAGCATGAGCACCAATGATCCAAAGTGCCTTGATCCTCAGAGGCGGCATCAGCTGTGTCCTGACCGTCCCCACCCTGTCTTCACTCAGGGTCCTTCTCACCTCACTGCACAGTCCCTAACGGTACATACCTAAACGCTTCCTACAGGATAGGCTGTGACCCCATGCCCCTGCTACACTGTAGCAGGAACACAAACTGCAAATTCTAGTGTGAGAAAGTGCTCAATTAAATCACATGACTTCATAAGAAAAAATAATAAAAGGAGAGAAAAAGTGAATTTACAGAACTCAACAGAAGGAAAGCTTTATCATCAAAGAAGCAAAATAACCAACTATACAAACTCATTGGTCACTGAGCTAGCTTCCAGGAAGGGCAAATGGATGCATTAAATTTGGAGAATAGGACAAAGTAAATAAAAAAGAAGCAAAAGCAACATCTGTCCATGCAAAAAAAAAAAAAACATATCCATGCCAGGACTGTTGTGGAAACCCAGACACCAGCAGCCCGCCACTTCTCCGCACTCACTGACGAACTACTTGGCACCAACCACTTCAAATACAGCCCCGGCCATGCCGCCAGGCAGCTGTCACCAAAAATGCTGGCTTCACATCAGAGCGACTCAAAGCAGCACTGTAAAATGTGAAAATGAGTCTGATTTTAAGTAGAAAAAAAAAATCTAGTTACAAGTAAATGTGCATGTTGAGTCAGTTTGTAAATAACAAGTATAAATAAACACACAACTGTGTGGACATACGCAAACACATGAGCCACCTTTATATTTTCACTTTATTTATTTAAATTGACGTGTTGTCTGACTGTGCCTTAGCACTGTTGGCCGAATTAGGTGGTCTGTTTTCTTGATCAGAAACCAATAGAACAGAATCTGTACAACATTTAAATAGCTAGATCATATGCAAAATGTTATGATTTAAGTACTATTTAGATTACATATAATACAGAACATAATATATGACAACAAAAGCCACTACAATTTAGTATTTTTACCGGACAGAACTCTTGGAGCTCAAAAATCTTATTAACACAACTTTTTAATTAAAATTTTAGAAGAAATTACTAGTTCAAGTTTACTCTTCTCCACTGCCCATCATACCTACAAGTAAAATAAAATGCAGGCACTTGGAATTCTCAAGGATGCAATATTTTTGAATAATCAAGAATATTGTTCTATGACTTGACAAATGAATGAATGAAAGTCACTCAGTGGTGTCCGACTCTTTGCAACCCCATGGACTATACAGCCCATGGAATTCTCCAGGCCAAAAGACTGCAGTGGGTTGCCATGCCCACCTCATGGGGATCTTCCCAACCCAGGGATGAAACTCAGGTCTCCCACATTGCAGGCAGATTCTTGACCAGCTGAGCCACTAGGGGAACAAGAATACTGGAGTGGGTAGCCTATGGCTTCTCCAGCAGATCTTTCCGACCCAGGAATTGATCTAGGGTCTCTTGCATTGCAAGCTGATTCTTTACCAGCTGAGCTATAATCAAATTCATCTTCTCTGTGCTAAAATACACATTTTAATGCATTCTGAACAATAATCACCACCTTTTAAGAGCATACTTGTGGGCTTCCTTGGTGGCTCAGTGGTAACAAGTCCACCTGCCAATGCAGGAGACATGGGTTCAATCCCTGGTCCGAGAAGACCCAAGCAACTACGCCTGTGTGCCACAACTGTGGGGCCTGTGCCCGAGCCCGGGAACCACGACCACTGAGGCCACACGCCCCCAGTCGGAGCAGCCGCTGCACCACAGCTAGAGTGGCCCTCGCTCTCCATCACTAAAGAAAAGCCCACACAGCAATAAAGACCCACACAGCCAGAAATTAATAAAGTTATTAAAAAAAATAAAAACATAATTGGGACTTCCCTGCTGGTCCAGTGGCTAAGACTCTGCCCTCCCAATGCAGGAGTCCAGGTTCCACCCTTGGTCAGAGAACTAGATCCCACACGCCGTAACTAAAGATTCTGCATGCCACAACTAAGACCCAGCACAGCCAAATAAATAAATAAAATATTAAAAAAATTAAAACATACTATACCAATCATAATTCAATTACATGGTAATGGTTTAGGGCATTAATATAAACTTATTACTATGATATGAAGAAATAACACACTTTCCTCATTTCTTCCACACACAAATTACCAATATATACACAGTTCAGTTCAGTTCAGTCACTCACTTCTGTCCAACTCTTTGCAACCCCATAAACTGCAGCATGCCAGGCCTCCCTGTCCATCACCAACTCCTGGAGTTCACCCAAACCCATGTCCATTGAGTCAGTGATGCCATCCAGCTACCTCATCCTCTGTCATCTCCTTCTCTTCCTACCCTAAATCTTTCCCAGCATCAGGGTCTTCTCAAATGAGTCAGCTCTTTGCATTAGGTGGCCAAAGTATTGGAGCTTCACCTTCAGCATCAGTCCTTCCAATGAATATTCAGGACTGATCTCCTTGAGGATGGACTGGTTGGCTCTCCTTGCAGTCCAAGGGACTCTCCAGTGTCTTCTGCAACACCACAGTTCAAAAGCATCTATTCTTTGGTGCTCAGCTTTCCTTTTTTTTTTTGGTGTTATTATTTTTTTTTAATAATCTTATTTATTTATTTATTTTCTGGAATGGGAAAACATGTATACCCATGGCGGATTCATGTCAATATATGGCAAAATCAACTTTCTTTATAGTCTAACTCTCACATCCATACATGACTACTGGAAAAACCATGGCCTTGACTAGACCCATTTTTGCTGGCAAAGTAATGTCTCTGCTTTTTAATATGCTGTCTAGGTTAGTAGTAACTTTCCTTCCAAGGAGTAAGTCTCTTTTAATTTCATGGTTGTAATCACCATCTGCAGTGATTTTTGGAGCCCAAAAAAAGTCAGCCACTGTTTCCACTGTTCCCCCATCTATTTCCCATGAAGTGATGGGACCAGATGCCATAATCTTAGTTTTCTCAATGTTGAGCTTTAAGCCAACTTTTTCAGTCTCCTCTTTCACTTTCATCAAGAGGCTTTTAGCTCTACACTTTCTGCCATAAGGGTGGTGTCATCTGCATATCTGAGGTTACTGACATTTCTCCTGGCAATCTTGATTCCAGCTTGTGCTTCCTCCAGCCCAGCATTTCTCATGATGTACTCTGCATAGAAGTTAAATAAGCAGGGTGACAATATACAGCCTTGATGTACTCCTTTTCCTATTTGGAACCAGTCTGTTGTTCCATGTCCAGTTCTAACTGTTGCTTCCTGACCTGCATACAGGTTTCTCAAGAGGCAGGTCAGGTGGTCTGGTATTCCCATATCCTTCAGAATTTTCCAAGGTTTGTTGCGATCCACACAGTGAAAGGCTTTGGCATAGTCAATAAAGCAGAAATAGATGTTTTTCTGGAACTCTCTTGCTTTTTCAATGATCCAGCAGATGTTGGCAATTTGATCTCTGGGTCTTCTGCCTTTTCTAAAACCAGCTTGAACACCTGGAAGTTCATGGTTTACGTATTGCTGAATATATACACAAGCACACACAAACAGACATAAAATCTGCCGAGCAAACTGTAGGTTACATTTTCAGGATGGTGGCGCAAAGACACAGTTCCTGAGAATTACTCATTCAGAATGGAAGGCTGTGGGATTCACTCCTGCCCTTCCCTGTCTCCACCACAATCCTACATGGCCTCCAATACACCGAAGAGAATGGTGTCCGGTGACATCAAAGACTACACTGTCAGGGTGCAGAGGTGGGCTCAGGGCTTCAGAGCGCTCTCTGCTCTTTCTCCGTCATCCCCTTGCCTCTTCTGTACAATCAGGACATGGTGCTAACAGTGTTAGGCACTGTTTTAAGCCTCTTGTCCTCAACATGGGTCTCCGCTGCCCTTTCTTTTTTGCTTCTCTCTACTCTGCTTTCTGCTATATTCTTCTCCTGGACTCTGTCCTGGAAACCTGATTCTCTCTAGGTACTTCTAAGCAAGAAGACATCCTTTTCTTCCTTAGGCCACCCATTATTCCACGGTCATCATGTATAGTGCTTCATCTCTTCTAGGTCACATATTTCATTTAAAGATATTTAAGAGGCTCTTTAAAGATGTCAACTACTAAGCTGACCTAGGTCTTTTAGCTTTAGCCAGAAAATTAGAAATTATGCCGCAAAATAAGAAATCAGGCTTAACCACTGTGCTTTTTTCTCAATCTATGTATAATAATCACTGTACTTATTCTCTGACCTACTTAAACTAACTTTTTCTCATTCACCAAACAGTTACTGTGCTAAACACTAGATTAGGTGCTGGGGACACAATGATAAAGTCAAATACTATGGCCCTTGAATAAAAAGCTTCAGCAATATAATCCGGTTATCTAGTTTACCAAACACATTCCAGCTACTGAGGACCCCTTCAGAGTCATACATCTGTGACATCTGGCTATCAAAATTAAGAGCGTTCTTGCAAGTCTTTTCAAGTACTTCTCTACATGACAGACAAAACCCAAACACAATTCTTTCAAGGGTATTAAGATATCCCTTCACCCTTCACTAGGGCACAGTAGTCTTTCATGGGAGAAATTACATAGGAAGTCGTAAGAAATGAAGAAATCCCTTAGGAAGCAATTCATGGCATAACAGACACTGTGGTCATATCACCCCTGTATTCAACAAAATCCTACAGCATTCAAACCACATTCCAAGGACATCTAACATTTTAAAAGGGCATGTCTAATGAGAGTTATAGGAAGAGTTTTAAGAGGAGGCCCTCAGCCTTCTATGAAACTGCTATTCCCTATTCCATCCATTAGCCTAGTATGTAAAGTAAATCACAGTTATATCACAAACAAACATTAAAATTTTTCCATTTTAGATATTTAACTTAGTTTGGGAAAGGATACTTATTCAAAATTTTTCTAGAGTAAGAAACAATATGTTATAAAACTTTATAAGAGAGAAAACATCAAGATTAATTCTTAAACTTCAAGCCATTTTGTAAAATTATAAATTCCTTATCCTGGAGGAATTGATTTCTCTATGTTGTCTTTATCACCAATTACAACCCACATACCTGTGTGGCTACGGATATGAACTCTCAGTGTACCACTGCTGGCAAATTTTTGGCCACAATATGGACAGATTTTCTCCTTTTCTCCCGTATGTGTCTAAACAGAAAGAAATAAAAAGGGTTGAGGATAAATGTAAAGAATTACGTAAAAATGATTAAGTGCCTCTGACAACAGTAAATCCTTTTTTCCCAGGATTATGTTTCTTTAAAATGATTTAATATCACAATGAGATTTTAAACAATTTATCATGGGTATTCCCAGAGGTTCAAAAAAACCTCTTAGAATCACGCATTAGTGTAAATTTGAAAATAATTCTGCAGTTTACATTTTAAGCCTTTATGGAGCCCCCATCTAAAAATGATTAAGTTATACAAAACCAGTACAGGCTAGCAAAACCACATAATCAAAATGGGGCTACAGCTGCCCTCGACTGTGCCAAGAAACATTTCCTTAGAAGCATTTTTCACATTCTTTGTGTGCATTTAATGCTTGAGGACAGAATTAATCTCAATAAAGTACTCTGTTACTTGCATCATGTTTGTTCGACTGAACTGACTTTACTACAAAGCAAAAAAAAAAAAAGAATAAATCTGATTTCATCTTGAAAATCAGCAAGTGTTAAATGAACATTCAGTCTCAAAGATCACTGTTGCCTTCAACATATCTTTTATCTGAGTATAAAACTACCACCCAAGAAAAGGTGAATGAGTATCATCAAAAGCCAGTTTCGAAAAAGTCTGAGAGAAAAAAAAAAAAGAGTAACCTCTCCCAAAAGAGGAAGCAGACGGACTGTTTCAATTGTCTCGCAATCTCATTGGGTGACCAGTGTTTCTACCAACATCAACATAGGTCATTTTAATAAAAGAGGGGACAGAGCCACTTTTCAAGTTGCACTGTTTTTTCAAACTTAGGAGAAGAGTAAAGAAGGAAGGAGGAGGCAATCACTTCAGATACCTCTACATTCTCTCAAATCATTTTTAGATATTTTATTTCAATGATGACCCAAATATGAATAAAAGCATACCATGGATCATCTGGGTTACCACCACCATTACAAAACAGAACTTCCAGGACCTGTGTCTGGAAGCATTTGATTTTATGCAAATTATTAGAAGTATCATTATTTGAACTGCCATGAGGTTGCAACAAGTGAGACGTGATTTAGCAACTAAACAGTAACTACAAGAAAATGTAAAAAGAACTGGAAAAGTTTTTAAAAACGATATGTTCCCAGAAGGGAAAGACAGGCTGGCTGGAATACAGAAAAAGGGGGGGGGGAGTATTTATGTCATCACTTGACCACCCTGAAGAATCACAAACTTAGCAACACATTCTCATCTTCCATATTAAAATGACTACTGTTGCTGTTCTTGAGTTACTAAGTTGTATCCGACTCTTTTGTGACACCATGGACTGCAGCCCACCAGACTCCTCCATCCACAGGATTTTCCATGCGAGAATACTGGAGTGGATGGCCATTTCCTCCTCCAGGGGATCTTCCCGACCCAGGGATCAAACCTGCATCTCCTGCACTGCAGGTGGATTCTTTACCGCTGAGCCACCAGGGAAGCCCCACATTGATTGTTAACCTTAATATAATCGGTTTCATAAACTTACTGGTTGATATTTAATTTATAAATTTTCATATTTGAATTATAATCTGTATTTGGATATAAACTATCATATCTGTAATTTGTAAAAGAGTTATAAATGAAATATATTCATCAACTTCAGTGTCCTTTAGGTTTTCTCCCTTGAAAAAGATTTATATTATTTGCAAGTTTGAAGAATATAGTCTAATCAACAGCCATAATAGCTGATGATACTGTCTACAACAGACAGCTCCTTGATTCCACATTTGGCAGGCACTTAACTTTCCATTGTCTCTACAAGTTCTTGTACAAAACAGTTATACGTTCTTTACACCTCAGCAAGAACTGTTACTCCCATGGTCCACATTATGGTTCAGTTTAAAGAAATGGTATAACATTTTAACATATAACAGACCTGTGTTCTTCTTAGTCCCAGACAGAAGGGGCAAAATATGGCCATTTTTTATGATTAATGTAACACTGTTTAGAAATTTTATACATCTACAAAATGCAGTTATTTCAACAGTGGAGTATTCCAAATAGGCAACTACCAAGTTATTTGTAATATCTTTATTAAATCCACAGGATCTCCCTTGCTGTTACATAAGTATTTCATTGTTCCCTTACTTATAACTCAGTTACCTGTACTTCACTGGTATAAGTTTCAAATTAAAGGACAGTGTCAGACTTTATTTTGCGGGGCTCCAAAATCACTGCAGATGGTGACTGTAGCCATGAAATTAAAAGACACTTACTCCTTGGAAGGAAAGTTATGACCAACCTAGACAGCATATTGAAAAGCAGAGACATTCCTTTGCCAACAAAGGTCCATCTAGTCAAGGCTATGGTTTTTCCAGTAGTCATGAATGGATGTGAGAGTTGGACAGTGAAGAAAGCTGAACACAAAGAATTGATGCTTTTGAACTGTGGTATTGGAGAAGACTCTTGAGAGTCCCTTGGACTGCAAGGAGATCCAACCAGTCCATCCTAAAGGGGATCAGTCCTGGGTGTTCATTGGAAGGACTGACGTTGAAGCAGAAACTCCAATACTTTGGCCACCTCATGAGAAGAGTTGACTCACTGGAAAAGACCCTGATGCTGAGAAGGATTGGGGCAGGAGGAGAAGGCGAAGACAGAGGATGAGATGGCTGGATGGTATCACCGACTCAATAGACATGGGTCTGGGTAGACTCCGGGAGTTGGTGATGGACAGGGAGGCTTGGCGTGCTGTAGTTCATGGGGTCGCAAACAGTCGGACATGATTGAGCGACTGTACCGAACTGAAGGCAATAGTAATAAAAACAATTAAAATGTTCCTTTCAACTTAATTCAAAAATGTTTTATTAGGTGCAGCATTTGATTGGATGGTATTAAAAGATACTGAAAGTATAACACTAAAAATCTTACATATGGATAAGAAAGCATGGAAACAAATTGGTAGAGAATCTGCATGCGATGTGGGAGACCTGGGCTTGATCCCTGGGTCGGGAAGATCCCCTGGAGAAGGAAATGGCAACCCACTCCAGGATTCTTGCCTAGAGAATCCCATGGACAGAGGAGCCTGGAGGGCTACAGTCCACGGGGTCGCAAGAGTTGGACACAACTTAGTGACTAAACCACCATATGAGAACAACATTTGGATAAATACAAGAGTCGAAAATGAGCAATGCACTAGAAAATATATTCTATGACAATTCATTATTGCAGAGAAACAACTGTATCTTTCTTGAAAACTCACTACATTTTCTCTCACTGATTAAAACACAACAAAAGGTTAATAAATTCATGAAAAAGTAATCCAATAAATGGAAGTTAAAACATTATTCTATTCAGAGTGTTGAAAAGAGAAGATAGTATCGTTATTACTGAGCATTAAAGATGCAAGAAAAGGAAGTTACTCAATTCAGTCTTTTGAAATCACTGTATTAAGGATAGGTACAAAAATAAGAGTTATAATGACAGAAGTCACATCAGCCTTCACTCAGCAGGGCACACTGAGCAACAGAAAACTACCACACATCACAGTCATTTCTAAAGTCAATACTAAGACCTTCAGCTTCATTACCCATAGTGTGAATTTTGCTATTTTAAAAATATACTTAAAATGCATTTAATAAACAAGTAAAAACAACCTGTTGATTTGCTAGAGGTAATTAGGATAACACAACTATGATAATCTCCAAATCACCATTAGTATGAACATCGTTTTATTCGAGCTGAATAAACACTTATCAAGTCCCTGTTCTGTATCAGGAACTTCCCTAGGTCCTGGGGATGCAAAGCGTAAGATCACTTCAATCCTAGAAGAGCTCAGTCTAATAATCTGCCAGTAAGTATCTGAACTAGCTTTCAAAACTAAAGCTTTTAAAAGTTCTACTCAATAGCTTTAAAAAAGAAACCTACATTAATCAAAAAATGTATAGAAGTGAGTAGACTCCCATTCATTGAGCACTCTGTATAACTGTCAGCATAGCTTAGGACTGCACAGCACCATACCTAAATGTAGGTTTGCTTTCAAACATACACTCTTCTGACAAAATGAAGAAAACAGACATATGCTGAAGAACTAGCACCAATCATGGGGTCCTTATTTGTCGTTCTGAGTAAATATGTTGATAGATTAATATAAAATTGATTATCATGTAATTAACACATACACCTGTATGGTTAAAATGCGGAATCCTTTCAAACTCACAGAAGGTTTCTACTTACTTTCTTATGACTTCTAAGCACCGAAGGTGTAACAAACGCCTTATTACACAGCTCACATCTGTACTTCTTGTGTCTTTCGTGGACCACCTGGACATGAACATTCAAAGTGTCCTTTCTTTTAAAGGTAGCATCACAGTGATGACACTTGAATGTCCTCTCACCTTAGAAGTGAAAAAATCAAATTACAGAACAGATGCAACAACAGGATGCTGTTAACACCCCTTCATTTCTACCGGATTTAGTGTTGTTTTCTCCAAAAACTGAGCTTTACAGTTCCAACAGTTCATCATAATCATAAAAGGTCATTCCTCCAACAACTTTTTCAGTTCCATATTTGCTATCCCCTGTGTCAATCAAGGCGAGTCCTTTAACCTTCTTAGATTCTCAGTGCCTTTAACTGGAAAATGTAGGGACTAAATTCGCTAATTTTCTAAAGGTTCTAAGAACTCTAACAGCAGTATTTCTAGGGAAGGGGTTTGAGTGTGAGCTGCGCAGGCACTTGTGTTCAGCAGAGGGAGCTGCCTTGCTGAAGGCAAGCTCCCTTGCTGAAGGGAGCCTTCAGCTCCCTCCTGAAGGCCCACACTCCACTGCTCTCCCTCTGGCCGTCAGAGGCAGGGGAAGAGCTGGCTCTCGCACAGGAAGCTGCTGCGAAGTCCCCGAAGGAGGTCACAGTGGGTCTGACACCCTGGGACTGGAGCAGGCTGCATCTCCCCTTTCTCCCTCAGCACCGTCTCAGGCACAAGGCCTGCAGGCCCACAAGCGCTGTCCTTGGTTCACTGCGATAAGGCTGGGGAAGAGCTTCCACGTCCAGGTGCTCATCTGCGGCTACATCTCAGAGAGGCGTCTGCATCAGGGCAGGGGGCCCAGAGAGGCAACCGCCCTTTCCTACCCTAGAGCCCCTGGGTGCCTGGGAGGATCCTCACTTGCTCATTAAACAGCCTCCCTTGCAGGAAAGTACTCCAGAAGCTATGTTTTGGGAGATGGTGGGACTTTTCAAACTCTCATATCATGCTATGTCTAAAGACCATTTAAAATACATTTTAAGTGATCCATTTACCCAATTAGAAGATAGTGATCTCTCCCAAAAGGTCACAAAACATATATAACCTGTATAAAGACAGATTAGTGTTTGCATATATTCTCCCTATTTAGAGACCAATTATAACAGCACAAATTTACAAATTATATCCATTATAAGACAAAATATGCTGGTAAATTTCTTTATCTAAATAGGAGATTACCTCAATTTCAACCAAGATCCTTTACCTTCCCCTCCATTTTAACTAGCATATATTTAGAAGTTTGAAGACCCTATTATTTCTTCACATCAATTTAAGGGAGGACAAGAAGATAAAAAATAAAAAGGCAAAGGCAAATAACCTTCCCTTCTTTGTCTTTTCAAACAGAAGTTCGGCTCTTGAAAGTCTCAAGGTCTTTAAGGAAGCTGCTGGGTTGCTGAATTTGATATCTGAAATAGCCACACCAAGCTGTACATGAACTGTGTGGATTCCGTGCTCTGTGTTTGTATCTTGCCTTTTGCATTTTTGTTGCAGGGTGTTACTGCTGTCATCTATTTTCTCTTCATATATCTTTCATGATTTAAAATTTTATTTGTATAAAATGTATAACCAGTGAGAGTGAAAGGACAACTGACATAAGACTCTAAAAGTTAATAATACCAAATCTATTCAGGCACTGGATAAAACTACTCCAAGACCACTCTTATCAAAGTATTTCCCTTAAAGTGAATCAAAATATTGGTTCCTGTACAAAAGTCTCATCAAGCTATACCAAGACAGCGCATATGTCTTTGTTTTCATATTTTAATTCCTGATTTTTTAAAGTTTATCAAAACTTTGAAATCCTCATGTGAGATTTTATCTGATTTTATCAGATTTCTTTACCTTAAATTTATCAGGATTTTTCCTTATCTTAAAACCAAGAAGCTAGCTAGCAAGCTGCCTTTCGGTCTTCAGTGTATTAGGAAATAACAATTTCCAGAATAATTATGACAATTATTTTTCATATTTGGAGCCGTAGCGCTGACATAAGTCTCTAACACAGATCTCACATTTTGAAGTTAAATGGGCTGTAACTTTTACATTGGATAAGGCAAGATCCAGTCTTTTGTCCGCTGCATTTTAGCCATTTTTGGTTTTCCCACCCTTTCAGCTCACTAGCCTTAAGTGATGTTTACCTTGAAGGACACATGTGCTCACCCCAGTACCCAAGGCGACCTTCCTGGCTAAATGTCTTGATGCGGATTCATAATGCCTCTGACTGGCGCGTTGACCAGCAGATCAGCATCTTGTGAAATACAGAATGCACAGTGCTGTCTACACTCAGTCACTTCATCTTAGCCTCAAGTGGACGAGAACCAAAAGGCTGAAACCAAAAATAACTGCTTCGATTAAAGCTCCTTGCTGCTACAAAAAATCCCACCCATCAAAAAAAATTCCTCAGCATTAAAAAAAAATTCATTTGAAGCAATTCTACTCAGATGGACGAAACTGGAGCCCATTATCCAGAGTGAAGTAAGCCAGAAGCAAAAACAACAATACAGTATATTAACACATATATATGGAATTTAGAAAGACAGTAATGAGAACCCAACATGGGAGACAACAAAAGGAACGCAGATGTATAGAATAGACTTGTGGACTTTGTGGATGAGGGTAAGGGTGGGATGAGATGGGAGAAGGGCATTGAAGCATGTTAATTGTCATGTGTCTAATCAATCGCCAGCCCAGGATTGATGCTCGGGACTGGTGCAGCGAGATTTCCCGGGGGGGAGGGAGGAGGGAGGGGGGACCCGGAGGGGAAGCATATGTAAACCCATGGTGATATCATGACAATGTATGGCAAAAACAATAATAAAAAATAAAAAAAAAAATTCCTGATTATCAGACCAAGATTAGCCATGGAAGTCTTAACAATATGAATGAGATTCCCTTGTCTGAAATCTTATTCTAAAATACCTTCAGCTCATAACAGGTTTTCTCTTAATCAAATGACAGTGAAATGAGATGGAAATTCCTGCTGTTACACGACAAAATTTATTTCTTAAAGGCACAGCTGTTCTTTATAAGGAAAATAGAAAGTTGTGCTAACAACTTCTCCAGAGCTATAAGGTGACCACAGAATGATATGGAACCATAGCACTGTCTTTTCCATAAGAAACGATGCAGTTCATCACAACTGTTACCACTCCACAGATACAGACACTTCAGTAGCTTCTTATTTTACATTTTAGATACTTTGATTTGACCAGAGAAAATTTCTTCCAAGATAATATCTTATCTGTACAATAAGATATTATTGTACGTCAAGATTGATTGTTTTGCTTTCCTCAGAAATATTAAAAATTTAATCAGCAATAGAAATTACATGTTAGGGGATGTTCTGCTGATTAAACAACTCACATTAAAGGCAAGAAATGTAAGTATTACTTATGTTATACCATTTTTATTTAACTTTAGTTATAGCAAAGCAGACACAAATCTCTGGTTACTTCAACATCTGAACACAACTCACTTTAAAAGTTCATTCTACAATTACATTTTCTTTAAAGTGTGGTATTCTAAAATGAGCTCTCAGTGTAACTGCTAGACACACTTTCATGGTATATATATAAATAATTTAATTCTCACTTCCTCTCAAAAAATGCCCTTGTCAAAAGAAGTAAGAAATCAGAGCAGACTAATCGACGCTCGAATGCGTGTACACCCGCTTCCCCACCATGCTGTGCAACCCAGAGTGTATCACTACGCTTCTCTGATCCTCAATTTTCTCAACTCCCCTCAAATGAAGAGGTTAAATTAGACGTTTACTGATTGTTTCTCACTGTAAAAGTCTGTGAACTAATAAAATCATGCCAGGTATCCACATGTTTTAAAGAGTCCCTTAATTATTACATTTAAAAGGGAACATAAATGTGTTTCAGAGCAAATTTCAAAGATACATTATTGACCATGACATGTTTTTATACATAAGCTTAAATAGTGGGGAAAATGATATAAAATAATAGGCCTCATAAAATGGTTAATCTTACCTTGCAAAAATAAAGCAAGAATAGAGGAAAAACAGGTGAAAGGCAATAATCTATTTTTTTTTTAAGTTCAAAAGCAGATTACATAACTACTTTATAGTTCTGCTTCAGTGATGTCTACTTTTTAATAGGTTATAATTCCTTTGGCCTTCATCTGCCAGGATTGTGACTTACTGTTGTGTATCAGCAGGTGTCTCTGCAAGGAAAACGGAGTCCGGAAGAGAGCTTTACACTCCTCACACTGGAACGGCCTCTCCTCTGAGTGGGTCTGCAGAAGGAAGACATCCTGAGTCAGGAGGCCCTAGAATCGACCAGTCATTACAGTAACCAGAGCCTGGACTCACGATGGGAACCAGGAGAGAGAGGAAGGCAGACAACATCCTGTTTCTTCTTGGAACATTCTTCCATAAAATCAGAAACACAAATAGGCTGTGTTCACGGGAGAAAAACAACTGTGTCTTTAACTTCTCTTATTAATGATACATTTGATAAGCAACAAAATAAATTTTCCTATAATCTCGAAGGCTGATCTGAACACGCAATGAGACTTCTCAAGATCTCCTTTGCAGAGTAAAACGATTCGTGATTCCTCTGAAGCCCAAAGCCCTTTATCCCTAGACAGACTCCGCTGGTGCAGTATCTTCAACACAAAGGAGACTGGTATGAGGGACACTGTTTTCACCCTTTCTCTCAACTTTACCCCTGGACAGACTCCACTGGGTGCAATATCTTCAACACAAAGGAAATCGGTATGAGGAGGGCTGTTTCCACCCTTTCTCTCAACTTCACTGACTAACTTCAAATAATTTTCAGTCCTAAGAGCTGCTTTCCCCCTGAATTAAATTAGAGCATTTACTCACGTTATAATTAACAGCAGGGAAAATACATTATTTTTATTGAGTCAAATGCTTTGCTAAACATTTTACATGAATTTATTTCACTTAAATCTAACAACAATTTAATAAATAAAATGCTATTAGGGTCGGTACCCATATGATAGATGAGAAAACTAATGTTCAAAAAGTTTTGGTAACCTGCCAAATGTCAAGCAGCATACATGTGGTAAGCACCATTACTCACGTGACAGACAAAAATATATGTGTCAACAACAAACAACAGAAAACCGCCTGCTAGATCTAAAAAATAAAACAACAGTAAGAACAGCTTATCACCTCCCGTTTTCCATTATACATCAGTATTAACCCATTTGTTACAAATTCATAAAGAAAAATATATTCTACCATGAATGGCAAGATAATAATGCTCATAAATGCTAATATATAAAAAACTGAATTATGTTCTCTTATTAAAGTAAATCATACAATTGACAGGCTGTGTCAAAATACTTGAGGTACAGAAATGAAGGGAATAATTTAAAGAGAAGTCACTTTATTTATAGCATATATATTTATATATTTTCTTAGCCCCATAGACATTATAATATTAAAGATATAAATATTACCTGTTGTGCCTTTTCGACTGTGAAAAATACACATAAAGCATCGGAGGAACACATATTTAAAACTCAGGGTAAACTACAGGTGTTCAAATGGACTAGTTATAGAGATATTTAAATGAGAGGAAGGAATAAATACATTAACAAAATAAAACAAAGAGTTTCACAATACAAGATATAGGAACATTTAGTGTAGGAAAATGTGACATTTCAAATTTGTATAAGAATACTGGATTGTTCTGGAGAAGGAAATGGCAACCTACTCCAGTATTCTTGCTTGGAAAATCTCATGTGCAGAGGGGCCTGGCAGACTACAGTCTACGGGGTCACAAAGAGTTAGACATTACTTACTGACTAAACAACTGAATTGTTCAGCAAATGGTTGTAACGCAATTAAGACATTCAGAAAAAATTAAGTTGTGCTTATTCCCTACCTATTACAAGAGACAAATCCCATTTCAATTCAGATGTTTTCTCAAATCTGAAGAATACGATACTAGAAGAAAATCGGAGTGAATATTTAAATAATTTTTGTGTAGGGAAAGACTTTCTAAGGATGGCAGAAATCCAGGTATTCAGGTGAGAGAAAGAATTATATTTAAAACTGCAAAGCAAAAATATTTGGGACAAAGAAAAATCTGCAACCAAAAGTTTTAAATTGCTAACATAAAGGGTTATTTAACAAATTAAAAAGAAAACATAAAAACTCCCTTCAAAAGGGCAAAAGGATTCTTCTCCAAACAGCACTCTTCACACTTCTTTCATTATTTATTTTGTGCCAAGTCCATAATGTGCACTTCATGTCAGTCTTATTTTATATTGTGTGGATATAGTTGTGCAAAGAAAAGCAAATGTCCCTGCTGTCACCGAGCTCTTATGCTAGCAGAGAGAGAACTAACACACGATGAAATATCAGATACACGCTACCGAGAAAAATAAAGCATGGCAGGAGGACATCAAAGGTTTCAGGCAATGGGGCAGCTACTTTAAACAGTGGTCGTGGAAATTCTTGCTGAGATGACATGCGAATGGTCTGATGGAAATGGGGGAGCTGGGCCAGGTCTCCTAGGTGCTCCAGGCAGGAAACCAACGGAGGTGAGTGTGGTGGGAGCTGAGAGGAAGATGCACAGAAATGAGGAGATGAGGTCAGATAAATGGGAGGAGTGTCCAGAGCAGAAATAAACCATGGAGGACTTGGTTAGTCCCCTACAGGAATTCTGTCTTTCACTGAGAGACACAGAATGTCTGTGATGCACGTGGAGCAGGTATGAGGTGTGATTCACTTGGCATCTAGAATGCTAACAAGGTGGCTGAGCTGAGAAGGGGATGCTACGGAGACGAGCAAAAGCAGAGACACCAGAGAAGCAAAAGCAATGAAGGAAGCAAGAGGTGACTGAAACCTACAGCAGGGTGGTGGACACTAGTCGGAGGGGAAGGAGGCTGCTTTTGAGCACGGTATGAAAGCAAGCAGGCTTTCAGAGGGGCTGGGACAGGAAGGAGCGAGCAAGCACGCCTCCAGAACTGTGGCCTGAGCCACGGCACGTCAGTCATCACTAATGCATCAAAGAGCCAGGGAGGAGCAAGCTTGGGTATGACGTAAGGGGTTCGATTTGGACACGTTCAGATGACTATCAGGAGATGTCAGCAGGCAGCTGAGCATCTCAAATCTGCATTACAATGGGTATAAAACTTGGGGATATCATAAAATAGACAGCATAAGTGTTTCAAGCCATGAATGCAGTTAGAGACCTGTGGTCTACCAGACTGGCTAAAGTGAGGCAGACAGACATCATCCAGTGGTGACTAAAGGTCAGACCAAGTAATCTCACATCTGGTAGACGGGAATGTAAATTTTCTGAGTGTAGGGTGGCTCTATTTACAGAATGATAATTGACAAATCAATTCCCTTTATAAATATATATATGACAATCTTTGCACTTTTTTAAAAAGGAAAACTCATAAATGTCCACTGGTAGACATAAACCTAGTTAACTAAATTCTAGTGACTCTTACCTAAATACTTTTTCTTTGATATAGAAAAGCCTCCATACGTATTTTGAGTGTGAAAGCACAATGCAAAGCATTATCTAATAGACACTATTTACGGCACATACATACTCACAGAGAACAGGGTCTAGGACAATGTTTTACAAAACACTTCTGAGGGTTTTCATTGGAAAATGAACAGGGGTATTTACAAAATTTTTGCTATTTTCTTCAGACTTCTTTGATATTCTAATTTTTCTACAATAAGTAGATAATGTCATTATAAAAAGAAGGAAGCTCTTTTTAGAGCAGGGTTGCTTTAATTTTCTAAAAATATGTTCCACACCAACTCTTTCTTTGTCTTTTTCTAAATCAAGGACAAAACAACTTGTGGATACAATTTAGTTGCTTGATGATGAAAGAACTGGAGACAGCATGAAGCCTTGGATCTATGTGAACCAAACCAGAACCTCCCCGTCTAGATACCCGCCTCAAGTCGACAACATGTTTCAAGTAGCAAGCTGTTAGTGCAGAGCCTGGTGAATAAATACTTTGTCAAAGAGATCTCAGTACCCAACACCACCGAGCTGTGATGGCATAACTTGTGGAAGTCTCAGCATTCACTCTCACTTAAGTAAGGCCACAGTAAAATGCCTGTAAGCTGTTGAGAGAAGACTTCTGTCTCCAAGAAACATTTACAATTACCAAATAATATTCTATCTTTTAAAAGGTGTTTTACCCTTCAACTTTTCATCTAACAGGGTGCCAAACTTTCCACCAACTTATTAATCACATTATTCTTGAGTTACAGAACATCCTCCTTTTAAATGCCACGTCACTGAGAAACCACTATCTGATGATGTAACAAATGAACTACTCCATGAAGTAGTAAGATGAAATTTATCTTTTTACGCCCCTTGTCTGATTACTATTGCAGATGTAGAGAACACATAAGAAAAGGTGCGGCACTATTTATAACACTTGATAAAATGTCTCAAAATGCTTCAGAAACTTTACAACATAATTTTATAAAACAGTTAACAAATTTTCTATCCACTCAAACCAAACATTAATTTCATGAAAGCAGATTAACATGTTTATCAGGCCCATTCACATTTAAAAATGCTAACTTTCACTATGAGTGATATATACTGCTCCAGAGTTAACAATATTACTGGAAATGACATTTCTTTCATATGCAAAGCAAGAAAACTATGACAAATTCAGAGAAAACAACCAGAGATAAAATAATAAACTGGAAAAATATTCCAGAGGTGTATGTGTTAAAACTATTCTTTAAAAAAATCTCGTTACTGAAGTCTGTATATTGTAAGTATATTACTGTCCCATCGGGTCACATAACAAACCTAAGGCTACATAAAATCTATGTCATATGGCTATTTACAAGGTCTGTGGATTAAATTTTCACTGTAAGACTTACAACTGGCTTCCTTAAAAGAACTCCTCCTCCCTCACTAAAATGAATAGAACCTGAAGAAATATTGAAGAAATCAGTCTCTTTAAGCTCAGTATAGAAAAAGGTAACTCATTTCACATAGAGAAGTTTAGATACAAAATTTAGGTGATGTTCCTATAGAAGGACAGCCTTGAAGAGCCAAGCCCACACTTTTCATTGCTTGAAAGCCACAGCTTATTCATAGAAAACTGTAAGCCCAAGGCACCAACTACTGAGGTCCCTGCAGCCCAAGGTCCATTCCTCCCTGTAGATCTGCGGGGGACTGGCAGCAGGACCCGAGGGGACACCAAAAGCTGAGAACACACAGGCCCCTTACATAAAATGGCACAGTATGTGCATACAACCTATGCACATCCTCTCATACATTTAAAATCATCTCTAGATTGCTTGTGGGCTTCCCTGGTGGCTCAGCTGGTAAAGAAGCCACCTGTAATGCAGGAGACCTGGGTTCAGTCTCTGGGGCAGGAAGATCCCCTGGAGAAGGAAATAGCAACCCGCTCCAGTATTCTTGCTTGGAGAACTCCATGGACAGAGGACCCTGGTAGGCTACGGTCCACGGGGTCTCAAGAGGTGGGCACAACTCAGAGACTAACCCCCACCACTAGATAATTTACAATACCTAATATCAATACAATGTAAATAGCTGCCAGTGCACAGCAAATTCAAGTTCTACTGTTTGGAAACTTTGGAATTTTTTCCCAAAGACTTTCCATTTGCAGTTTGATCCAGTCCATGAATGTGGAACCTGCAGACACAAAGGGCCAACTACATATCCTGATCAAGGCAAAGGGAATTTGAAGAGAAGAAACAATCCCAGGCTTGCAGATGAAGTCTTTCTTGGGGAGTAGCAGTTTACGGTTCCCACTTAAGGTACTTCCCCCCTACATATTTCTTAACCAAGGATGCCTCTAGCAAACATGGCGTTGAACACGTGACTTTTCAGGCTTGCTGGTTTCACCCTTAAAAGTTCTGCCTCTGTATGCCACAGCTTACTACAACTATGCTAGCACCATACAGAACAAGTTATTCTCTCTTCCAAATGAAGCTCTTTGAATATCTGGAGACAGCAACCATGTCCTTCCCAAACTGTCCAGCTAACAGATACCTTTACTCAGGAAGACACAGCTTTCAGATGCATCACAGTAACTGTGAAACAGAATTTCCTGCCTTAAGTAGGTGTCCTCGTGTTTGTAACTCATATGGAACAAATCACAACAGCTATACTGGCTTCTCCAGTGGACAATTTGTTTTCTAGGAAACACGGCTAGATAAATTGGTAATCATGCACTGAACTTTGTGACATCCCAAGAGAAACGAGTGCAGATTCCTTAAGTAGAAACGGACAAATACACAACAATGGATCAATTCCAGTCCTATCAAAAACTACCCTCTGTGAAATTTAATACCTGTCCTTCTACAGGAAATAGTTTCCTTATAGTAAAAATTCCTAGAAATTAACTAATAACAAGAACATAGGACAACAACAGGATCCAAATGTTTGGAATAGAAAGTAAAATGCCTGTGTGTGTGTGTGTATGCACGCGCATGCACACATGTATGCACGCTGATGTGCACACCTGCACACGTATGTTTAAACCACCACCCAATTCTCTGTCAACATCACTAGAGGATATAGTCTCAGTTGAAACTTTCATAAAAACTAAGCAAAGCTATTTCCAACATCACACGGATGCAAACTAAGTCAAAAGATCAGAGCTCGATTCTAAACCGATTACAGTCTCTAACTTTATTTATTTTTTTTATTGTTTTTGCCATACATTGTCATGATATCACCATGGGTTTACATATGCTTCCCCTCCAGAATCCCCCTCCCTCCTCCTTCCGTACGGGTCTCACCCGTACATGGCTCGTTCTCACTCGGTCAGGTCTGTGGCATCTTCTAGTAAAACACAAACTGCCGCAGGAGAGACAAGAGGGTCTCCTTCTAAAAACTGTGATAATTTTCCATTTCACTTAGCTTCTAAATGTATTCCATGTACTCACTAATATTTTTGCATGACTTAAAATTCATTACCCTGTGTACTGAGGGTTCACATGCATACACTTCCTGCCCTCATGCTAAATCTCCCTCCCCCATTTGCTATGCTCTATGAGGCACAGACTTTATTTTCAAAGTTGTTTTTTTTTTTCCTCTCTGTGGGTAACCAACCATCACTGAGTCTAGGCTATGGCTAACATATCTGAGTATTTTTTTCAATCCTCTTTTACTTAATCTTCTACTAGATGCTTTGGGCTGGAAAACAAGTCAACCCAAGGTTGGCAGAATTCAGGTAGAACAGAAATGGAAGGGATAAAAGAAGGATCTCCATGTGGTATGAAAGTAAATGTTTTAATACATGAAAAAATAAGAAATATACTGGTAATAGAGAATTTAACAAGAACAGAGGAAAATGAATTCTTTTTACTTCCTGCTTTTTCTACCCTGAACAAAACATTTCTGAACCAAATCATTCACAAGAGCAAGAGTATATATGAAGAATTTCTGTCATGAGGAGCTGTTTTTTAACATACAGTGTTGATTTCCAGGAAGATAAAAAGGAAGTGGTGATAAGATGCCTCCTTATTAACATTAACTTTCCTAAATACCACGTAGGAGAATTTTGAAACAGGGAAACTGCAAAGCAGCCTTTGTTCAAGAGATATTAAAAAACATCATAAACTGCAACTATTAAAATACTCTGATATTGCAAGGGAATACAGATTAAATGGGACAGAATGGAATGCAGAAATAGATTTATTTATATGAGAGGCATTCATCATCATAGCTCAGTTATGAAGCAATATTTCAGTCACCATACCTAAAAATAAAGTATTGATGGATTAAAATACCAATTAAAAAAGAAACAAAACTTTCAAATGCATTAGTGAATATTTGCATCATCTTGGAAAAGGCAAGTTTTCTAAATAAGACATAAAAGTCAGGAGCTATACTCAGAGTCAATCCATGCCATACTTGAATATATAAAAATGCAAAACTTCTTTATTCAAAAGATGCAAGGTGATACACAGGGGAAAATATTACAAACAAAAACATCAAAGTGTTACAGTTCATCTTTATAGGGCTCCTAGAAATCAATGAAAAACAACCAAATAGGCCAGTAGAAAAAGGACAAAGAGTACCTATAAGCATTTCTTAGAAGAAACAGAAAACAAACATAAAAAGAATAGAATTACACCTGCTGTTGCTAAAATGCAATGAAATATCACTTGTCAGTTTTCAGACTGAAAAAAAGGCAGATAAAACAGACACTTGTGCTGGCACAGATGAAGGGAACGTTCATCACTAAGTGAGAATATGGCTTTTTCAGAAGACAGTTGGGCAGGAGTGATCAAAATTTAAAGTGAACTTGGTATCTGACCTATACATTCCATATCTAAGATCTACCTGCATAAACACTCTTGGCCAAGTTACCAAGTTTTATGTAAAAGAATGTTCACTGAAGTATCAAATAGTGATGGTCATAAAAAATGAATAGCTTTATATGAATCCACCTAAAACACTCGCCAAGTCTAATGTTAAGGCAAAGAATAAGGTCTTGAATGATACCTCTGTCATAAAACCATTTACATTTAAATATACTTTTCGCCCAGATGGGCAGCAGTGTTTTCTCCAGTTCAGTTCAGTCGCTCAGTTGTGTCTGACTATTTGTGACCCCGTGGAGTGCAGCACAACAAGCTTCCCTGTCCATCACTAACTCCTGAGCTTACTCAAACTCACGTCCAAGATTTAGTGATACTATCCAGCCATCTCATCCTCTATCATCCCCTTCTCCTCGTGCCCTCAATCTTTCCCAGCATCAGGGTCTTTTCAAATGACTCAGCTCTTTGCATCAGGTGGCCAAAATACTGGAGTTTCAGCTTCAGCATCAATCCTTCCAATGAATATTCAGGACTGATCTTCTTTAGAACGGACTGGTTGGATCTCCTTGCAGTCCAGGGGACTCTCAAGAGTCTTCCTCAACACCACTGTTCAAAAGCATCAATTCTTTGGTGCTCAGCTTTCTTTACAGTCCAACTCTCACATCCATACATGACCACTGGAAAAACCACAGCTTTGACTAGATGGAGCTTGGTTGGCAAAGTAATGTCTGCTTTTTAATATGCTGTCTGGGTTGGTCACAGCTTTTCTTCCACGGAATAAACGTCTTTTAATTTCATGGCTGCAGTCACTATCTGCAGTGATTTTGGAGCCCAAGAAAATAGTCTCTCAGTGTTTCCCTCTCTATTTGCCATGAAGTGATGGGAGCAGATTCCATGATCTTAGTTTTCTGAATGCTGAGTTTTAATCAAATTTTTTCATTCTCCTCTTTCACTTTCATCAAGAGGCTCTTTCGTTATTCTTCTCTTTCTGCCATAAGGGCGATGTCATCTGCATATGTGAGGTTATTGATATTTCTCCCAGCAATCTTGATTTCAGCTTTTGCTTTATCCTGCCCAGTGTTTCTCATGATGTACTCTGCATATTAGTTAAATAAGCAGGGTGACAATATACAGCCTTGATGTACTCCTTTTCCTATTTGGAACCAGTCTTTTGTTCCAAGTCCAGTTCTAACTGTGGCTTCCTGATCTGCATACAGATTTCTCAGGAGGCAGGTAAGGTGGTCTGGTATTCCCATCTCTAAGAATTTTCCAGTTTGTTTTTTCCAAGTTCCACCCAAAAGAACAACCTCTTACACAGAAACGCCCGTGTGCAACGTGGAAGTTCCTGGCAATTCACTATGGTGAAGGAGGTGCTCTGTAGTTACTGCATTTGAAAACTTTCCATCCTAGTGAGCGAATTCACTTTCTCTTTTCACTTTCCTGCATTGGAGAAGGAAATGGCAACCCACTCCAGTGTTCTTGTCTGGAGAATCCCAGAGATGGGGGAGCCTGGTGGGCTGCCGTCTGTGGGGTCACACAGAGTCGGACACGACTGAAGCGACTTAGCAGCAGCAGCAGCAGCAGCAACATCCAACCTCACGCTCCAGGCTGTCTTCTTTTCTTTTTCTCATTTCAATAGTCACCTTGCCCAGTTTCTTCCCCACATTCCCAACTCAGTCACCTAACCACCTCTAACTTACATCTTCACATTTCTAATATTCCTTCTTCCAATCCATGACAGGGAATTAAAGTACGTTAAACGCATTATGCTGAGGATAAAAACTGGATTTTACTCAAGAGTAGAAAATATCCTCCAGGTATTAGGATCACCAGCCTTTAAATATAGAAGTAGATGCATAATAATGTACAAATAGACCCAGGGTAAAGAAAGCTGTGAAGAGCAACAAGCGGTGCTTTTGC
>ML663611.1:1374632-1391036 GCA_007570785.1 Antilocapra americana | reverse complement strand
TGCAGTTATCTTCAAATGAGAGGTTTGAAGAGTTCTTAAGACATCTTAAGGGTACAGGGTTTTTTTTTTTTAAATTTATTTATTTTCTTTACATTGTCGTGTTGGTTTTGCCATACATTGACATGAATCCGGTTTTAACACACTTGGGGAAAGCCGGTGGCTCCCAGCTGAGCCTCCTCAGTCCAGAGCAGGCCTCACTGAAATGCGGTGGGCAGGGCTCTCACCTAAACTGCATCCCTGACCACCCGTGCGTTCATGCATGCCCTCTGGGATTCATTTTCATACAATGTCTACTACAACCGAAAATAAGCAAAATGAAATTAATTTTTTAAAAGGAACATTTCCCTTTGTGGTTGTAAGAAGGCTAGTGGTGTGCACTCAGTCAAGCGGGTCAAGTGAGGTGAACTCAAAACCCTGGGCTGGGCTAGGCTGGTAAGGAGCAGAGAGCAAAGGCGATATTCCACACAGAGTGAGCTGGAGGCCAAGAGGCAGCCTGAAGCTTTCAGGCAAAGACAAGAATCAGAGGCCAGAGCCTTGGGAGGCAAGGCCCTGTGCCTACAGGACCCAGGGTAAAGAAAGCTGTGAAGAGCAACAAGCGGTGCTTTTGCTCTGGCAGGCACCAAGGCACAGTCTTTAGCTGATGGTTCTTCAGTTAATTTGGGGGGCTGGGGGAGTGCAGGAAGCAAGCTGGGAGGGAGGTTCCTCTGTTAAAGTTCCTCAGAGGATAAAGGTTCACCCCTGATTTGGCAGTAAGTGAGCTACACTTTAAATATCTAACTCAGGGCCAGGAAAGGGTTCAGAAAACTAGAACAGTGCAGTTATCTTCAAATGAGAGGTTTGAAGAGTTCTTAAGACATCTTGGGCAGATCCAGTGCAGAAAGAATACAACAGTAATTTTTCAGTGCATCACTGATCACCTGTATGCTCATGAAGTCAAGAGAGTGCTCAGAAGGCAAAAATGATGCAACACATATTACAAATATAGATCCAGAGAAATCACTTCTCATAGTACAACCACTATAACTAAGAACATTAAATCTTATTTGGGATAATTTATTCACAAACTTTTATTCATTCAGAAAGTGTCTGACACATTCAAAGCACAGTAAGGTCAGCAGGTGCTATGAGTGGATAATCTCTCTTCAAGGCTTACTGTCTAGTTATAGGAAATAAAGTGTTTACATTGGAAACTGTACAAGGCTACCTCAATACCCATCTAAGAAAAATGATTTAAATATGGTAAGCAGTTTGCCATTAGCTTCAAGCTTCAGAGAAACATCTGTATCTACTGTTTCCCTCTTTCAGATTCAGTTCCTACATGCCCCTTAGTTTAAGTGTCCCATCACTGTGAACATGCCTTCTAGATCACAAAAACAGGCAATTCTGGATATATACCATCTTAAGTGAGCCACTAGCTACTTTACCTACAGCTCACTTGAAGAAGAGAAATTCGATGCAAAGTTGAAGGAAAAAGTGGTTATGATGGAATAACTGAACAACTGTCTTTCAATCTACAACTTGGCACCTTCCTTAACTGTGAAAGTTTTTTTATTATGTAAAATTTATGCTACATATTATGGCTTTAGAATTGAATCCATGATTTCTTTATGGAGAGACGTGTCCTTTTTTTTAAGGTTTAATAAAATATCATCTGAGCAAAGTCCAACTTGCAGAGTTTTTCAAACTGTTTGATTACGACCAAAAATATACTTTTTATATCAAAAACATATACATATATATAACTACTCACACACTCGTGTATTATTTCATTAAATGACCCTTATTCTCATATTTTCTATTTTTTTTAATGGCTATTGATGAGCCAGTAAATTATTTCAAGACCCACAAAGCAGTCATGGCCCAGAACGGGGAAATCACTGGATGCGATGTTAATATAAGATGCCCAATGGGATCATTTTCAGAGAGGTTTGTGACCAGAATCCTTCATAGGCCCTAGTGCTCATCCTTGAAGATTCTGTAAAATGTTAGGAACAAAGGTTTTTTCTTTGAATAGACGCAGCTCTGCCCCCGCAAGAGCTTGTTGATGAACTTAATCAGGACAAACACCTCTCTGTACTCATTTCCATCATCAAGCAAGTAGTCCTAGCTCCAGGGTCAAGCTGGCTCAGGCCATCTAGACAGTCCACACACCACAGCAGGAGGAGAGCACTGTACACTTGTCTCAGTCTGGCTCTGCATTAACTCTGATAGGGAACAAATAGAGGTGAAGAATACCTAGTTTCTGTTTCCTGTGGTTCTGAGATGTCTGTCCAATTGTGATTTTAGTTATAGAATATAGTTGGGTCCAGATAAACAATCTTAATTTTAGGTAGACCTTAAAAAATTTATTTAACCTTGTAATAAGGTTAAGTGATTGCCACAGAGGATGAGGGGAAAGAAAAACTAATTTTGACCTACTGAGCTTGTATAAGTGGCAAGATGACGTGTCCATCTCTTTGCAGTTCTATGGACTTGTAGCCCACCAGGCTCCTCTGTCCCTGGGATTCTCCAGGCAAGAGTACTTTAGTGGATTGCCATTCCCTTCTCCAGAGAATCTTTCTGACCCAGGGATCAAACCCAGATCTCCTGCACTACAGGCAGATTCTTTGCCATCTAAGCCACTATGGAAGTCCAACAAGATTATGGAACAAGTAACTAAGATTTAGAAATAGAAGTCACTCCTTCAGAACTTCCCTGATGGTCTAGTGGTAAAGAGTCTGCCTTCCAATGCCAGAACATGGGTTCAATCCCTGGTTGCAAAACTAATGACACAGGGCAATTAAGCCCTCGCCCCAGCAAGAGAGAAACCAGTGCACTAGAGCAAAAGATTCCGCCTATCACAACTAAGGCAAGATGCGGTCAAAAATCAACAAACGCACGTCTCTAAAAAGTTGACTGCTAATCTGATAAAAAATAAAACCTACCTTAAAACAGAAAAAGCAGTTTCTCAATGTCCAACACTCCCCATCACTCACCGCTCCTTAAAAAAATAACCACCCCTTCAAAACTGCGTGCCATACTGTCATAATCATAATGAAGCAGTCCCTTTTCATGCAAATCTATATGTAAAAGAATCGACCCCAAATAAATCAAATAGCTATAATAAAAATACCAAATATATAATAAAATATACCAAATATATAATAAAAATATACCAAATATATAATAAAAATACCAAATATATAATAGCTATAATAAAAATAACCAAAACCCCAAAGAATAATTCATCTAAAATAACCAACTTTGGTCATGTTACATGATGAAGATGAGTCTTTTACTGATGGGTTTTTTTGTTTTCCTTGCATATTTTTACTTCTTATTTTTGTAACTGGCTATTAGTGAATAATGATGGAAAAAAAGTTGATTTGCTTCTTTCACCATCACTTTTGATAAATATTTTAGACATTTTCATGTAACCACACCAAATACATACTAGGATCACAACACGGTGAGAAGTACACTGTCCACACACCAAATACACACCAGGATCACAGCATGGTGAGAAGCACACTGTCTACATATCAAATACATACTAGGATCACAACACGGTGAGAAACACACTGTCCACATTCCAAATACATGCCAGGATCACAACATGGTGAGAAGCACAACTGTCCACATATCAAACACATGTTAAGATCGCAACACAGTGCGAAGCACATTGTCCACAGCAGAAGGACTGAATGTGCTTTCCCCTTTGGAAATTATAGGCATCATTGTTTCTATCCTTCCCAAGACATCATTACTACTTTCACATGATTTATGGCTAAAAGTATGAGAGATGGTACAAAGATCCTGTGCCAAATTCCCATATGGCATATAATACAAGCCAAACTGTGAAAAACTTATAAATGTGGGGAGATCAGATTCATCAAAGAAAGGAACAAGAGGGTTCCAGAGACTGAGCAGGCAACTAGCCAGATAATTTCTTATAAGCATGTAATTCCAAAGCAGCAGTAATGAATGCGGTCCTGCCTCTGAACATAAAACGCTTGAGTTAAACTAAGGGCAGTCGGCAAGAAATTAGGCAGAGGTGATTTGGTACACCATCAATCAACCCTATTTATTCTTTCATTAATCTGCCTTTTTTTCTTTTTAGACTGAAGCTGAAATTGATATCGTAACTTCTTAAATGATTTCAAAACACATAAAATTATGTTTGGAAAGTACCAATAAGGAGTAAAATAACTATAATTACAATGGAATATTGCAAATAAAAAGGTAAGAAGTTCTTTGAAAATACGTATGTATGTTGCTTGATACCACCATGAAATATACCAACCAAAATTAATAAGCAAGTGTTTATCACATCACAAATTTAAACACACATTTCTAAGATGCTGACTATCTCTGCACAGATTCCCTGAGTTAATTTCAAACATTATTTACTATCTACAGAAAATAGACTAGATAAAACTAACATTCTGAAACAAGAACTTGAGTAAAGGTAAAGTGTACGAAATGCAAAAAAAAAAAAAAAAATCAACAGAGGAAATAAGAGATTATAACTTGAGAGTTTTACCACAAAGGAGGGATCAGGGAAGCTAGAGAGGTCATGCTGAGTTGATATGGCTCCTGCAGAAAACAGGAGAACAAAAAGCTGGAAAATGAACCTGAGGTCATGGTGCAGAGAACTCTGAGTGACAGGGAAAAGAATACATACTGTACATAAGTGCTGGAAATCTACATATAATATTAAGAGTACAAGAGTGATAGAGCTGTGATTTGGGATGATTTATCTAGTTGTCTGAATAAGTAGGAAGTGATTAAACAACAAGAAGCTGAATGAAATGGCTATTAAAGTGATGAAACTGAGACATGACCAGGATGTAAAAATGGTAAAGTAATGATTATGAAGATGGTAAGACAATGGAGAGGGTAGAATCTTTAAGAATTAGCTACTAATTCTAAAAAAGGGTTAAAATTAAAGAAAGAGACAGGGATAAATACATGCTTTTGTCATTAACAGAAATTAACAGAAACTTTCAAAAGTGAAGTTATCTGTGTGTGTTAGTCACTCAGTTGTGTCTGATTCTTTGTGACCCTATGGAATACAGCCCGCCAGTCTCTTCTTTCCATGGAATTCTCCAGGCAAGAATACTGGAGTAGGCTGCCATTTCCTTCTCCGGGGATCTTCCCGATCCAGGGATTTAACCCAGGTCTCCTGCATTACAGGCAGATTCTTTACCACTGAGCCACCAGGGAAACCATTATCTGGAGTATGCTAAATTCATTAGGTCAAAAAGATGCCCAGTTATATATCAAACAAGTAGTGACAAATGCAAGTCTAAAGCTTGAGATTAAAAAAATTAATCATCTGGAATTTGTAAGTACAGAGTTTGCAGCATAATTCACAGATGTAGTTGACATAGAGGACACAGAAGCAGCCTACAGCCACAGAATCCAGGATAATCTCTTGGGAACTCAGAGACCAAAGAAGTGTTGGGAGAAACTGGCAGAAGACCGAGCAAAGTTGCTAAAATGGCACCACAGACAAAGACAATTTCCAAATGGTAATATGAACAAGAGTGCCAAACTTTAAATAAAGAAAGAAGATTTTGCAATTATTACAATGCTGGAAAACACTGGATAACCCTTTGCTTGCTAGGAGAATAGTTTCAGAAGGGAATTTAGACAGATACAGAGCCACAGTGGTTAGAAAGCAAACGCAAAATATTTTCCAGTTATTTCATATGCACAGCATGCCTCAGACATCCAAAAACTTCTTTAAAAGATGAACAGCTGATAACTTTATCAGCAAATAAGCAAGTACATTTATAACAAGCTTTTACCTTCTTGTGATTCTTGTAAACATTTCTGTGAGCAAATCCCTTTCCACAGAGCTTGCATTTGTAAGGTTTATCTTCACTGTGTATCACTTTGTGGGCACCCACTTGGTCAAGCCTCTTGAAAGATTTATTACAAATCTCACAATTATAGGGTCGTTTTTCTGTAAAAAAAAATGAGTGGAGACAATCTCATATCTACAAAGATAAAGGATAAAAAGGGGAACAGCCTTATCTTGCATTATTAATTCTTATGGACAAGTCAACAAAAATATCATTCCAACAACTGGAAAAAAGTCTATTACTCAATCCGTTAGATATGTGAGCCAACTCAAAACTCATAAAACATGAGCTTGCTCTTTTACTGACATATTCTGCCAACTAAATGTGTATAAAGTGGCTTAGATATGAAGATGAAGTTTTAATTCAAGGAAGAAATTCTACTTCCAGATGAAAACCTGCTGACTGGTATGAGCTGAAGTCAGGGTCACAACTCCGAATGTGAAGGGCGAGTGGTCTGACAGAGAGGGAGGTAAAGGACAGACCTGCCTCCTGCACGGCTCAGGGGCCCATGTGGCCAAGCTTCCAATCTCAACAGGAATTACACACTTAGGTTGTTGTGTAAAATCCGTATCTATACAATATTCATGTAATGCTGACAGTTAGATTTTTCAAGCAAAGCACAGCTGAAGGCCACTGGTTTGTGATCTTCTATTTTCATTTGCCAAAAATATCTGTATCTGTCTCCAGATAAAGTGGCCATTCAAAAACATCCTGACTTCAATGGCCTTGAAGAACAGACATTCTCAACTTTATAGAGACTTCATTAAGCAAAAGTTACTTTCAGAGCTGAATGTTTTTAAGTCTGTATAACAAGACATATTATTTAAACCTGCCTAAAATGAAATTTTAAGAAGACTCTTCAGAGTCCCCTGGACTGCGATAAGATCCAACCAGTCCATCCTAAAGGAGATTAGTCCTGGGTGTTCATTGGAAGGACTGATGTTGAAGCTGAAACTCCAATACTTTGGCCACCTCATGCAAAGAGTTGACTCATTGGAAAAGACCCTGATGCTGGGAAGGATTGAGGGCAGGAGGAGAAGGGGAAGACAGAGGATGAGATGGCTGGATGGCATCACCGACTCGATGGACATGGGTTTGGGTAGACTTTGGGAGTTGGTGCTGGACAGAAAGGCCTGGCATGCTGTGATTTATGGGGTCACAAAGAGTCGGACATGACTGAGCGACAGAACTGAACTGCTAAATATCAGACACTCTGCTAGCAGGGTATGTAGATGACCTCATTTAACCTTCACAGCAATTCTGAAAGGCAGGATATCTTTACACAGATGAAGAACACAGAAACTAAGGCTCAAGGAGGATTTGTTGCTGTTGTTCAGTCACTCAGTGGTGTCTGACTCTTTGCGACCCCATGGACTGCAGCATGCCAGGCTTCCCTGTCCATCTCCCAGAGCATGCTCAAACTCAGGTTCATTGAGTTGGTGATGCCATCCAATCATCTCATCCTCTGTTGTCCCCTTTTCTTCCCACCTTCAATCTTTCCCAGAATCAGGGCTTTTCCAGTGAGTCAGCTCTTTGCATTAGGTGGGCAAAGTATTGGAGCTGCAGCTTTAGTTGTAGGAATAGGTAACAAATTAAATGATAAATCTGAAGATTTTTTATTTCATTTAGTCCAACCACATTTGCTTCAGAAATAAACTAAAGTCTAGAGAAGTAACCTGTTCAGAATCACGTGGCCAGTCAGTGGCCAAGCCAGAACTAACAGCCAGGTCTTCTGATAACCCCAACCTCAGAGCTCCTAAAAATGACAAGGTGAAGCTTTTGTACTGATTTCAATATAAATGGAAAAAGATGTGCTTTACCTGAGTGGGTGATCATATGACGCTTCAGCTGGTTAGCTGAAATGAATTTCTTCATACATTCTTGACAATCAAATATCTCATGAATCTGCAAAAGGTTAAATTAACAGTTAACTGGCAGAGCCACACAATTGCATAGAACTCAAGTATAAACATGTGGACAGCTGCCATTACAATATCTAAACTATGCATTATAATTCAGCCCTGATTTGTTCATATTACCCTATATAAGAAACTGAAAATGCAATGAACATAAGTTACCTAGTAGAACATGATCATTAAAAAAATGTAAAACTGTACGATGTTTAAATATGTAAAAGAGATGACCTATTTCTCAAGTACATAAAAAGTTTATACTCTGCAAAAAATTATACCTAATATATATTAAGTCTCTGTTATGCACAAACTTAGACGTGGAAATATGCCAAAATTTGGAAATGGAATGGAAAAACTTGCCATTAAAAATATTCCCTTTCCAGTAGTCAACACTACTTAAAACTTAAACATATGTAGTAAAGATCTAAATATTAATTACCATGAAAGATAAAGATATGATTCTGAACACTGTGAGTTTAGCTCACAACAGTATTCCCACAGGACAGGAAGCTAAAAATATTCAAGTTATATTAGTTCTTATGAATTTCACCAAATACATATATATACATAAGGGGTATAACTTTAGCAATCAACCAGCTAAATAAAGGTTACAACTAAGTTCAGCTCTTTCCCTCCCAGATACTGAATATGCAGTACCTGGGAAGGAAAACTTCTACTCTTCCTGCATATCAAGAAGAGTAGAAGTTTTGTTTGTTATCATAACTATGTAAAAAGAGAAACGTGCTGCAAGCAGCCTTATATCAGAACTGTTGATCATCCCAATGAAGAAGGGCATTGTACTATTTTGCTGAAGACTGAAAAATCGTCTTGGTGAAGTCGTGTTTTTGTTTCAAATTCATTCAAGGTAGAGCTCACAAAACTAAACCCCATACCAGCACTGGCCCTTCTGCAGGACACCAAGATATTATGGCTATCCCTGCAGAATATTTAAGGGCCACTACAGAGTAAAAGTCAAGGGAGAAGACCCTGAACTGGTACAGCAATGAGTAAAGAGAAGGGGACTGGAGAACGGTTCCCTTCACCTAAGTGACCTCCGAAGAACTCAATACAGGGACACTCAGAAGATGGCGCCAGAGAGGAAACAGGAGCTGGGGCGAGGCTACCCTCTCCCTAGTCTGCGGTGGGAGCCTTACTCCTACACCAACCACACGGTGGGCTAGGCTGCCAACCAGCCTTCTGCTTCTCTCGGGTCTGATTCTTGATGAGTTAGTACACAGAAATGGGAAAACAAGAGAAAAGATAAAGAAACAAGGCAGAGCAGAATCACGTCATTTCGCTGGAATCTGACATAGACCCTTGCTTATATGTGGTGGCTTCTAATCTGGAAGGGAGATGTACAGGGTCCAGGGAGTCCTGTGGTTCCAAAGAAAACAGGGTGGGCTGCACACAAGTACTCAGACGGCAAGGACCACAGAGTACAGAAGGGAAGCCTTCAGTCTAAGAAATTCTAAAGGGTACCTCTTCATCATCAAAGATCCTCACAACAAAGATATGAAGTGTTAACGTTTATTTAAAGATAGTGAGAACAGATTCATATGCTTAAACTCTGTAACATATATCTTTTATAATAATAAGCTACAAACTCAAGACATGCCTTCTGAGACATACATAAATGAAAACATATTTAGTATATTTTAATTTTCAATGTTTTATTTATATTAGTATATATTATTATCCATACAAAAATGGCAGGTGTTAAATTACTGCAAAATATACTTGTTTACTTAACTATCATGGCTTTCAAAACACGAAACATTTTTAAGGGTTGAACTGAACTTCGATATTTCCAAAATTATAAAATATAATATTTACATGAAAGCACTTTTGTGTTGACTCTCTTATTCAAAGTGGAAAACTCAACCAAAGCTATTTTCAAAACTCCTATAAAAGTTTAATAAAACAGATTTAAAGTGACAATGATATTAACTATGCCTAATGCTAAGTAAAGCATTTTACAAAATGTTTATAACCTACTAAATTGATATGAAGAATAACTCATAATCTGATGTCCCAAATTAAATAAGTTCCAAGAAGCATCATACTATATCTTACTGTAATATAAGATAGCACATAGTAATATAAGGAATTAGTCTAGTTGTTGTTTGGTCAAAGTCGTGTCCAGCTTTTCGTGATCCCATGAACTGCAGCACGCCAGGCTTCCTTGTCCTACACTATCTCCTGAAGTTTGCTTAAACTCATGTCCATTGAGTCAGTTTTGCCATCCAATCATCTTCTCCTCTGTCACCTTCTTCTCCTCCTGCCTTCAATCTATCCAGTATTCAGATCTTTTCCAGTGAGTTAACTCTGAGAATCAGGTGGCCAAAGTATTACACTTTCAGACACAAACGGAGTCCAATAGTCAAGGTTGATTTCTTCCATGACTGACTCGTCTGATCTCCCTGCAGTCCAAGGGACTCTCAAGAGTCTTCTCCAGCACCACAGTTTAAAACTATCAGTTCTTCGATGCTCAGCCTTCTTTACTATCCAACATTCTCATTTGTACATGACTACTGGAAAAACCATAGATGTGACTACAAGGACTTTTGTCCACAAAGTGATGTCTCCCTTTTTTTAGTACACTATGTTTTCTGAAATCACACTGGTTATATTCTTTGCAGTCAAAGAAGGAGAAGCTCTATACAGTCAGCAAAAACAAGACGGGGAGCTGACTGTGGTTCAGATCATCAATTCCTTACTGCATCAATTCCTTACTTCAATTCAGACTTAAATTGAAGAAAGTAGGGAATACCACTAGACCATTCAGGTCTAGATATTAAATCCCTTATGTTTATACAGTAGAAATGACAAATAGTTTCAAGGGATTAGATCTGATAGACAGACTACCTAATGAACTATGGACAGAGGTTCATGATCCTGTACAGGAGGCAGTGATCAAGACCATCCCAAGGAAAAGAAATGCAAAAAGGCAAACTGGCTGTCTGAGGAGGCCTTACAAATAGCTGTGAAAAGAAGAGAGGTGAAAGGCAAAGGAAAAAAGGAAAGATACAGCTATCTGAATGCAGAGTTCCAAAGAACAGAGTTAAGAAAGCCTTCCTCACTGATCAATGCAAAGAAATAAAGGAAAACCACAGACTGAAAAAGCCTAGAGATCTCTTCAAGAAAATTAGAGACACAAAGGGAACATTTCATGTAAAGATGGGCTTGATAAAGGACAGAAATGGTATGGACCTAACAGAAGCAGAAGATATGAAAAAGAGGTGGCAAGAATACACAGAACAACTGTACAAAAAAGATCTTTACGACCCAGATAATCAAAATGGTATGATCACTCACCTAGAGCCAGACATCCTGGAATGTGAAGTCAAGTGGGCCTTAGGAAGCATCACCAAATAAAGCTAATGGAGGTGATGGAATTCCAGTTGAGCTATTTCAAATCCTGAAAGATGATGCTGTGAAAGTGCTGCACTCAGTATGCCAGCAAATTTGGAAAACTCAGCAGAGGCTGCAGGACTGGAAAAGGTCAGTTTTCATTTCAATCCCAAAGAAAGGCAATGCCAAAGAATGCTCAAACTACTGCACAATTGCATTCATTTCACACACTAGTAAACTAATGCTCAAAATTCTCCAAGCCGGGCTTCAGCAATACATGAACTGTGAACTTCCAGATGGTCAAGCCGGTTAGAAAAGGCAGAGGAACCAGAGATCAAATTGCTAGCATGCGCTGGATTATTGAAAAAGCAAGAGAGTTCCAGAAAAACATCTATTTCTGCTTTATTGACTAGGCCAAAGCCTCTGATGATGTGGATCACAACAAACTGTGGAAAATTCTTAAAGAGATGGGAAAGCCAGACCACCTTAACTGCCTCCTGAGAAACCTGTATGCAGGTCAGGAAGCAATAGTTAGAACCGGACATGGAATAACAGACTGGTTCCAAATTGGGAAAGGAGTACATCAAGGCTGAATATTGTCAGCCTGTTTAGTTAACTTATATTCAGAGTTCGGTTCAGTTCAGTCACTCGTTCGTGTCTGACTCTTTGCAACTCCATCAATTGCAGCATGCCAGGATTCCCTGTCCAACACCAACTCCAGGAGTCCACCCATAATCATATCCATCGAGTCGGTGAGGCCATCCAGCCAGCTCATCTTATGTCGTCCACTTCTCATCCTGCCCCCAATCTTTCCCAGCATCAGTCTTTGCAAAAGAGTCAGCTCTTCGCATAAGGTGGCCAAAGTACTGGAGTTTCAGCTTCAACATCAATCCTTTCAATGAACACCCAGGACTGATCTCCTTTAGGATGGACTGGTTGGATCTCCCTGCTGTCCAAGGGACTCTCAAGAGTCTACTCTAACACCACAGCTTAAAAGCATCAATTCTTCAGCACTCAGCTTTCTTCACAGTCCAACTCTCATATTCACACATGACTACTGGAAAAACCATAGCCTTGACTAGATGGTCCTTTGTTGGCAAAGGAATGTCTCTGCTTTTCAATATGCTGTCTAGGTTGGTCATAACTTTCCTTTCAAGGAGTAAGCGTCTTTTAATTTTATGGCTACAATCACCATCTGCAGTGATTTTGGAGCCCAAAAAAATAAAGTCTGACACTGTTCCCACTGTTTCCCCATCTATTTCCCATGAAGTGACGGAACCAGAGGCTATCTTAGTTTTCTGAATGTTGAGCTTTAAGCCAACTTTCTCGCTCTCCTCTTTCACTTTCATCAAGATGCTCTTTAGTTCTTCTTCTCTTTCTGCCATAAGGGTGGTGTCGTCTGCATATCTGAGGTTATTGATATTTCTCCTGGCAATCTTGATTCCAATTTGTGCTTCTTCTGGCCCAGCATTTCTCATGATGAACTCTGCATATAAGTTAAATAAGCAGGGTGACAATATACAGCCTTGACATACTCCGTTTCCTATTTTGAACCAGTCTGTTGTTCCATGTCCAGTTCTAACTGTTGCTTCCTGCGCTGCATACAGGTTTCTCAAGAGACAGGTCAAGTGGTCTGGTATTCCCATCTCTTTAAGAATTTTCCAGTTTATAGTGATCCACACAGTCAAAGGCTTTGGAATTGTCAATAAAGTGGAAGTAGATGTTTCTCTGGAACTCTCTTGCTTTTTCAATAATCCAGCGCATGCTAGCAATTTGATCTCTGGTTCTTCTGCCTTTTCTAAAACCAGCTTGAAGATATGGAAATTCATGGTTCACGTATTGCTGAAGCCCAGCCTGGAGAATTTTGAGCGTTACTTTACTAGTGTGTGAAATGAGTGCAATTGTGCAGTAGTTTGAGCATTCTTTGGCATTGCCTTTCTTTGGGGTTGGAATGAAAACTGACCTTTTCCAGTCCTGTAGCCATTGCTGAGTTTTCCAAATTTGCTGGCATATTGAGTGCAGCACTTTCACAGCATCATATTTCAGGATTTGAAATAACTCAAATGGAATTCCATCACCTACACTAGCTTTGTTTGTAGGGATGCTTACTAAGGCCCACTTGACTTCACATTCCAGGATGTCTGGCTCTAGGGCAGTGATCACACCATTGTGATTATCTGAGTCGTGAAGATCTTTTTTGTTCAGTTCTTCTGTGTATTCTTGCGACCTCTTCTTAGTATCTTCTGCTTCTGTTAGGTCCATACCATTTCTGTCCTTTATCAAGCCCATCTTTGCATGAAATGTTCCCATGGTGTCTTTAACTTTTTTGAAGAGATCTCTAGTCTTTCCCATTCTGTTGTTTTCCTCTATTTCTTTGCATTGATCACTAAGGAAGGCTTTCTTATCTCTCCTTTCTATTCTTTGGAACTCTGCATTCAAATGGCTGTATCTTTCCTTTTCTCCTTTGCCTGTCACCTCTCTTCTTTTCACAGCTATTGGTAAGGCCTCCTCAGACAGTCATTTTGCCTTTTTGCATTTCTTTTTCTTGAGGATGGTCTTAATCCCTGTCTCCTGTACAATGTCACAAATCTCCGTCCACCGTTCATCAGGCACTCTGTCTATCAGATCTAGTCCCTTTAGTCATGCAAAATTCCGGGCTGGATGAAGCACAAGCTGGAGACAAGATTGCTGTGAGAAATATCAATAACCTCAGATACGCAGATGACACCACCCTTATGGGAGAAAGTGAAAAGGAACTAAAGAGTCTATTGATGAAACTGAAAGAGCAGAGTGAAAAACCAGGCTTAAAACTCAACATAAAGAAAACTAAGATCATGGCAACTGGTCCCATCACTTCATGGCAAATAGATGGGGAAATGGTAGAAACAGTGACAGATTTTATTTCTGGGCTCCAAAATCACTGCAGATGGTGACTGCAGCCATGAAACTAAAAGACACTTGCTCCTTGGAAGAAAAGCTATGACCAATCTAGATAGCATATTAAAAAGCAGTGACATTACTTTGCTGAGAAAGGTCTGTCTAGTTAAAGCTACGGTTTTTGCAGTAGTCATGTATGGATGTGAGATTTGGACTACAAAGAAAGTTGAGCGCTGAAGAATTGATACTTTTGAACTGTGGTGTTGGAGGAGACTCTTGAGAGTCCCTTGGACTGCAAGGAGATCCAACCAGTCCATCCTAAAGGAAATCAGTGCTGAAGCTAAAACTCCAATACTTTAGCCACCTAATGCAAAGAACTGACTCACTGGAAAAGACCCTGATGCTGGGAAAGACTAAAGACAGGAGGAGAAGGGGACAACAGAGGATGAGATTGCGGGATGGCATCACCGACTCAATGGACATGAGTTTGAGCAAATTTGGTGATGGACAGGGAAGCCTGGCATGCTCCAGTCCATGGGATCACAAAGAGTCATACATGACTGCGTGAGTGAACTTAGGTTTGTCATAGCTTTTCTTCCAGTGAACAAGCATCTTTTAATTTCATGGCTGTAATCACCATCTGTGGTGATTTTGGAGCCCAAGAATATAAAATCTATCACTGTTTCCACTTTTTTCCTATTTATTTGCCATGAAGTAATAGGAGTAAATGCTATGATCTTAGTTTTTTGAATGTTCACTCTAGACTATAATGTAAATGTGGCATATTCATAGATCACCATCTGCTGTTAAGGTGAAATACTACCACCAAACTCTATTAGACATTAGACATACCCAACTATAAAATGGGGCTTCCCTGGGGTCTCAGAGGTAAAGAATCTGCCTGCCAATGCAGGAGATGCAAGGGATGCAGGTGTGACCCCTGGGTCGGGAAGACCCCCTGGAGAAGGAAACAGCAACCCACTCCAGTGTTCTTGCCTCGGAAATCCCAGGACAGAGGAGCCTGGTGGGCTACAGTACCTGGGGTCTCAAAAGTAGGACACAACTTAGTGACTAAGGAACAACGATAAGAACAGACTCAAAAATGGAGTCTGTAGAAGCTGCTTGTGGATTCAGAAAGGGTAAGTCAAAGGAGCTATGCTGTGATGGACAAAGAGCTACACTGACCAACCAAGTTATTAACATTCTGCAGAAACAACTTGGAGACTGTATTCCACCACCAGGTGGGATTTAAATCTATCTACAGAGATATTCCCTGGAGAAAAAGTTCTTATATTATGAAGAATGTAAATGGAAAAGAGGACATTTTTCTGAATTATGTCCTAAAACCAACTTTGTTGAAATATTCTCCTTAGGAAAATCTTTAATTTGGTAAGATATCTTAATTTTCAACTTTTTAAAATCAGGGAAAGAAAACAAAGAATTACAGAACCATGAGGATATTTAGAAAATGTCTATTCAGCTGGATTTTACACTTTCTGTCTCAGACTAGGTTCTGCTTCAGAAGCTTTAACGGTGATGGGGAGAGAGAGAGAGACGTAAAAGAAGCAGTATCTGGATTGGATGCTGCATTAAACTTCTTTTAGAAAGCAGTTTCGGCGCTTGCTTCAGTAGCATTTAGACTAAATCTGGAACAATACAGAAGATGAGCATGTCTACAAGCAATAAATGCTGGAGAGGATGTGGAGAAAAGGGAACCCTCTTACACTGTTGGTGGGAATGCAAACTAGTACAGCCACTATGGAAAACAGTGTGGAGGTTCCTTAAAAAGCTGCAAATAGACCTGCCATATGACCTGGCAATCCCACTGCTGGGCATATACACCGAGGAATCCAGAATTGAAAGAGCCACGTGCACCCCAATGTTCATCGCTGCATTGTTTACAATAGCCAGGACATGGAAGCAACCTAGATGCCCATCAACTGACGAATGGATAAGAAAGCTGTGGTATATATACACAATGGAATATTACTCAGCATTAAAAAAAACTTCATTTGAAGCAATTCTACTCAGATGGACGAAACTGGAGCCCATTATCCAGAGTGAAGTAAGCCAGAAGCAAAAACAACAATACAGTATATTAACACATATATATGGAATTTAGAAAGACAGTAATGAGAACCCAACATGGGAGACAACAAAAGGAACGCAGATGTATAGAATAGACTTGTGGACTTTGTGGATGAGGGTAAGGGTGGGATGATATGGGAGAAGGGCATTGAAGCATGTTAATTGTCATGTGTCTAATCAATCTGCAGCCCAGGATTGATCCTCGGGACTGGTGCAGCGAGATTTCCCGGGGGGGAGGGAGGAGGGAGGGGGGACCCGGAGGGGAAGCATATGTAAACCCATGGTGATATCATGACAATGTATGGCAAAAACAATAATAAAAAAAA
>ML663611.1:1361821-1374232 GCA_007570785.1 Antilocapra americana | reverse complement strand
AAAAAAAAAAAAAAAAAGAAGATGAGCATGGTCCTGTAATAAGAATTACATGTCAACTCCTGAAGTACCCTCTATTGTTAAAGAACCTGATAAGATAACCACTTGGAAACTGAAAAAACAAAGCAGTTTCATGGCACTTAGGAAACTGGAAAACACTGATCAGTTTCATGTCACACACAATGGGAGGCCCAGCGCTACATGGAGGGCTTGTGATGGGATGTGCCTTCCACAGGCCTCGCCCTGTCCACTGCTCGCTCCACTGTTTCTCCCTAAAGACCAAAGTCACTTAACATGCAGGATATAACCCTAGACAGCTTAATAATTTACCGATCTTATACGTTACAGGTCAAATCCAGAGCCTAAATGGTTGAAGATACTGCACTGAATGTCATATGAATTTTAAGATCTGTCAAGTTATTTTGGAATGTATCTATATACAAACAAAGAGACAAAATTCAACTTATAAACTATAATGTAAAATTTTACTTCCACTGGTACCATCTCCTCTTCTTTAGTATTAAATGATTAAAAGACAGTATCATATGCTCATAGATATTCTGAAAAAGTCATTTGTGAAATCAGGAAATAATCATTTGTATCTTTGTTATAGTAATTATAAAATAAAATTTTTGACTCTCTCATGATATGAACAAAAATCTAAATTCTATTTTAACTCTATTCTGTCATATATTTGATTAACAAGTGATAACGCTGTTAGGGCTAATAACTGCCATTTTTTTCAGGTTAACTTTCATATTAAAATGGTAACTTAGTAAACTGTTTTATGTTTATTACTAAATGTATTATTTTCTCCTAATACAGCTGACCGGTGAACAACAGAGGGGCCTGGGGGTTAGACCCACTGCACCCCACTCTCCCTCCTCCTCACCTTCCCTTTTGGTGGAAAAGTTATATAACTTTACAGTGGGCCCTCCACCTCTGCAAATTCAACCAATCCCTGACTGTATGGTACTGGAGTACGTATTAACCGAAAAGTGCTGTAAGTGGACCAGCATGGCTCAAACCTGTGCTGTTCAAGGGTCAACTGTATAATCATTTGTTTCCGCTGACAACACTTTGACATTTTTGTACATTATTTTAAGCTCTTCAAAATAACAGAGCTCTTGTCTTTGTTCTTCCAGACTTAAATATAATACACATACATTTCAGGCTAAACGTCACTGTAGAGTATATTATAAATACACAAAAATATTGTGGTTTCCTCAAATGTATAGTATTTCCTGAGCAAACAGCAACTGGTGAAGCATGAAACCAATATGAGGTGTTGTAATGACGGACTCAGACACTATACTGCTTTGGAGAAATATTTCTACTTATTCTGAATGACAAAATATTCTTCTGCAAGAGTTAGCTTTTCTGTATATCGGTCTTGCTTTTCAGAGTACACTGTGTGCCTGGTTGTTCAGCCGTGTCTGACTCGACCCCATGGACTGCAGCCTGCCAGGCTCCTCTGTCTATGGGAATTCTCCAGGAAAGAATATGGAGTGAATTGCCATGCCCTCTTCCAGGGGATCTTCCTGACCAAGGAATCAAACTGAGGTCTCCTGCAATGCAGGGAGATTCTTTACCAGCTAAGCTACCAGGGAAGTCCCTTAGAGTATATTAGTATATTAGTGACAAAGCTCTGTCTTCACAATATATAAAGCAATTAAAATTTTTCCTGGCAGACACTATGACTTAAAGATGTTACACTATGATGAACATTAGCCTTTATTTTACTGACCTTCCTATGTTCCTGTAGGCTTGATGCTGAAGAACACTTTTTATTGCACACTGAACATATGAGTTTTTTCTTAGGATCCCCTAAAGAAAAACACAAATGAAATAAAATAAAACACCATCATGATTTACATCAAACTATTAAGAGGAGCATTAGATAAGTGTTTCTAGGTGATATACAATTTCTAAAAGGGTATTTCATCACCACTTGTAACTCCAAAAATTTTCAGTTTTGTAAATATATCCATTAAACTCAGATAAAAAATAGGCTACATTTTTAAACTTTTCTTTCAAAATCTGGGCACTATTTAGCTTGGTATACTACTTTCTACATATGTGACATGGGCTTTTCCCCTCTGCATATACTAATTCAGTATTAAAGGAGTAAAGCACACTTCCATGAAAAATTCATCAAATGTATACAGAAAACGCTGGATTGATTCATTCATAAGCTGATTTTGCCACTTCCTTTATATTTTAAAGAATATTCTATTTAATTAGCTGGGTTTTTAAAAATGGAATTCATAGGTTATTCTTTTCAGCACTACAAAGATCACTGAGTATATAATTAAACATCTTAATGTTAAAAATCAGAAAAAAGATCAAGAATAGTAAAACATTACATGACATTCTTAAAATTAAACATCCTAAAAACAGCTTAATTTCTGTCTTCTTCATAGTGATCATAATTATAGTAGGTCATTTCAAATTTCACAATGGCTATAGAAAACAAAAGAATGAATAAAACAAGATTTTCAAATACAATGTAATAACAATATCATATACATAACCACAGGATATTTTTTAACTTTTAATTGATTTCAAATAATCAATAAAGTAAACAATTAATAAAATGAACTACCATGCATCCATCACTTGGGCCCCAAATGACTAATCCATGCCTACTCCTACCACAACCTCAACCCTACCCAGTCCTCTCCTCTCTTTTTTTGCAAGACATCTAAAATCAATAGAAAACAAGCTAACAAAATTATTTTTTTTAAAGATTGTGTTTAAGAGAGAGAATACCTTCAGAAAAAGTTAAATATTAATTGTTGTCTTATCATTCAAGATACTTATTTCATATAATGCACTATTTTTAGCATGTTAGATAGTATAGCCAAGAAAAAAGTTCTTGGTGAGTGACAAGTAATATGGCCAATAAAGGAGAAAATTCTCCTGAGCAAAATGAGTATCTTACAGCCTGCATTTGGTCAATTCTTTATACATATTGATTAAAACATGAAGGGATACTGAGAAAGAATATACCCTCTTCTCCAGCCTGCATAAAAGATAATGCATACCATATAATGCATAATAATGCATTATTATTATTTAATGCATTATCTTGATAATGCTGCACTCAATATGTCATCAAATTTGGAAAACTCAGCAGTGGACACACAACTGGAAAAGGTTAGTTTTCTTTACAATCCCAAAGAAAGGCAATGCCAAAGAATGTTGAAACTACTGCACAATCCTACTCATTTCAAATGCTGGCAAGGTAATGCTCAAAATCCTTCAAGCTAGGCTTCAACAGTATGTGAACCAAGAACTTCTAGATGCACAAGCTGGATTTAGAAAAGGCAGAGGAACCAGAGATCAAACTGTAAACGTCCATTGGATCATAGGAAAAGCCAGAGAATTCTAGAAAAACATCTAAGTTTGCTTCATTGACCAGGCTGAAGCCTTCGACTTTGCAGATCATGACAAACTGTGGAAAACTCTGAAAGAAATGGGAATACAAGACCACCTGACCTGTCTCCTGAGAAACCTGTATGCAAGTGAAGAAACAACAGTTAGAAACGGACATGGAACAACAGACTGGTTCCAAATTGGGAAAGGCTGTATATTGTCACCCTGCTTATTTAACTTATATGCAGAGTATATCATGCAAAATGCTGGGCTGGATGAAGCACAAGCTGGAATTAAGACTGCCAGAAATATCAATAACCTCAGATATGCAGATGACACCACCCTTATGGCAGAAAGCAAAGAAGAACTAGAGTCTCTTAATGAAGGTGAAAGAGGAGAGTGAAAAAGTTGGCTTAAGACTCAACACTCAAAAAATGAAGATCATGGCATCCGGTCCCATCACTTCATGGCAAATAGAAGGGGAAAAAAATGGAAACAGTGACAGCTTTTATATTCTTGGGCTCCAAAATCACTACGGACAGTGATTGCAGCCATGAAATTAAAAGACACTTGCTTCTTGGAAGAAAAGCTATGACAAACTGAGAGAGTGTATTAAAAAGCACATCATTTTGCTGACAAAGGTCCATATAGTGACAGCTATGGTTTTTTCAATAATCATATATGGATGTGTGTGTTGGCCCATAAAGAGGGCTGAGCGCCAAAGAATTGATGCTTTAGAACTGTGGTGTTGGGTTAGATTCTTGAGCATTTCTTGGACAGCAAGGACAGCAAACCAGTCAATCCTAAAGGATGTCAACCCTGACGATTCATTGGAAGGACTGATGTTGAAGCTGATGCCAAGATCTGTCTCACTTGAAAAGACCCTGATCCTGGGAAAGACTGAAGGTAGGAGGAGAAGTGGACCACAGAGGACGAGATGATTGAATAGCATCACTGACTCATTGGACATGAGTTCGAGTAAACTCCTGGAGATGGTGGAGAGCAGGGGAGCCTGGCCTGCTGCAGTCCATGGGGTCGCAAAGAGTCAGACATAACTGAGCAACTGAACATCACAACAACCTTACTTTAATCCACAGTCCTCTGTTGTCCCAGCTTAAGCCAACAACTCTTTGACCTTAGCCCTTTTTTCCTTCCCATCAGTTAGGGCGATTTCCATAACTACCCACTCCACCTTTCCCAGTACTTCTGCCACTGCTCTACCAGCTGGAGTCAGAGACAATATGCCGTCCCTCCTCTTCAACCCTTCCTCTCCTCCTCATGGCTTCTAGTCTTTATCCAGAACTAGAATCCTAGTCCTCAGAAGAAATATGGGGAATGTTCATGACTGTTTGCCTGAGAATGTAGGTAAATGTTATCTCCTGTAAAATCAAAATCTCTTGGTCAGCAACCACAGAATCAAATCAAAAGAGAAAAAATGGTTAAGGTGGGTTAAGGGGATCAACCCCCTCAATGCTTCTTCTTGAGTACTGGAAAGGAAGGACACCACCCTACAAGTTTCCCCAGGGTCAAGGACAAGAGCAACTACAAAGCTACAAGCAGACTTTATGCCATTTTAGTTTACTAAATTCAGGTAAATCTGATTTAACTTTCTGATTCAGCTTTCAAAAACAGTCAGGAACATATTACCAACAAATGTGGGAGATGCATGAAAAATTAACTCAACAATAATGAATACACAGTTACTTAAGTACTGTGAGTTTCAGCACAGTGTGGGTTAAGTGTGCTTCCAGGAGCCGCTCTGAGAACCTACCCACCATATGTTACAGTTGCTATGGGAAAATGTGATTCACATTTAAAAATTCAGCTTCTCTCTTCTCAGTATCTTCAATTCATATCACCTAACAAGGAACATTTGTCCCTGTCAGTGGTAAAAGCTGCACGATCTCCTCTTTCCTTGAATACCTTTGTCTTTCTAGAATAAAGCATTCTACCACCGTATGTACAAACACTGCTTTTTTCATTATTCTGAATATGGAATATTCTTTCCCAAATGTCCATGTAGTTCACAGACAAAAGAGAATCAAGAACGGTAACGAGAACCCAACATACAAGACAGCAAAAGGAACGCAGATGTATAGAATAGACTCGTGGACTTTGTGGATGAGTGTAAGGGTGGGATGATATGGGAGAAGGGCATTGAAGCATGTTAATTTTCATATGTCTAATCAATCGCCAGCCGAGGACTGATGCTCGGGGCTGGTGCAGCGAGATTTCCCGGGGGGGGGGGGGGGGAAGAGGGAGGGGGGTTCCGGAGGGGAAGCATATGTAAACCCATGGTGATATCATGACAATGTATGGCAAAAACAATAAAAAAAAAAATAATAAAAAAAAAAAAGAGAATCAAGAGAGGGACTATGAATGAGAGGCAGACTATGTACCAATTCCAGCAAAAGTATGCATGTGGCCTTTGGCTGAAATACAGTAAGTTTCATATTTTACAGAATCTACAACATAGAAAAATAAAAAAAAACTTCCTTTTATAAATTTGCTCCTAAAAATCACCATGAGTTTTCAGAATCAGTAGTATTTTAATATTCAAGACCAACTACAAAAAATCTTAAAGAAATTATGCTTATAGCACAGTCTGAAGACCACATGCCCAATAACAAGAATGTAAGTTTCCAGAGTTTTAGTGTGCATCTGGTTTTTTACTTAGTTCAGCAAAGTTAACTTTAAAAAGACATAAAAGATTTGTTATAATACATTGCAGACAAAGATGGGGAAAATTAAGAACAGCATTTTAAACCATAACAGCTATTAAAAAGCAAAAACTATGAAGAGACAGGTCTATCAAAAAGTTATGACTGCCTTTTACAAACATAGAAAAGGCCCAAGTATAAAGAATTCAGAAAAATGCCACCTTCTCTACATCAGTCATGTATCATTCAAAAGGAAAGAGAGAAGTCAGGGCACTGTGAAATCTAAGTGCTGTACATCATTCTGAAGCTGTATTTCATAAGGCCATACCTCCGGCCATTCTGAGCTTTTATATATGGCTGGAACTGAGAGTCAGCCCAAACCGGTGATATGAAGTTGGACCCAGTACTCATGCTCATACGAGCTTTCCCAACTAGCATTAATGGAGACACTTCTGGACACTGAATAAATACAGGAAACAGAAGCTGAGTTCCAACTATTGTTTTCCCCTGCATGTGAGAATAAACAAGATAGACGAAAAGAAATAACACTTTCCTCCTATCCAGGAAAACATTTCCACCCTTAACCCAACAGCAATAGTAACCACCTGAGAAAAATATCAGTACAGAAGGATATGAGAAGTGCCGTGAACTTCCGTCTCCTTTAAGGAAAAGACACCGAGGATACAAATAATTAACTCTGAAGATATTAATCTGTTCCATTTAGTGCAATAGATTCAACCCCTAAACCAAAATGCATTTACTGTGTGCTAGGCGGATGAAATCTAAGTAATAAAGCTTCTAACTGTTTAGCTATTGTTTAGCTAGCCATTAGAAAAAATTCAAATTGTATCTGCTTTATAAATCCAAATATATTCAATTTGCATGTCAAAACGTAGCTAGTAATTTTCTCCAATATAGGAGAAATTAAAAGAGTTTTTTAAAATTGAAATTTTACTGTGAAAATATTAAGGCAGAAGAGCCATAAGGTATTAGTTTTTAAATATATCTACTATAAGAAAAATTTCACATGCTGAAGCATTAAAATTACTCCTTAAAATGTTAATTCTTAATACACCTAGCTACCAAGCACAAACAGATCCTAGCTTAGGTTTCCAGTTATGATCAATTCAAAAATGGGAAAAATGATGACTATCACTGAAATCAACTTAAAAAGAAACAATGTTCAGTGAAAGGAAAAAGATTCCACTTCTAGAGCTCTCTGTCTGTGTGAACTACACTGGAAAAGCAAGCTCCAAGCTCTGTCCTTGAGAGTGAGAATTACGAACAGACCGCAGCAGCCTGAGGACAGGAGGCCCCTTTAAACACGGTCCTCTGATGACTTCTCACCGGTGTGGACGTTCTCCTGGTGTCTCCTCAGGGCTTCCTTGCTCTTCAGCCTCTTCCCACAGCTGTCCGCCTTACACACAAACCTGGCATCTCCCTGGCAAGTCTCCTGGTGCTGTTCAAAACTACGAGACAAGCAGGACAGGGAAACAGGGAGAAGAAATGGTGAGGACACCTACTCATTTCCAGCATCCTGGCTGGCTTTTGTAATGCATGCTCCCCAGTAGAGCTTCAGGGTCATTATAAGCATTACCTAGGCAGGGGGGAAGGAAAGCTCTGAGATTTTGTAGCCATATGATACTAAATCACTAAGAAGCATGAAAGCATGCACGCCAATAATGACCCACAATCATGTAACAGCCCTCTGATGACTCAAGACACAAAACCTCGATGCTGAACTGAAGGAAGAATTGCAAACAGAGCACTGAAAACTTCGTGAAGAATCCTTCAGACTGCTTTTCGCTGAGCACTGAAGAACACTGAGGGAAAATAGAAAAAAAACAAAAAAAAAACTGGAAGTCTAGGACAAAACTTATGAAAATACCTCTACTTTGAATAAAGTCACATCCATGATCTCTCTTTTTATTCTGTCTTTTGCCCTTTAAACTTTTTAGTAGCACCTAACAGTAAGACTCAGCTCAGCCAAAGCATGTTCGATGTAGTATATATAACATAAATTCAATAAAAACTGACTAGAATGCAGTTTTTAAATATAGTCATTAAAAAATATATAGCCTTTGCTTGTTTAAAAGTGTATAAGAGAGTTTCCAAATGTATAATCTCCTGCCATTATGAAAGTTGAAAATTTTCAAGTTTTGAACAGAAATTTTTAATCTCAAATATCATAAGCAAAAGTGGATACATATATGAAAATTATTTTAATATGAAATACAGCATGTTTCAAAATTTTACTTGAACAAACACAAAATGAAACATTAAGCCTATGTTAAAGATTTCTTGCTCATATGCAAGGTGACATTCTGTTAAAAATAAAAGTTTATAAATACATGTATACACTTTCTCATTTTTAGTAACTCATGATACTGTAAAATACTTAAATAAAAGGATAAATTTATATACTGTTAATATAAACAGTTAAAATAATAAAGGGTGCCAAGCAATGGGTAGGACCATTTAATTCATTTCATCCTTATATCCTGTACATATTCATCCTTAAAGTGATTTCTCCAACACTGCTATGAAATAAACAGTGCTTCCCAAAATGTCCCTGTATTCTTTATACTCCAAACTGTCTCCATTTAACTATTTTTTTTAACCTGATTTCAGAGGGAGTATCACATGCAGATCACTGAAACTTGATCTGCCACCTCAAAGCACTAGCTAAATTATGTGTATCAGATTTCAGATTAGTATACCAATGAGCTTAATATTTAATGGCAAGTCATTCAACTTCATAAACAGAATGTTTGAAAAATCCATGTAAGAAAAGTTAATGACAAAGACAAAAAAGAATGCTTCATTTCTATACACACACCATTACACAGGCACACAGGTCAGATACTAACTATAAGACAAACCAAATAAAAGAGTTAAAGTGTCAGCTTATAACTTCAGAGAGTATCTTTAATGTACGCACTGTCTTTGCAAAGCCTGCTTAACTGGGAATCTCTTCCCACAGCTCTTGCACTTATATTCCTTCTCCTCTGTGGGTTTCTGGTGCAATGTCTGAAGATGCTCGGCAAGAATTTCCTCACTGGTAAAACTCGATTCACACTGGGGACAGGCATAGTCCTCTTTACAGCCAAAGCGATCTGCATATTTACAAGCAAGCAGAATTATGAGACAAAAATGAAGAGCCAAGAACTGCCCAGCTTTGCCCTCATTTTAAAATCAAAATTAACTGTGCTAATGGTACCAGCTTAGTAAAATTTTATTATCTCTATAAGTACAAATAGGCTGCCCATGAAAAATAACAAAGTGTTATGAGAACATTTTTTAAAACCATTTAACTTGGGTTTCACCAATTCAAAATCAACTTTTAATTTACCCTGTAACATTAACCTTTCACATCAAAGAGTTATTACAAATGTTGAACTGGAAAGCCAAGTCTTCCCTGAAACAGGTCATCTTGAGTTCACTTTTAGCTGAAAGAAGAGAGGAAAAAAAGCCAACCAAGGAGAACTATGCTGAATTACCAAGGGGAATCTCACACATATGTGAAAAAAGACCAGGGTCATAAGAGCAGCTCGAGCACGTGGGGCGAGCCTCCACTGTCTCTCCGGCCCAAGTGGACTGCAGTGGCTGCACCCACATTTTCAAAGGGCGCTATTTAACTTACATATGTTTCCTGACTATCAAATACAATTAGATTTAGATAAGATGCAGAAAATATGAAGGAATAAAAATCACTAATAACCCCATAATGAAGACACAACTATTGTAATCTCTTCCCATGACTGACTTATCTTTTGTGAGTTCATATTTTATAGAGTCTAACAGTAGCTACCTTTATGATCATACTTTTTATGTAGTTCCATACATAGGGATTTTCTTCCACTTAGTATTTTCTTAAGTCAATTTTTTTCAAACTGTAAGGCACCATAACTTCCTTATTTAACCAAACTCTCCACTGATTGACATTTGAGTGAATTCTTTCTTTTGCTGGCTATTTTTGCATCTATTTTGAGGGTTTTTTTTTTGTTTGTTTGGGGGATTTTATGCTTTGCTTTTATAAACAAAACTAAATTCTAAAGATCTATTTAAGTTTCCATTGATTCTTTTTTACAAAAGAAACTTATTTTATTGTATAAGTCACAGTGGTAGTAAGTAGGAGACTTATTTTTAAGGTAAAACAGTGGACACAGTAGTACCATACTCTTGGGGCAATGTTGAAAATAAATACAAAAATGAAGAAAACACAAAATTATACAGAAATAATTCCCATCACCCCAAATCTGACATCCCAACAACATAATGCATATTGGAAAGACAAAACTGATAGCCTGTCCTCGTCTTCCTTTTAAATATTCCAGCCAAATTAAACAGAAGCATAATCTGGCAATACTGAGAACACTCATACTTTCTCAGTCAATGACATACAGTTAAAACAGAAAATTCACATAAGAGACATTAATACCATGGTGACTAAAGAAACCCATGTCACTTCTGAAGTGGCTTTGTTGAACAAAAGGAAAACTACCCTACAGAAAAGATCAGCCTTTTACAAACCGTGAACACCTACAGCACCCTTCACAGACCCTTGTAACCGATCAGGAGTAAAACACCAATGAGAGAAGCACACCTGGACAACAAGTGACCATCCACTGGCAGAGGACAAGCAAGTAACACGCATCCCCTAGACTGCGGGGCTGACAGAAGGAAGTCCACCCATGGTCGCCGCGCATTTCTGGTGACCTACTAGTACAGCCCCGCAAGGCTGTGGGTCTCTACAACCACAACGGAGGAACATTTCCAGATACTCCAGATTCTCCAAGGATCTTAAGCTAGAGTGCGGCCCAGGAAAGATCCCACAGGGCCCGACAGGACCTCTGCACACCTCTGCAAGCACCTTTCCCCACATGCTAATGAGAAAGTAAAGCCTCAGAGTTAGTGACCAGCCCGGCTATAACACTGATGAAAGACCAAGTCTGGGCGAGAGGACAAGAATTCCCATTACTAGTCCCCAACCAGTGAGAGCAGGGAGCCGCTGCTGACCCTGGCAGCCTGCAAAACACATCCATCACCCCTCCTCCAGCCCACCATTCCCTCCCTGCTGGAAGAGAGGCACACAGCTGGATACCCTCTGAGAATTCTGGCAAAAACCAACTTTGTTTTGCGAACACGCTGTTACAACACCATTGTAATTCAAGCACATTTCAAACTCTGTTTCTCCTACAGCTTGCATTCTCCTGCCCACCAGTTAAGAGTTAATACCTTTTCTGCTAGCTGCTGACTGTCCTTTAGAGTCTTCACCTTCCTCTTCAGTGATCACTGTCATAATCTGCTGTTCTTCTTCATCGGCCTCCATGTCACTGTCCAGGTAGCCAATCAGAAGCTCTGTATCTGTTTCTATATCTTCAACTGCCAAGTAGAAAATGTTTTCTCCTTCCTAAGACAAGATTAAAAATATATGCTGTTGTAGGATCAATGTATCTCAAAAATAAAAAAAATAATGCTACATCATTTCTGACAGTAAGAAATCATTTTATTTAATTTTTTAATTAATTATTTTTTTTCTTTACATTATCGTGTTGGTTTTGCCATATATTGACATGAATTCACCACAGGTATACATGTGTTCCCAATCCAGAACCCCCCTCCCACCTCCCTCCCGATTCCATCCCTCTGGGTCATCCCGGTGCACCAGTCCTGAGCACGTTGTATCAAGCATCAAACCTGGGCTGGCGATTCATTTCACATATGATAATTTACATGTTTCAATGCCATTCTCCTATATCATCCCATCCTTGCCCTCTCCCATAGAGTCCAAAAGACTGTTCTATACATGTGCATCTCTTTTGCTGTCTCGCATACAGTATTACCATTTTAAAATACACTGAGTCCCATGTGCTCATGTAAAGTTACTATTACTGTTTTAAATCTTTTTTTTTTAACCTGAACACAGAAAAAAGGAATCTGATGATATTTAGTCATCTGGCAAATAAAATACAAATAGATATTAAAGATACTGACATTTATATCTAACAAATGAAATAAGGACAATTATTTAAATTTCTAAAAATAAATTTTGCACCATTAATTGGCTTTACGCAGGAACACCTTGTGGAGGTCTCTAAATGCAGTAGAAAATAAATCTGTTAAGCAATGATGTCATTTCTGAACCCAAAAGGAGAGCAATGATATATCAATGATTTAATCATGATTAATATAAAATGCACAACTAAAAGAATAAAACAAGCCTCAAGTTACAACACAGACCAGAGAAACTGCAAATGAGCCCTGAAAGAATTTCCAAAAACAGAAGAAAGACCAGGCACCTGGAAGGTTCAAAGCATCGTGTGCCTAGGCAATCATGTGTGCCCAAATCCTGGGAGGCTCGGGGCATCGTGTA
>ML663611.1:1217984-1361811 GCA_007570785.1 Antilocapra americana | reverse complement strand
GGGCATCGTGTACCCAGGCAATCATGTGTGCCCAAATCCCACTAAAACAGCAGAAGAGTGAAGACCTAAGTTCTACCATCAACATGTCACCATTTCTCAGAAAACTCAAGGAGACAGAAATCAGCCAGGGTTGCTAATGCAGAAGAAACCTCTACCCATACTAGACTGAGAAGAGGAATGCTGCAAAGAATAACCTGGGAAACCCAAGGAAACCTCATAATTGGAATCAGCAACGCCCCTTCCCTGGTGACTGGGGCTGCTTAGCTGGCTATCCCTAGGAGAAACACTCAGAATAGCCATCTTTCACCGAGTTGAGGATTTGTTCTGGGAGGGCTCCTAGACCGACTGCTGAGGGTAAAGAGAAGTAAAGCACAGCCAGAATTTACTCAACGTTCAAGGTGACCGAGTGAAGGAAAGGACAAAGACAATGAATTCACCCCGGACTGAAATCAGCTCAGAACAAAGCCCCCTCTCCCTGGACAATACCACAGTGCCTAAGCTAGAGAGGGAGAGAGAGGGGGAGGAGGAAAGTGTAATGAATGCACATATGCATACAGATCAGAACTCCATGAAAAACTGGAAAGTGCCTATCAAATTGTTATAAAGTTATTGTTTTGAGGCTCGGAGAAGTAGGAGTCTATATCGAATACTATTTCAGTTTCTTCCTACAATGAAGATTTCTTTGTAATATTGAAAATAATAAATATTAGAAAATTCCATGGATGAGACAGAAATTATGATCACATTTATCAAATACTGTGCAAGGGAGGAGTGATTCAAAAGTTCAAAGCAAAGAAGCACACCTAACCATTAGTTGCAGTTAATTAAATGGAAGTTTCTATAATATTTAGAGATTCTTGGAAGTTCCTGAATTTAATACCTCCAGAAACACACAAGAAGTTATTTCTAATTAAGAACATAGTAAATTTCTATACAATTTTTACTCTTACTGCAATAACAACAAACAAAAAATCAATGTGGACATTCAGCAAAATGAAGATTTCTCTTTAACTCAGAAGCAACACTTTTCAGGGTTTGGAAAGTACTTACTAAAACAGTCACCCAAAGCAACAAAGGACTCATCTAATGAAGATTTCGGAAAATAATTATAAATCTTAGTGCTTATCTGATCAGTATCCAAGAAAGTTAATTGAAATGTCTTTCCAGTATATTTGTCATTAATTTTACGATGACCTTCAAAGCACTAAGAGAAGATACTAATTTTTAATTTTAAAATGTGATAGCATTACCTTAAACTACAATCATAAGACACAGCATACCTATTTAGGGGTTCTATAATAAAAGAAAATTTTAATATACCAGTTAAAGTCTCAATTGAATGAAAGTAATGGCAGCACTACAAGCTCCAAGGATCAAAACTACATGTCCCACCTGTACTCCAAACTTGTGATAAGAAGAGGAATGTCACAACAGGAATGTCTCCAAACTCATTATTTAATGCAGATGTTTAGCTATGTTTTTTTACATATAATTCCTACCAGTACACAGACCAAGAACCTCTTCCTTTATATTTGCCATTTAAGATACATCCTCTTAAACTGCTTCCTTGCCTACTCGTAGTCGATTTAATCACTCAATAACCTTTCATTACATCACTCTCCTTTGAAACCTCTGGCTGTCAGAACCTGCTGAGTTTCCAATCCCTGGACCTCTCTCAAGCTCTCTTGGGTGTTGTTCCTCACCCTCAGGCTCATCCCCCAGATAGCTCAGCTGATAAAGAATCCGCCTGCAATGTGGGAGACCTGGGTTTGATCCCTGGGTTGGGAAGATCCCCTGGAGAAGGCAAAAGCTACCCACTTCAGTATTCCATCTTGGAGAATTCCATGGACTGTGTAGGTCATGGGGTCGCAAAGAGTTGGACACGACTGAGCAACTTTCACTTTCAGGCTCATCCCAGGCCCAATCTTCTGCCCTTTGGCAAGAAGGGTTTAAAGAGCCTGACCCAACACTCGGGGACTGGGCATCAGCTCCCAACTGTCACGGACTGGCCACGACCTCCAGCTGTGATAACTATTTTAGCATTCTTTTTTTTTTTTTGGCTATGCTGGGTCTTTGCTGCTTTGCAGACTTTCCTCTAGATCGGCACTGGGGCTTCCCACTGCAGTGGCTTCAGCAGCTGTGGCATCCAGGCTCCAGAGCACAGGCACCTTAGTTGTGGCGTACAGGCTGAGCTAATCCAGCTGCCCGTCCCATCGTCCCGGACCAGAAATCAAGCCCGTGTCTCCAACATTAGCACGCAGATTCTTTACCACCAAGCCACAAGGGAAGCCCCTGGTGCAATACTCTGATTGTGAAATTTACTTCTCTTTATTTCAGCTACAGTCTCTGGTTATGGGGTGTGTGGCTTATCCCACTAAAGAGCAGGGAGACCACATACAGCCATGATGTACTCCTTTCCCAATATGGAACCAGTCAGCTGTTCCACGTCTGGTTCTGACTGTTGCTTCATGACCTGCATACTTCCTGATGTTTCTCAGGAGGCAGGTAAGGTGGTCTGGTATTCCCATCTCTTTAAGAAGTTTCCAGGTTTTTGTGATCCACACAGCCAAAGGCTTTAGCGTAGTCAATGAAGCAGATTTATTCTAGAATTTTCTGGCTTTTTCTATGATCCAATAGATGTTTGCAATTTGATCTCTGGTTCCTCTGCCTTATCTAAATCCAGCTTGAACATCTGGAAGTTCTCAGTTCATAGACTGTTCAAACCTCGCTTGGAGAATTTTTAGCATTACTTTGCTAGCATGTGAGATGAGTGCCAACTGTATAGTAGTTTGAACATCTATGGAATTGCCTTTCTTTGGGATTGGAATGAAGACTGAACTTTTCCAGTTCTGCGGCCACTGCTGAGTTGTCCAAATTTCTTGGCATATTGAGTGCAGCACTTTCATGGCACCACCTTTTATGATTTGAAATAGTTCAGGTGGAATTCTATCACTTTGTTGGTAGTGATGCTTCCTAAGGCACACTTGACTTTGCACTCAAGAGATGTCTGGCTCTAGGTGAGTGATCACACCATCATGGTTATCTCAGTCATGAAGATCTTTTTTGTATTGTTCTTCTGTGTATCCTTGCCACTCTTCTTAATATATCTTCTGCTTCTGTGAAGTCCATAAAGTTTCTGTTCTTTATTGTGCCCATTTTTGCATGAAATCTTCCCTTGGTATTGCTAATTTTCTAGAAGCAATCTCTGGTCTTTCCCATTCTATTGTTTTCCTCTGTTTCTTTGCATTGATTACTTAGGAAGGAGTACACCAAGGCTATCTATTGTCATCCTGTTTATTTAACTTATATTCAGAGTAGATCATGAGAAATGCCAGGCTGGATGAAGCACAAGCTGGAATCAAGACTGCCAGGAGAAATATCATTAACCTCAGATATGCAGATGGCACCACCCTTATGCCAGAAACTGAAGAAGAACTAAAGAGCCTCTTGAAGAAAGTGAAAGAGGAGAGTCAAAAAGCTGGCTTAAAGCTCAACTTTCAAAAAACTAAGATCATGGCATCTAGTCCCATCACTCCATGGCAAACAGATGGACACAACGGAAACAGTGACAGACTTACTTTCTTGGGCTCCAAAATCACTGCAGATGGTGATTGCAGCCATGAAATTAAAAGACACTTGCTCTTTGGAAGAAAAGCCAAGACAAACCTAAAAAGCAGAGACATTACTTTGCTGACAAAGTTCTGTATAGTTAGTGCTATGGCTTTTCCAGTAGTCATGTATGGATGTGAGTTGGACTATACAGAAAGCTGAGAGCTGAAGAATTGATGCTTTTGAACTGTAATGTTGCAGAAGATTCTTGAGAGTTCCGTGGACTGCAAGGAGATCCAACCAGTCCATCCTAAAGGAGATCAGTTCTGGGTGTTCATTGGAAGGACTGATGTTGAAGCTGAAACTCCAATACTTTGCCCACCTCATGTGAAGAGCTGACTCATTGGAAAAGACCCTAATGCTGGGAAAGGTTGAGGAGAAGGGGACGACAGAGGGTGAGATGGCTGGATGGCATCACTGACTCAGTGGCATGGGTTTGAGCATGCTCAGGGAGATGCTGACGGGCAGGGAGGCCTGGCGCAGCAGTCCGCGGGCCGCACAGAGTCGGACAGCACGCTGCGGCGAGCTCCTCAGCAGCAGACGCACTGCACTACTCGTGTCCACACTGTGGGACCAGACACCTCCCTGTGACTTTGCCCAGGGCTGGGGTCCTGCTGTGGTTCCAGCACCAGCCCTAGGTGATTTTGTTGTAAATTCAACTTTAACTCAAAGAGAGCTGTTCAACATAATGGTCTGTTCAAAAGCAAATATTCCTCAGTCACTGATTTTCACTGTACTGGTGATTCAAATATAAAACAGAGTGAGTGATTTTACAATTGTTATCCATCTCCTGCATTACTGTCCATAATCATGAATTTTTGTTTTTCAGTCTTATTTCATTTTCCTTTATCTGTATATCATCTTCAGCTAATTATGTTTATTGCAAGCTGTTTGTAGTATCAAAACGTTGCAAGAATCTAAACATCTAAAAAAATACGTTGAAAAAGAATAAATGTCTAACAACTGGTCTTAAAAGATTTATCAAATGTCATTTTTTATCGAAAAAAATAATGTGCCTCCCCTAAAGAAAAAGATATGAACTAAGATGTCAATAGACTTTGTTTCTAAACAGAAGGAATTGTATTTTACATAGTTTTCTGCTAGTCTGTGTGTTTCAATTTTTCTAGAGTTAACAAATTTTACTTTTGTAGGAAAAGGAAAAAAATTAATGAAAACAGAACAGGTTCCTTTATACCAGAAAATGGTACTACTACACAGTGGCTAAGAGTTTTGAGCTGGCCAGGGTTCAAATCTCCTTCTACTATTAATTAGCTGTGTAACTAAGCAAACAGCCTAATATTTCAAACCACCAGTTTCCTCATCTATAAAAGAAAGAAAACAATGCTGCCTATCTCATAGGATGATTGTGAAAATTAAACATGAAAATATCTGTAAAATCTAGCAAGGTACCTGGTACAAGTTAAGTATCCACTGCTGATAACTACTGCTTTTATCATTATAATTACACAAAAGTCAAAAACCAGTGGTTAAAATATTCCTTTTTCAAAATCCGTTCAAATCAGACTGTCACATAAACAAAGCTGCTATGACAAAACTAAATTTCATTTGGCCAAATTGCTGTCAGCCGAGATGTTTATATAATTCAACTCTATTGCCTGCCTGTCAGTCAGGCCTTTGAAACGCTCTAGATCTCTGATCCTCAAGTTCTGTTCACTTGATAACGTGCTAACGTTTTACTCTGGTTTGTACCTCTGATACCAGTTGCTTGTCTGAACTATGCTATCCTTAAATGATCAATCATCTGTTTTGCCTGAGGGGTTTCCATGACATGTGGTTTTCAGTGCTGCAACTAAGAGTTCAGTTCAGTCGCTCAGTCGTGTCCAACTCTTTGCGACCCCATGAACCACAACACGCCAGGCCTCCCTGTCCAGCACCAACTCCTGGAGTCTACCCAAACCCATGTCCATCGAGTTGGTGATGCCATCTAGCCATCTCATCCTCTGTCCTCCCCTTCTCCTCCTGCCCCCAATCCTTCCCAGCACTAGGGTCTATTCTAATGAGTCAGCTCTTCGCATGAGGTGGCCAACGTACTGGAGTTTCAGTTTCAGCATCAGTCCTTCCAATGAACACCCAGGACTGATCTCTTTTAGGATGGACTGGTTGGATCTCCTTGCTGTCCAAGGGACTCTCAAGAGTCTTCTCCAACACCATAGTTCAAAAGCATCAATTCTTTGGCACTCAGCTTTCTTCACAGTCCAACTCTCACATCCATACATGACTACTGGAAAAACCATAACCTTGACTAGACGGACCTTTGTTGGCAAAGGAATGTCTCTGCTTTTCAATATGCTCTCTAGGTTGGTCATAACTTTCCTTCCAAGTAGTAAGCATCTTTTAATCATGGCTACAATCACCATCTGCAGTGATTTTGGAGCCCAAAAAAATAAAGTCTAATACTGTTTCCACTGTTTTCCCATCTATTTGCCATGAAGTGATGGGACCAGATGCCATGATCTTAGTTTTCTGAATGTTGAGCTTTAAGCCAATTTTTTCACTCTCCTCTTTCACTTTCATCAAGAGGCTTTATAGTTCCTATTCACTTTCTGCCATAAGGGTGCTGTCATCTGCATATCTGAGGTTATTGATATTTCTCCTGGAAATCTTGATTCCAGCTTGTGCTTCTTTCAGCCCAGCGTTTCTCATGACGTACTCTGCATAGAAATTAAATAAGCAGGGTGACAATATACAGCCTTGATGTACTCCTTTTCCTATTTGGAACCAGTCTGTAGTTCCATGTCCAGTTCTAAGTGCTGCCTCCTGACCTGCATACAGGTTTCTCAATAGACAGGTCAGGTGGTCTGGTATTCCTATCTCCTTCAGAATTTTCCACAGTTTATTGTGATCCACACAGTCAAAGGCTTTGGCATAGTCAATAAAGTAGAAATAGATGTTTTTCTGGAACTCTCTTGCTTTTTCAATGATCCGGCAGATGTTGGCAATTTGATCTCTGGTTCCTCTACCTTTTCTAAAACTAGCTTGAAGATCTGGAAGTTCACAGTTCATGTATTGCTGAAGCCAGCAACTAAGAGAGTCCTGGGCCAATCAGGACTCTAGATAACACAGTCTAGATATAGATGACCTGTTATCAGGTCACTCTAGATAACACCCATGACACTCTCCAAAACCACATTCTAAGCTCTAATTAAGATTTCCTGGGACTTCCCTGGTGGTCCAGTGGTTAAGACTCCATGTGCTTCCACTGCAGGGGGCACAGGTTCAATCTCTAGTTGGGCAACTAACATCCCACAGGCTGCACGGTGCGGGAAAAAATAAAGACGACTTCCTAATAATAACACTTACTGTGCTCATCTGCTCCAGCCCCCATGTCCAATGCCAGCTTAGGATTCTACCATAAAGAGCCAGTCCTGTCCCCAAACATGGCTTCAACAACTGGTAATCTAAACCCACTTCATCCTCTCATCCCCAACAATCCTTCAAATGAAGCTGCCTCCTGTTCTTCAGCCCAACTCGTGTAATGCGTCTCAGGAAAGACTGAGCTCATTCCACCTTAATATTGATACAACTGCAGACATGCCACCGGGCCTCCCTGCCGCAACTCCTCAGCATTGTGTGAGACAGAACTCACGCTCATCGTTTATGAAACCTATTCTAATCTACTAAACTCACATAGATTCTAGGAGGTCTTCAGTTGGACACCTGCAATTTATTTCTGTGGTTTTCATCGTTAATTCATGTGATTAATGGCATTCTAATATGTCTCCCCAAAGACGGTTTCCTGAAGGAAATGAATAAGAATTGCCATGTATCCCCCACAGCATAACCTATACTCCTCTAATAGTTGCTCAGTATTTTACAAATAATGCACAGTAAAAGTGAACACTAAAATACTGTGTCTACAGAAGAAAAGCACTTATTAATAAAAAGATTACTAATATCCTCCTTTGTTTACTTTTGGTGCGAGGCTATTACAGTAACCTAGGTCATGGATAATGGTAACTTGGGAGGATTATGGCAGGGAAATAGTGGAGATGGTGAGAAGGAATCAGATTCTGAGTATGACATGAAGAGAAAGCTGACACCGTCTCCTGACAGGCTGAATATGGAGTGTAAGAGGAGGGGAAGAGTCGAGGAGGAGTACAAGGTGATGAAGTTTTCCCTCAAGCATTCACATATGTTACTCTATTTAATAATAATTCTTCTTACAGATTCAAACTGAAACACCAACTAAAAATCTTTGCCTTAAAAGACATACCTTCTCTGTATGTATAAATGGATTTTCATGTGGTTTCACTCAGGTGCCCAAGAGTATTAGTCAACTCAGCTATTACAAAGCTAATAACTACCATTTTTCTTTTCTCCTGTGGCCACACAGCTCAGGCTGCAAGATCCTCGTTCCCTGACCAAGGATCGAACCCAGACCCTCAACAGTGAAAGTGTAGAGTGCTAACCACTGGACCTCCAGGGAATCCCCTCAAGTTAACACTATTCTTCAACAAATCTTCAAAGTCAGAATCATTCAAAGTATCCAACAGCAGAAAGATTATTTTAAATAATAAACTACTTGCAAAGCTCTTTGGACAGCCATGCGTTCTGATAAAAAAGCGTAACAGAATTCTGATCTGTGTACAACAGCTGAAAAAAGAATGGCAGCTTGGAATTCCTTAGATTTATCACTTTGGTAATATCATTACAGAATTCAGATTTGCAGACAAATTTACACACACAAAACTTCTCTGATGGGAATATTTTCTGAGGTCAGGGCTTTCTGAACAAATTTACATAATGAAGACAAATCCATAGAAAAGCAATAATCTGGCTGGGATGATTCAACAGGAAAGTCAGGGGTAGTGTTATGTGGTGCGGCCACTACAGAGCATTTTCTTGAGGTTGGGGGTTGGGGGGAAGCTCCACCAAAATTCATATGCACCAAAAGAATCATTTCTCAATTCAGAAAGTATAGGACAGCCATATAAACAGATGTATTCATGGTCATGAATTTTGAGTGGATTAACTTAGTGGAAATGGTCTTCAATAAAAACACTACTATCAACATGAGTATCTCATCCCACACTAGTAACCTATTCTTGTCATACCAAGGTATCTTGCACAGTGAATAAGAAATTTCATCACAGGAATCAATCCGTGGACAAAGGAATCCCAGCCCTCACTCCAGAGCAAGAAGTTGGGCCTAGAGAGGAGTACAAGCATAGTGGGCTTTGTAATCACACTAGGAACTAAGAACCAGGACTATTCTGCCACTTTCTGGTGTGTGGACATCTTCCTTATCCCCGTGAGCCTCAACTTCCGCATATATAGAGCAGAAAAAAAAACAATACTCCTAGATTTCTTTATGCCTTGGCCCTTAACTGCTAACTTCTGATAGTGGTTAAAGACCTCAGAAGAAATACCATCTCACGTTGACAGAGAACTTGCAGTTTTCTCACGTTTTTCACGGACCTTATTTCATCAGATCGTAACAGGACCCTTGCGAGAAACAAACAGAAATGTCAGGCACACTGGACAGACAGACTCTGCTTTGGGGTCAGAAAAACATGACTTGGGACCCAAGGACATAACTTACTAGCTATTCTTTGGAATGGTTATTTTAACTTTTCTCAGTCACCTGATCTATAAAATACAGCCAACAGTACATATAGCCCAAAGAGTTGTTTCAATGATTTAAAAATGCAGACTATATAAAGTTTATCTAGTAGACAGCAGGCACTTAGGAGAGAGTTGGCATCAGGGTCCCGTCTCCAACAGAAACTCCTCCAATCAGCCCACATTTTACATATGGAAAAACTGAGGCTCAGAAGTGAGAAATGCCAGTCTAGAACCTGACACCAGAATTACAATGAGAAGAACTCACATGATTAAGCCATGAATGAAGCAGAATTAATGTATGCAGTTACAATTACAAGTTCAGTGAATAAAACATTTTCCAAATGAACCTAAAATAACCCAATGAATTTAAAAGCTAAAGGGAATTTGTTCCCATGTAACTTTTTGTTCTTTCTTTTTATTTTTCAAGGACTCACAAAATAATTTATTTGGTTATTTTTTTTTAATGAAAACAATTTTAATTTCCAGCATCAGCTGAATGGGTAAGTAAAAATCTGGTATAGAATAACCAAAATGAAGAAACCAACTACATGAAGCAACATGGATGAATCTAACAATGCTGAATGACAGAAACAAGAAAAAATAATATGGACAGTATTTACAAAATGTTCATTTACATCTTTATTTGGTTAAATACTGGTCTCAGAAACTATTATTTACTATGTTATCTCAATCTCATGTATAGGAAAAACATTCCATTCCACTGTCTGTCTACACCTGATTTTAATATATTCTTGGAGTAGCTGCTTACATGAATGGCAATAATCAAAGAAAGAACACTTAATCAGGAGGCAGAGATGGCTCTGGCTCTCCCACTCTGGGGCTCTTTCTCTTCAGGCACGTCTCCTATCACCTCTGAAAAATGATGGAGGTGAACTTTATTATCTCACTCCTTCCAGAGCTGGATTCAAGCACAAGTAAAATACACTGATCTTTCTGAGAACCACATTAATGAATCTGAAGGGAACAGTACGCCTACAGGCTGATGTGATCATTGGTTTTCCTCTTGGGCCTCACCCAACCAGAAGGAAGGCTGGTATGGAATTGAGAAAACATTTAATGAGGATGTCAAGGAAAAGCTGGAATATACAACCTTGTGAGGTTAGAGGGCCCCTCTCTGAAAATGACATAAGGCATCGTTTGATAAGATTTTATCAATGTGACTGCTTCTGTACTGTGGCCATAGTTAGGATCAAATAAACTAACCATGCCTTCAGACTAACCCTTTCTGATTCTATCACCACCTCAAAACATGTACTCCTGGATATCTAAGAGATGTAACTAAGTTCCCTACCTCCCTTCAACATCCAGCATTACTTATAAGCTTCAGCTTTCTCTGACAGTTCGCCTGTTGTCCCTCCTCAAGTAGCAGACCTCACGAGGTCAGACCTAAATTCATGCATGGGAGGTTCAGTTCTGCTGTTCCAGAAGAGCAGAAGTAACTGTCTCCTATTTTGAAGAAAATACTAATCCTCACTGTGTGCAAATAAGCGTGAACTCCAGGAGTGGTCATGTGTGATTTGGTACTCCAGCTGTGCTGGTCTGCAACTTAACTTGGTTTTTGTTTACTTGTTGGCAGACTATTGTATACATGTGGACTATACAAGAAAACCCATGATTTTGAAATTGGCAAAGGCCCAATTCATTGTGTATAAGAAAGGTAGTAAACTGAAAATTCAAACTATCTAGCTAAGATGACTTATGGGTAATCAGCACAAAAGGAAATAGCTTCAAAACAACTCGTGGTTTTAAAAATTCAAACAATCAATACTAATGTGAGGAGACTTCTACTTTCAAAGTTTGGACTTCTACTCAATAATCAATACAAGTAGAACACAAGTGATGAAGGTAGAGAAAAGAAAATATAATGAAACAGTAAGGATTTTACATTTAATATCCTCTCACTTAACTTTTCCTTACTAAAATCCTGAATCAGTCTCCACAACAGTTTTATAGAGCTCCATAAACAAAACCAAAAAAAAAAAAAAAAAAATCAGGAAAAAAATCATTTCCACAGCAAAATTCACCAAATATGTCTATCAATATTGATCTAACAATAAAACCTAAAATCCTTAAAATGAGGCCTAACACATCACAGCATCCCACTTTGTTCACCACCGCCTTCCCAGCTGGGCGCTGTACCGAGCCGCTCTGGGGCTCTCTAGAGTGCTGCCTTGGGGGCTGGGGCTGACTGTTTCAGGTCTGACCACGTGAGCTGCACTGACCCACCAAACGTGATCAGAAGCGAAGTGAACCATGTGCAAGTGAGAGCATTCAGAGTCATCACATGCTTGGGTCACTTCTCTTTCCCCTCTGCCAGGAAAACGCAGGCCCCGTTAAGGGCTGTCCCGTCAGACCTATGTGGGATCAAGCTATGGACAGAACTGCAGCTTCTAGCAGCCCATTACTTGTGTGAACAGGAAATAAACCTTCACTGCTATAAACCAATAAGAGTTTCGGGTTGTCTTTTAGAGCAGTCTTCTTGACAAAAGTTGACTTTATACAATAACTTAAGCAAAATTGTATTTTTAAAAAATATTTTAAGAGTAAGAAGAAAGCATCTTGCAATCAAGGAAAATAATAGTGAAGAGTGCAGGATAAGCTAATTTCATGTTTAGAATGCATCAAAGGTTCTGTAAGGAAAATGAAGTTTCAAACAAATGCAAATAACATTGTTTCTTTTCTAATCCCATCTCATAATCAGTTATACAGCAAGAAAAAAATTTAATATGATTCCAAGAAACAGGATACTATGTTGAACAAAAATTAAGTCTATAAACAAAGAACATCAATTACACATACACATATCTTCCTCTGAGGGGTTCAGGAAAAGACAGTAATGTTTGAGGCATCTTAAGAAACAAATCTGACATCATAGAGAATAAAAGTCAACAGAAGCAGTGAGAATAAAAAGAAAAATTTGCTATATCGCAAAGAAGCAAAGTGATCCTAAGAAAATAGCTCTTCACAGGGAAAATGTATACTTCAGCTATTTTATGTAAAGGTAAGTTATCAATATTGACAGGCTAAAAAATTTTAGAAGGCAATACTATGGAGAATAGAGTACCTATTAAATATTTTATGTACATTAGAAGGTATATTTTGTTCCCACAGTATATCTGTACTGTTTTTACATACAATGTTTAAAGGTTACATTCCATTTACAGTTACTACAAAATATTTGCTATACTCCCTGTGTTGTACAACATAATTGTGAGCCTATCTTACAGCCAACAGTTGGTACCTCTGACTTCCCTAGTCCTTTCCCTCTGGCCTAGAGAAAGGTAGAGATATATGGAATCTCACCACTGTTCTCTTTATCTGTGAGTCTGCATCTTCATGGTATATTCACTACCTTGCTATATTATTTTCTAGATTCCCCATGTAAGTGATATATCATACAGCATCTGTGTTTCTCTGTCTGACTTATTTCACTTAGCATAATGCCATTTGAGTTCCATCACACTGCCATAAAAGGCAAGATTTCATGCCTTTATTTGCTCTATTTTATATTCAGTTCAATTCAGTTCAGTCGCTCAGTCATGTCCAGTTCTTTGCGAACCCATGAATCCCAGCAAGCCAGGCCTACCTGTCCCATCACCAACTCCTGGAGTCCACCCAAACCCACATCCATAGAGTCGGTGATGCCTTCTAGCCATCTCATCCTCTGTTGTCCCCTTCTCCTCCTGTCCCCAATCCTTCCCAGCATCAGGGTCTTTTCAAATGAGTCAACTCTGAGCATGAGATAGCCAAAGTATTGGAGTTTCAGCTTCAACATCAGTCCTTCAAATGAACACCCAGGACTGATCTCCTTTAGGATGGACTGATTGGATCTCCTTGCAGTCTAAGGGACTCTCATGAGTCTTCTCCAACACCACGGTCCAAAAGCATCAATTTTTCAGCGCTCAGCTTTCTTCACAGTCCAACTCTCACATCCATACATGACTATTGGAAAAATCACAGCCTTGACTAGATGGACCTTTGTTGGCAAAGGACTGTCTCTGCTTTTCAATATGCTGTCTAGGTTGGTCATAACTTTCCTTCCAAGGAGTAAGTGTCTTTTAGTTTCATGGCTGCAATCACCATCTGCAGTGATTCTGGACCCCCCAAAAATAAAGTCTGATACTGTTTCCACTGTTTTCCCATCTATTTGCCATGTAGTGATGGGACCAGATGCCATGAGCTTAGTTTTCTTAATGTTGAGTTTTAAGCCAACTTTTTCACTCTCCTATTTCACTTTCATCAAAAGGCTTTATACTTCCTATTCACTTTCTGCCATAAGGGTGGTATCATCTGCCTATCTGAGGTTATTGATATTTCTCTCGGCAATCTTGATTCTAGCTTGTGCTTCCTCCAGCCCAGTGTTTCTCATGATGTACTCTGCATATATGTTAAACAAGCAGGGTGACAATATACACCCTTGACGTACTCCTTTTCCTATTTGGAACCAGTCTGTTGCTCCATGTCCAGTTCTAACTGTTGCTTCCTGACCTGCATACAGGTTTTTCAAGAGACAGGTCAGGTGGTCTGGTATTCCCATCTCCTTCAGTATTTTCCACAGTTTATTGTGATTCACACAAAGGCTTAGGCATAGTCAATAAAGCAGAAATAGATGTTTTTCTGGAACGCTCTTGCTTTTTCGATGATCTAACAGATGTTGGCAATTTCATCTCTGGTTCCTCTGCCTTTTCTAAATCCTGCTTGAACATCTGGAAGTTCGTGGTTCATGTATTGCTGAAGCCTTGCTTGGAGAATTTTGAGCATTACTTTACTAGCGTGTGAGATGAGTGCAATTGTGCAGTAGTTTGAGCATTCTTTGGCATTGCCTTTCACTGGAATTGGAATGAAAACTGACCTTTTCCAGTCCTGCGGCCATTGCTGAGTTTTCCAAATTTGCTGACATATTGAGTGCAGCACTTTCACAGCATCATCTTTCAGGATTTGAAATAGCTCAACTGGAATTCCGTCACCTCCACTAGCTCTGTTCGTAGAAATGCTTCCTAAGACCCACTTGACTTCACATTCTAGGATGTCTGCCTCTAGGTGAGTGATCACATCATCGTGATTATCTGGGTCATAAAGATCTTTTTTTGTACAATTCTGCCACCTCTTCTTAATATCTCTGCTTCAGTTAGGTCCATACCATTTCTGTCCTTTATCGAGCCCATCTTTCCATGAAATATTCCCTTGGTATCTCTAATTTTCTTGAAGAGATATTTAGTCTTTCCCATTCTGTTGTTTTCCTCTATTTCTTTGCACTGATCACTGAGGAAGGCTTTCTTATCTCTCCTCACTATTCTTTGGAACTCTGCATTCAAATAGGAATATCTTTCCTTTTCTACTTTGCTTTTCGCTTCTCTTCTTTTCACAGCTATTTGTAAGGCCTCCTCGGACAGCCATTTTGCTTTTTTGCATTTCTTTTCCATGAGTATTTTCTTAATCCCTGTCTCCTGTACAATGTCACGAACCTCCATCCATAGCTCATCAGGCACTCTGTCTATCAGATGTAGTACTTTAAATCTATTTCTCACTTCCACTGTATAATCATAAGGGATTTGATTTAGGTTATACCTGAATGGTTTAGTGGTTTTCCCTACTTTCTTCAATTTAAGTCTGAATTTAGCAATAAGGAGTTCATGATCTGAACCACAGTCCGCTCCTGGTCTTGTTTTTGCTGACTGTATAGAGCTTCTCCATCTTTGGCTGCAAAGAGTATAATCAATCAGATTTCAGTGTTGACCATCTGGTGATGTCCATGTGCAGAGTCTTCTCTTGTGTTGTTGGAAGAGGGTGTTTCCTATGACCAGTGCATTCTCTTGGCAAAACTCTATCAGCCTTTGCCGTGCTTCATCTGTATTCCAAGGCCAAATTTGCCTGTTACTCTAGGTGTTTCCTGACTTCCTACTTTCACATTCCAGCTCCCTATAATGAAAAGGACATTTTTGTGGTGTTAATTCTAACACCCAAATTTTATATTAGAAACTCTCTTACCTGACCTTCAACTGACTGACTCCCCAGATTTACCTGACACTCTACATCCTAAAATCTGCCCCATGATGCCCAGGTCAATCCTACCATCAGCAGCCTACTTCCTGGTGTGCCTGCTTCATCCCTTGACGTGTTTGCTTGAGTCCCCAAAGTAAGTTCTGTTTGTTCTCACCCCTGTTTATGCCACTGGAAAAGCTACTACAATTATGTAACTTAGCTAAACATTTCATACAGCAAAAATGTATGTTTCAGAAAACACTCAAATGGTTTCTAAGAAAATCAACTGACAGTTTGAAAAAAATCCTGCAAAGCAACTTGAGTGCAGAATCTGTTCAGTTTTATGATTTCTTCTCATAGTTTATAATAGCTTTGTTTTGTGTAATTTGACAGGTTTTTTTAAGGCTTAACCTCTGGTATTTTAGTAGAACTGGATACTATGTAGAGTGATTATGAAAAAAAAAATACGGTAGCAAACTCTAGTGAAAGAACCTAAATGCAGAAGCAAAAAACTGAAAAATAAATGTATATTTAAACAAGATAAACTGGTTAAGATATCAGTTCTATGATTCCTACTAGAACAAACTGTCCCTATCACATCAGAACAGAGAGTTTCAATGGAATTATTATATAAGCAAGCTAGAGCTCTAGGTCCTGCAAATATTCCACCCCTAACCATCTAGGCTGGCCCTCTCAAAGTATTTACCACCATGGTCTGTATTTATTTAGCTTTATCCCCATTAGGACTGTAAAGTGTATAGGGGAAGAGATGATTTACCCATATGATATAAAATTATCACTCACCAAATATTAATTAGTACAAGTCGCATAAAAATTAGCTAAGCACAGACCTCTCTTTTCTCCTGCCTCCTCCCTTTCCCAAAGACTGTTAGCTCTCTGAGGGCAGGCCCTTTATCATATTCCTCCCTGTATGAATGTCAACATCTATGCAATGTCTTGCTTACTGAAGGCTGTCAAGAAAGGAGGGGAAAAGCTGTAATTTCCTTTTGAATTAACATGACAGTAAAAGCAAGAATGTCATTCAGGAAAGTGGCACTCACCACAGAGTTGCAGAATCCATTTCCCATTCCTAACACATTCTTAGGAATTCAAAAGTCAGCAAACAATGGGAATACTTTAACCAACTGGAAATAAGAGAACCCCTTAGACAAGCAGATGTGCTCCCCAAAAAAGAAGACGTGAGTCAGGGCAAGCATCTTCAACTCAACATATCTAGAGTTAATCTGAAAACCTATTAGAGAAACTGAGAAGTCATTCAACACAGTTCCTGGAGTATATAACGTGCAGAGGACTACAGGATACTCACACTCACAAGCAAGCCCATTTTTGTTCCTGCCCTTAAGGGCTTTAAGTGCGCTCGGCGCTGACAGAACAATCTGGTTAAATTAAAAAGAACAAGAAAGTGCGTACAGTAGCAGCGGCAGAATTTTAGGAGGTAGCTTCACAACAGCATCTGAAATTCACAAGATGGATGGGCTTTGGACAAGATAAGATCATGAGGAAATGGGTTTATTAAAGTAGGGGAAACATCAGCAAAGTCACTGCACTGCAGAGTGTACAGTCATGCTATGAAAAGAAAACTCCTAGCTAGAACACTAAGGATTACAGGAAAGTTGCAGAACACTAGACAGAAAAAGCAGCTTCAACACATGAAGAGCTGAGAACCTAGGCACAGATTAAACCTGCCCTGTGAGGAAAATTACATTTGAGCATTTGAGGAAAATTACAAGGTAATCTGATTAGGCTCAAGTGACAGGAAAAAAGATTGAAAGTAGAAACCTGTAAGTTATATGAAAAATGTGATGCTACATTTCATGTGTCAACTTAACTGGACCCCAGGGTGCCCAGACATGTAATCAAACATTATTTTGGGTGTGTCAATGTGAGTGTTGAAGGATGCAATTACCATGTGGACTAGCAGATAAAATAGACTGCCCTTCATGGTATGGGTGGGCCTCGTCTAATCAGCTGAAGACTTGATCGAATAAAGGCTGACTTTCCAGAGAGTAAGAGAGATTCCTCCTGCCTGACAGTCTTCAAAGAGGGACACTGGACTCCAGGTGAAACACTGGCTCTTCCTGTGTCTCAAGGTTGAGGGCCTTTCAGACTTACACTACACCACTGGTTATCTGGGTCTCAGGCCCTCAGACTTAGACCAGAACTAGAGCATCAGCTCCCCTGGTTTCCAGCTTGCTGAGTCACCCTGCAGCTCTTGAGACTTGCCAGCCTCCAGAATCATGTGAAGTCAGTTCCCTGCAAGGTATTTCTTTATATACATACAAACAAACAAACATCCTATTCATTCTGTTTCTCTGGAGAACCCCAATAAAATCAAACTTAAAATTTAAGATGTTTGTTATACTCCTACAATACAATCTACAGGAAGAAACTAAAGTAAAACCTAGATATTAGTTTTTATTTTAACTAAAATCAAACACTTCTGATAGAAGTAATTCATTGGGAAAAAAAAAAAAAGTTGAGCACTTTATGTACCAAGAACTACAGAAGTACAAAGTATAATGTAGTGAAATAAGCTATCCTCAAATAGCTTACAGACTGAGAGTGGTATTAATCAACTCTCATTGCCATTAATCAACCACCAGAGAAATGGAATATGATTTTATGAGTATGAGGACAGAGAGGAATGGTGTTTTTGGAGTAAGTAATGGGAGAGAGCTGACCTTGTCCAGGGTGTAGGACAGTTAGCTCAGAGTCAAAGGACAGAAATAGGAAGAACCTAGCAAAGGAAAGAACTCCAACATTTAACAGCTGGCAAAAAAATATAAGCTGGAAGGAAAGAAAACAAAGGAGGAAAGAAAGGAAGGAAGGAAAGGAGAGAGGAGAGAAAAGGAAAAAAAAAAAAGAGTGGCTAGGATGGTAGATGGACTCAGAGAAGCCACAGGAAGAGATGTTTCAGGATAGAGGCACTTATCAGCAAAGATCTAGCAAAAGGAGGTCCAAAAAGCCTGAAGGGGCTAAGTGATCTGGAGGGGAGGGGTGACCTGAGAGAGAACCACTGGACGGCCAAGAAAGGGAAAAGCATGGTCAGTGTGGGTTGAGGAGTGTATCGACAGTGAGAAAAACGAAGACATGGCAAAGGGACAATTCAAGGAAGGAGAAAGGATCCACACTGGAAGGGAATATGGCATCAAGAGGGAAAGAAAGATTTCAGAAAAGAAAGAAAAGCCTGAATATGTAAAAGCAATGAGAAGAATCCTGCTGAGTGTGACAGGGTAAGTATCAAATGGAGAAAAGGGATAATCTACATTGCAGATATTCAGCAGAGGGAGGAACACAGATGGCAGTCTTGTTCTTAATAAAGAGGAGGGCCCTTTTTCTGTGTGGGAGAAAGCAAGGGGAACGAGTGCAGCTTTAAGTACGGTGCATGTTTGATGTCAGAAGTTGGTATAATCTATAATCATTACTTACATCACTTCTCTTAACGTTCACCAAAATAAATGGAAAACGTATCTTCTCAGAACATCTTTTTAATTTTCAGTATTTCCAAACATTAAAACAGGTTACTTATATTCTTTTATAGAAACATACCCCTGACCACTGAATCTCCCAAATAAAGTATACTCAATTTCAAATAACTTCTACCTGTAATTTCTCCTATATGTTTCATAGCTACGTATCTCACTAATTCTGGCAATATGTCAACTGTAAACATTACTGCAATTTATTTTAAAATGTATTTAATGGCTAAATATGTGAAGCTGGTAAACAACATACAAACTTTCAGTTATGAAATAACTTAAGTCCTGGAGTCACATGTACAGAATGGTGAAATTTAAAATGTTATTTGAAGTAAATATTCATCACTGTATTAAAATGTGCATGTATTCCTCTGAGTCTTCTAGAGAAAAACTAACTACCAGGTTCAGCATTCCCCTCTTTCTGGGAAGATCTGAATACCAAAACTGCAAGTCAGACTAACTGGGGCAGAAGGCTCTGCTCTATCACTTCTAGGTTTTTATAAACTTGAGCTCAGCTTTTTCATCTTCAAAATGGGTATAATACTACTATAGGGGGAACTGTTAATTAAATGAAATAATGCCGATGCCAAAATTCTACACATTTAGATAATGAGTCAAAGTGGCATAGTTTGAAACTTCATTCCATAAGCATGGGTAACTAGCTTTGTTTGTTTTATTTTCATTAGTGCCTGATTTTCTAAAGGTAAAAATACCATGAGGTTTCCTATGGGTTTTAAAGGATGTCAACACAGCATTAACATATGTTACTCAATAGCAAGGTACAAAGGATATCAAGGGATTATTATGCATTGTTCCTGTATACAACACAATATTGGACCTCCTGAATTGAAACAAATCAGAATATATTTAAAGAAGTTGAATACAAGCATATAAATGCAATATGCATTTTAGATCTGATAAAGTAGAAAACTTCAGATGACACCACCCTTATGGCAGAAAGGGAAGAAGAACTAAAGAGCCTCTTGATGAAAGTGAAAGAGGAGAGTGAAAAAGTTGACTTAAAACTCAACATTCAGAAAACGAAGATCATGGCAACCGGTTCCATCATTTCATGGCAAATATATGAGGAAACAGTGACAAACTTTATTTTGCGGGCTCCAAAATCACAGCAGATGGTGACTGCAGCCATGAAATTAAAAGATGCTCACTCCTTGGAAGAAGAGTTATGACCAACCTAGACAGCACATTAAAAAGCAGAGACATTACTTTGCCAACTAACGTCCGTATAGTCAAGGCTATGGTTTTTCCAGTAGTCATGTATGGATGTGAGAGTTGGACTAGAAAGAAAGCTGAGTGCCAAAGAATTGATGCTTTTGAACTGTGGTGTTGGGGAAGACTCCTGAGAGTCCCTTGGACTGCAAGAAGATCCAACCAGTCCATCCTAAAGGAGATCAGTCCTGAATATTCATTGGAGGACTAATGCTGAAGCTGAAACTCCAATACACTGGCCAGCTGATATGAAGAACTGACTCACTGGAAAAGACCCTGATGCTGGGAAAGATTGAAGGCAGGAGGAGACGGGGACGACAGAGGATGAGATGATTGGATGGTATCACTGACTCAATGAACGTGAGTTTGAGTAAACTCCGGGAGTTGGCGATGGACAGGGAGGCCTGGTGTGCTGCAGTCCAGGGGGTCACAAAGAGTCAGACACGACTGAGCGACTGAACTGAACCGAAAGTAGAAAAAGAAAGCTACATATAAGCACATTGCATTCCTGATTTAATGAGCATAGAATTAAGCCAGGTAGGGAAAGCTCTTGTAAGTTTAGCTGGCTTTTCATGCTATTGCTTGAAAAAGAGTCGGATGAACTCTCAGCTGGAATGCCATGCCCCTTTTTGTTCCTGTCTCCTATGAAAAAAATCTAATAGAATAAACAGCTGTGTAAACCACCATAAAGTGTACCCAGCCATATCTCAAAGGACTCCATTAACCACAGGAAAATAAACCAGGAAGTGCTGCTTTAATCTCCACCCACTGAGGTGACTTTAATAAAATGTTCATTAAATACCAACTTAAAAGATCACAAATAATTGATTGCCCATTTAGTTAAGTACAGCAGGCCCTCTGTATCCAATATCCATGGGTTCTATATCCAACGATACACAGGGATAACTGTACTGTACCCTTTTATACTTAAGGGACTTGAACACTTGTGAATTTTGGTACACGGGGGTCCTGGAACCAACTCCCCAATGGATGCTGAAGGAAGTGCTCAGTCATGCTGGACTCTTTGCAAACCAGACCTCCTCTGTCCTGCCAGGCTCCTCTGTCCACGGGGTTCTCCAGGTAAAAATACTGGACTGGGTTGCCATGCCCTCCTGCAGCTGAAGGATGACTGACACGTAAAAGGTGCGCAGTCCTGACCTCAACCAGTCATGATAATGACATAGTTACTTTCTAGATTCCTTTAAAGCTTCGAGTGGAAAGAAGGGCCACACTTAAATCCTAGAGCACCTCCTCTCCTTGACTGTGGTCCTTCCCAACTCAATGCAGCGGCACAGATGTTAGCCGACAACACAGTCAGGGGTTTTCTTTCCCCCTTCCCAACCTGTCCTTGTTGAGTCACGGGAGATTCTCAAAGAGCACTAAGACACAATTAGGGACGAGCAGATTAGGTTCGGCAGGAAGATTTCTCCTAAGCCTTTGGGAAACAATTTCTTCAAAATCTAGAATTCAACGTACTTAGCTGAATACAGTGCAACTTTCTTGTGCAGCTTATATTAACTGAGAGATACATACATTATAAGAGAAACTATACACCTTCTTTTGAGTATTTTATCAGTTTAATGGCGGAATGCAGAACTTCACATTTTACTTTTTATTGCTTAGTAATGGCTGAACCTTTTATGAGAACCCATTCAGGAACTGGATAGTTTTCTCTGAATAGATATTACACTAGAAAACCTAACTTTCACTGATAAAAACCTAAATGTTGGTAATTCTAGTGGTTTGTTTTATATGCATTACATTGCCTGTACTTTGCAGATTATTAACTATTTAATACCATTTATTAAAAAATAAATCTAAAACTCATCATAAAATATATCTCCAATTATGAAAAACAGAAACAAAGCCATTTCCATCTTTATAGTCACACATACAAAAAAATCTTGCCTGGCAGCAACTGGTGTATGTGTACTGAATTTCAGGTGTCTCGGTTATAGTTTTAACACTTAAAAATAAATTTCATATATAATTTATGTACCATTTATATTCATTAGTTTCATTTCTTCCTCTGATAAATGAGGTATTCATGTTGTTTGCTTCACTGCATCAATAACAAATGCCTTTTCTTTTCACTATACTTTTTAGCAGCTAAAAATTTTAAGCTTTTTTTTAATATAAAATACTATATCTCTTCTTAAACCTTGTAATGATGTAACCAGGTTCCAGTGTATTTAAAGCAATACTGATTCATTCTCAAATATCAGTCTCTCATTATTCCATTTGTTAGGTATGATTTGAGAGAACCCTACCACTTCACAGCAAAGCCCTCCTTTCCCTTTAACCTTTGCCATTTCATTACTCCATATCCCAAGTTTCTGAGTTAGTCCAGATTGGACTTTCTAACTATTACACAACAGAGTATCTGAATTTGAGACTCTGATGGTCTGTGGTCATGTGTGTAAAGACTTGACATAATGATGAGGTGCTACTAGCCACACAGTCGTCTGGCTAAGAGATAGAAATACCCACACTGGAGGCCAAAAGGTGTGCACACATACCGCACACAGTCAGCACGGACAGAGTCGAAGCGTAGCACTCTGCCAGGCCAAATGTCCACATACACGTAAGCTGCAGGCCAGAGTTCCAGTGGAAGCATTTGCTTTCTGTCATTTCACTGGACACAGACATGAGGGTTTTCCAGGTTGACAAGTCTCATACAACTAGGGGAGCCGCATCAGGAGAGAGGTGTAAGAGTCGGCAGGGGAGCCAGGTCGGCAAGCACTCCCTGGGCCCCCACTAGACACATCCGTGCAGGGCGGGCAGTGGGAAAACAAACAAAGCTGACACAGACTGTTCTTGAGGAACTCAGACCAGAGATGGGAATACATGTGTAAACAAATAATTTCTCTAAGTGAGACCATCGATATAATACACAGTTTGGCTTTCTGTTCTAGAGGTAAAGAGAATATTTTTAATTAAACATGTTTTCAGTTTTAAAAGTTTTAAATTAAATAGAATTTATCCTAAATGAGTAACAAATTTAATTTAAATATTACATAAAGGACTCAGCACTTTTGGTCCCCTGAGAAGAACCACTTCACAGAATTTCTATTTTCAATTCTACTTCCTACATTCACTGTCACTAACTCTGTTACCAAAGACCCCAAATCAATTAGGAAACACACTCTCTCCAACCCTATGGCTTCCTTTTGGTTAATGCTTTGCTGGGTTACAAAACCATGAGCCTTTAAGATGATTTCTAGGGACACACCCTTCTAGTAGCCAGCACTCTCCTTTCTGAAAGAGCTCTCACAGTGGGCAGAATGTAGACGTGTTCCTTACGTAGCAACCAACGTGCACAAAGCCTGCTTCTCTGAGAAAGCTGAAGAGTGGCTCAGCACAAATATCATAAGGCTCTCACAGCTAACTCTTAAGGCTGCCAAACCGCTGTAGCCAGGAAAGCTCCCTGCACAGCACAGGAAGACACCTTCTCCTCAGGACAGTTCTTGTGTCTGTAAAGCCCGAGTTATCCTGGCAAAGAGGAGCCAGAGCGTGCGGCCACAGCCAGCACGTCACCGTCAGCAGCGCTCTGTCGGCCCAGCAGACGCACACACGCCTGGGTCTCCACCAGCCAAGGTGCCCGGGAGCCAGGCCACGGCGCCAGTCAGGAGGGACCCTGAGGTCTGGCCATGCCACCCAGTGCATGCTTACTGAGAAGTCATCTACATGCTTAGAGTTACAGTAGCCTCCTTGAGAGGGATTCAGAAGAAATAAAACATAGTTTTTTCTGATTTACAGAGACGAAACTATAACGACAAACACTATGCACCTGGCAGGGGCAGTGGTGATGAAAATACTTGTTAACATATACTGGTACATACAGAGGCCTGGGCCTTTGCATGTTATCTCATTTCATTTAATCCTCACAGAAATCCAGTGACGTGGCTGTCATTATCACAAAGAGGAATAGAATGTTACAGATTCTTTTTCCTTCTACGGACACAGGAATAAGATCATCTTTTAACTATCATATCTCCAACGCTGAGCACAGGCCCTGGCGCCCAGCAGATGCTTGGGAGATATCAGCTGACTGACTGAATGAGTGACATACGCTCAGCCAGCAAGGTTAAGGGTCAGGAATCCACTGCTTAAAACTGCCTCCTTAACATTATCTGAGCTGGGCTGGGTTCTGCTTTCTCCCTGACTCTGTGCCCAGGCTTTGTCTCGTCACTACTCTAGCCTTCCCTCTCCCTCCTATGAAGCACACCCCCCCGCCCCGCCGATCACGGGAGTAGTCAGCTCTGAAGATGACCTTGGAGGATGACCCACCTCCAGGTACCCACACTCCGGTGCCGGCTCCTCCTGCCTGGCACCGTGCTGCTCTGTGTCTGCACCTATGTGACTAGCAGCATCCCAAAGCAATGACAGTACCGTAGGTCATCTCCACAATCAGGTTATAAGACTGCTGCTTTCCCTCTCTCACACATCACTCTCTCAGGAAGACGCAGGCTGCTTCTCTCTGTCATGAGGAGCCCTGGGGAAGGCTTACACGGTTAAGAAATGAAGCCACCTGCTGATGGCTATGTGAGTGAACTCGGAAGTAGAGTCTAACCAGGTCTTCGAGACCAAAGAGCCCTAGATTACCACCTGACGCAACCTTGCAAGAGTCCCCAAGCCAGAACTCCAGAACCACCCAGCTACGTTGTTCCAGACACTTGGAATGTGTACAAATGATAAATGTTTGTTGGCTGAATTTGTTAACATGTGGGGGGAATTTGTTACACAGCAAATATATAACTAATGCAATCAGAAACACAGGTAAGATAAGTTAGGTAAAAATCGTTCTGAAAAACCAGCTCAGAAGTCAAGTTCTAATAAAGCTCTAAAGTGATTCAAGAAGCCTCAGATAAGTCAAAAGGCAACAACAGATTCTGCTTCATTGCTGGGTGACACAAAGACATGGGAGAGCAGGCTGGTCTTCAACGAAGTGCAGAAAACTGGCTGTGTGATTTCTGGACTGAGAGACACAGAAAAGCCTACCCACTCAAAAATTTCCCTTACAACCAACCTGACATGCTCCTACTCTGAAATTTTACTGCTTTTAATTTCAAGAGATCTAAATGTTAACTTCATCTCATGTTTAACACACTAGCTAGGAGCTAAAATGAGGCGAACAGAACCAAAGGGAAAAAAGAGGCCAGGACAGATACTACCGAGACAGCACCTTTTATGATGAGAAGAAGGTACAATGCTTTATCATGATTTATAGATAATCTGGGAACTTAAAAAAGGCCAAGGAATATGTGATGTAAATAATTTAGAAAAAAATACTAAATCGGTTTGCAAATTTTCAGCAGTTTCAAAATACCTAAATAGCAAGCACAGAAATATGGAAAGTTTTTTAAATCTGAAGTTACACCTTTATAATTTATCTCAACTCTAAGGTATTAGGGAACCGAGTCACTAAGTAGGCAGGCAAGACAGACCAGAGTTCAAATCCTATCCAGCTACCCACAGGCGGAGTGGTTCAGGCAAGTTACTTAGACTCTCTGTGTCCTAGTGTGACAAAGAGAAATGGTAATCACAGTATCTTCCTGGTGCTTAGTTGCTTTAGTCATGTCAAACTCTTTGTGACCCCATGGACTACAGCCCACCAGGCTCCTCTGTCAGTGAGACTTTCCAGGCAAGAATACTGGAGTGGGTTGTCTTCTCCAGGGGATCTTCCCAACCCAGGGATCGAACCTCATCTCCTTTGTTTCCTGCACTGCAGGTGGGTTCTTTACCACTGAGTCACCGGGAAAGCCACATCATGGTGGATATGAAAGCAAAAAATCAAGTGATTTACTCTGAGATATTAGAGACTTGAGGCTACGCCCATGCAATAGCACCTCCCATCTTGAAATATCTTCATTCTTCAAGAACTCTTCCATGTTCTCAAAGGAGAATGACGGACAAGTGATCAGAGGACACGCTGACAAACATTCAAGAAATGGGCTCCCCAAGGGCCTCTCACTGAAGCGGCAGGCAGTGACTGCTGTCTTGGATTTGGTCTCCTCTGAATGACTTTGCATTGTATACAGAACTGAGGGCCCAGGAAACCTGAAAATGCTGCTGCTGAGACTCAGGAACAAGACCAAGTTCTCAGCTCAGATTCTAAGAGAGAATGGAGAGCTACCCAGAAAGCAGTTTCCATGCCGCCATGCAGCTGAGCAAAGAGCAGCGGGTGTCCATTCATAGGTGGCTACAGATCCGTGATCAAAGACTCCCTCTCTAAAGAAACCTGACTATTATTTTCCTAAATAGTATTATCTGCCATTCTCCTTTCCATTGGAATATTTATATACGATGAGGACCTGATGCAAAGATCGGATGACAGTTCAATTCATCATGGGTCGCGACAGGATCCTGAAAGAGCGGTGAGACCCAAGAAAGCTGCCAGAGCGGGCTAAGGGCCAGCATGACTGCAACCACGCCGACGGCAGACGTCACAGGGTCCGGCAGGTGCTCGGAATGCAACTATATGGTCAGGTCCTGAAGCTATCATCCTGGCCCTGAGGCTGTTCATACGACCCAGGCAGTTTTTCTCACAAAGAATGGCGATTTCCCACGGGCAAGTTCACTTCAGACATGAGTGACAGTAAATCAGAAATACCAGCTGGGCTATATTGCAATTTCACTCTGATTCAGGGTTCTTTCTTGAAACCTCAATTCTAGGCATTCCACAGAGAGAGGGTACACAGTGAACTCAAACATATTTCTCAATACATCACCACTTACTGGGGCACTACAAGCATCCAGAAACTGTCAGCTGCAGTCATCACCATTATTAGGAATTAACTTATCCTTCAAGGCTATCACTGTATACATAGAGTTCTATACATATTCATGTTCCCTATGAATAAACTACAACATAATCGAAAATGATAAAATATGCTACTCCTTGCAGGAACACACAGAAATAGTAGGGTTGGTATTTAAAAGCTCACAGGTCCAGTTACTTACAATTTTAATTTAGTTTAAATTTTAACCTTAGTGAAAGACAAATATGTACCTCACTGGAAGATAGCTAAGACAGATAGACCTGTAAGTTATTTAACTGATATTTTATTGAAGAATACTGCTAGAGATCTGAACTTTACAATTCTGTAACTGAGTCTACAACATGCTGTAGAAACATAATTTGTAAAAATGTGATAGGAAAAAAACAGAAATAGGTAAGACACAGAATTTGAGGAAACTAAGTATAATTTTGGGTATAGGTGAGAAATCCTTTTGATATTTCTTTTTGTTGGTTGCTTGGTTGGTATCACTGCTATTTGAACTTTGTATCAATGCTATTTGATAGGCCTGTTGACCTTGGTGGCTTGATGACATTGGACATAGTTCTTTCTGTTGGGCTCTAAAAAATCCAGGCTGCTGCTCTCCTTGGAGATCCATACCTGATCTCCCAGCTCTGTTGTACTAAAAATCTCAGATGGTGCAGGAAAGACTGTGGGATAAACTGCCTAAAAGTGTCCATCCTCTTATAAGGCAGAGGTAGGACAGCAAATAATACTCAACAGGACAGCCCTCCTCTAAGGAGGAGACCAAACTGACATCAGAACTGGGGTGGAGCTGTGTCAGCATCACAAGCACAGCTTTAAAACTCAGCGCCCTCTAGACTTCAAACCATCCCACTGCTCTGACACCCTCATGGAGTAGTGGACCAAGACCCAAATATTCTTCCACGTGCTCCTTTTTCTTAAAACAGCAAGCCACCTTTCCATTATGTTGATAACACATTGTGAGAAGTCCCAAGGAAAGTATGTCTGGAAACATGTCTTAAGAACATGAGATATAATAACCAAATAATTCCAAGTTTTAACTTCAAATGACATAATTCTGTGTTTAAACAAACACTTTTCTGCTGAGAGATCAGGAATTTTCAAAAGGTTACAAAATACTATGTAGCTCAGTTACTCTTTCAAATACTGTGTATTTTTTTCTTTAGTGTAATAAAATAAGCATTTAATAAGAATCACCCATTTCTTATAGAGCCAAAGAATTCTTCTGGTTCACTAATCTTTCACGTTTAGAATTTTCTGGTTAAGCTGGAAGTATTTTTCATAGACCTGAATACACATTTCAACTGAATGTTCTGAAATGTGTGCGTGTGCATGTGGAGGAACTCTTTGCTTACAAGATCCTTCTTCAATTATTCAGACACTTAAATCACCGTTTCCAAAGTAAATTCTCCAAAATTGAATAAACTACAGAACTAGAAGTATAACTGAGTCTTCGAAAAGGAGCTCCAATCCTTTGCCAAAACAGACTTCGAATTCTTAATCCCTTGTCCAAAAAAATTGGACCAAGAATTGACGTTTTCCACCAAGCAAGCCACATAACCACAAATGTTTCTCATTTACTCCACTCCTGGGACATACAGCTAAAATAAAAAATTTCCTGAATACCCCAAATTTCAGATGCAATTTGGAATGCAAGTGATTCATAATGTTTTGCAGGAAACATTATGATCTTCTCTTACCAACTCAGTGTTTCTGGAATGCAATCCTCAGGAGATTATCCCAGCGAATCAGAAGGCTGAATCACTGTCAGCCATGTGACCCCAATATGAAGCTCTCTGCCCTAGCTCAGGTGTGATTGTGAACCCTAAGCAATCAGCTTCTTCAGCTACTGTTCTTAAGAAAGTTCGTCACCTCGAGGGAGCTAGCAAAGTTCCATACTGTGCTCATAGCAAGAAACATGGTAAGAGCGCGCTCAACCCCGCTCCTAGGAAAGGAGGAAGCGGCACTAAAAGGAGTCAGAGGCACTGCCGTCACTGCGCCATGACTCCCACAGAAGCCTAACAGGCTAGATGCTAACTCAAGCGTCACACTTCCCAGAGCCTCTAACTAGTCTATGAGTCCTGCTCTAACCCCACTCCCACTTCACCCCCCATTATTAAGTCAAACAATAATTTCTTGGTGGATCAAGGTTGCAAAATCATCTTTTGTAGATTCCTATTTTCTTGCAAGAAAAGAAACACAGTTGATATAGAGGAAGAAAAGTACTGCACTGAATATACCAAATGAACATAAAAACTGTCCTAGAAATCATGGTCATTAAGGAGAGAAGTGTAGGTAGCCACAATCTGATGAAAAAACCAAAATGGAATACAGTAGCAAACATGGGCAGTAGCAATAAAAGGTGGAGACAAACACTTACTGACAGTTCCATCAACTAAAGGGTTCAGAACAAGCAAACCACACAGCTGAAGGGAACTCCTAAAGATAACCTGAGGGATTCTGGAGGCAAAGCTCAAAGGTCTGGGGAAATGGAGAACTACCGATTCAAAAGACATAACAGATAACAGCAAGAGATGCCCAAAAACAAATTGAGAAAAGCTGAAAATCATTATTTAAGCATAAGAAGAAAAGAATCAAATTTAAAGAGAATATTATCTAAAATATAATAATGAAGCCCCTACAAAACAATCGCTTTGCCTAAATTAGATTTCATGGGTCTACAGGCAATTTTTATATTGGTAACATTTACAAAGAAACAAACTGGGCCCTTTTCCAAATAGGAAAAGGAGTACATCAGGCTGTATACTGTCACCCTGCTTATTTAAGTTATATGCAGAGTACATCATGAGAAACACTGGGCTGAAAGAAGCACAAGCTGGAATCAAGGTTGAAGGGAGAAATATCAATAACCTCATTTATGAAGATGATACTACCCTTATGGCAGAAAGCGAAGAATTAAAGGGCCTCTTGATGAAAGTGAAAGAGGAGAGTGAAAAAGCTGGCTTAAGGCTGAAAATTCAGAAAACTAAGATCGTGGCATCCAGTCCCATCACCTCGTGGCAAACAGATGGGGAAACAGTGGAAACGGTGACAAACTATCTTTTTGGTCTCCAAAACCACTGCAGATGATGACTGCAGCCATGAAATTAAAAGACGCTTACTCCTTGGAGGAAAGGTTATGACCAACCTAGACAGGATATTAAAAAGCAGAAATATTCCTTTGCCAGCAAAGGTCCGTCTAGTCAAGGCTATGGTTTTTCCAATAGTCATGTATGGGTGTGAGTTGGACTATAAAGAAAGCTGAGCGCCAAAGAATTGATGCTTTTGAACTGTGGTGTTGGAGAAGACTCTTGAGAGTCCCTTGGACTGCAAGGAGATCCAACAAGTCCATCCCGGGGGAAAATCAATCCTGTATACTCACTGGAAGGACTGATGCCAAAGCTGAAACTCTAATACTTTGGCCACCTGATGCAAAGAGCTGACTCATTTGAAAAGACCCTGATGCTGGGAAAGATGGAAGATGGGAGGAGAAGGGGATGACAGAGGATGAGATGGTTGGATGGCATCACTGAATCAATGGACAGGGGTTTGGGTGGACTCTGGGAGTGATGGACACTTTGGGTGATGGACAGGGAGGCCTGGCGTGCTGCAGCTCATGGGGTCACAAAGAGTCAGACACAACTGAACTGAACTGAAACTGAGCCCATAAATTACAATTAGGATATAACTGAAGATCCTGTGAGAGAAGAATGCCTCAGAAAACCATGAAAAAATATAAAGTACTTGAAAATGACTAATGTCTACACATTTCTAGAAAGAGATCAACTTAAATGTGTGGTTGGATCAACACATATCATGAACAATCTAAAAAGTGGCTTGAATACAGCTGGCTGCCAAACGATCCTATGTTCCAAACCCAGTCAGCCCTTTGTAAGTCATCACTAACTTGCCCGTACAAAAAGAACAGTAATCACACTGGTTATCCACTACCTATTTGTACTGAAAAAACCAAGCTAGCTAATAACATAAGGAAATGAAATATCCTAAATGACTGTTTTCCGGTTACTTGAAAATCTAATTCTGTACATTTTCCCTTGCATTTTTCCTCTTGCCACTGTTGATTTTAGACTTGGACTGAGTGAGATCAGCATAACACTCATGTTAAGCTATAAGAGTTTGTTATGAATAAATGGCAAGTGCGTGAAGCTTCTAGAATAATGCACATGGAAAACACTCAAGGCATTGTGGGCTCCCTGACTCTTTTCCCTTCCCTCTTGCTCCTGCCAACCTTAGCTCTGCTTTCACTTCTATACTTTAGGGTTCAGGAGCTGAGTTTTCACATGTGATATGTCAACTCCCAAACAGAATGTAAAGTTTCTTTAATTCTCTTAATGATCTGTCCATTGAACTTCAATTATAGTTCAGTTCAGTCATTCAGTCATGTCCGACCCCAGGCCTCCCTGTCCGTCACCAACTCTGGGAGCCTGGTCAAACTCACGTTCGTAGAGTCAGTGAAGCCATCCAACCATCTTATCCTCTGTCGTCCCTTCTCCTCCTGTCTTCAATCTTTCCCAGCATCAGGGTCTTTTCCAATTAGTCAGTTCTTCACATCAGGGGTCCAAAGTACTAGTTTCAGCTTCAGCATCAGTCCTTCCAATAAATATTCAGGACTGATTTCCTTTAGGATGGACTGGTTGGATCTCCTTGCAGTCCAAGGGACTCTCAAGAGTCTTCTCCAACACCACAGTTCAAAAGCATCAATTCTTTGGCACTTAGCTTTCTTTATAGTCCAGCTCTCACATCCATACATGACTACTGGAAAAACCATAGCTTTGACTAGACAGACCTTTGTAGGCAATGTCTCTGTTTTTGAATATGCTTTCTAGGTTGGACATAGCTTTTCTTCCAGGGTGCAAGCATCTTTTAATTTCATGGCTGCAGTTACCACCTGCAGTGATTTTGGAACCCAAGAAAACAAAGTCTGTTACTGTTTCCTGAGTCCTTCTAAAAACTCCTTGTCTTGACTCTTTCTCCTTCGCTTAATTTCTACTGAAGGATCAATGGAGTTTAAGTCACAGTATAGAGCCTGATGCTGTGTATAGCACTACCCTAAAATATAGGGATACAGAATTCAATAAAACATTGTTCCCACCTGGGAGAGTTAATTGTCTACGTCAGCTTGACTGGGCTACAGGGCACCCAGATAGCTATTCAGACATTATTTTGTTTCTGTGAGGATGTTTTTGTGTGAGATTAATGTTTTAATACATTAATTTGAGTAGACTACCCTGTACTATGTAGGTGGGCCTCATCTAATCAGCTGAAGTCCTGAAAAGAACAAAAGGGTCTCCCTTCTCCCATCAAGTAAAAGAGACTTTTTTTTTTTTTTAATTTTGGCCCCAACCCATGGCACGTGGAACCTTAGTTCCCTGACCAGGGAGCAAACCTGTGCCCCCTGCATTGGAAGGTAGAGTCTTAACCCCTGGAGCATAGGGGAAGGCCCAAGATAATTCTTTTGCCTAATGGCTTTTGAACTGGAAAATCCACTCTTTAGGCCCAACAGCCTTTTAAGTGGGACACTGGCTCTTGCTGATCTACAACAGCTTACATGTCATCAAACTTGAAGTAGAACATCTGCTCTTCACTGTTCTACAGCAGCCTGTGGCCTCTGGACTTGAGATGGGACACTGGCTCTGAAGAGACTGAACTTGCCAGCCTCTATAACTACATAGGCCAACTCCTTAAAATAAATCTCTTTCTCAGTCTGTCTCTTTCTCTCTTTCTAGATGGATGGATGGATAGATATGTGCTAGGTCACTTCAGTCATGTCTAACTCTCTGTGACCCTATGGACCGTAGCCCACAGGCTCCTCTGTCCATGGAGGTCTCCAGGCAAGAATACTGGAGCGGGCTGCCACGTCCTCCTCCAGGGGATCTTTCCCACCCAGGAATCGAACGCACGTCTCTTACATCTCCCGCATTGGCAGGTGGGTTCTTTAGATATATAGATCCTATTGGCTCTGTTTCTCTGAAAACCCTGAGGAGTACAACACCCCCTCAAGAAGCTCAGAGTACAACCACAGGGAGACACACCCAAATGAACTTTCTCCATGAAGCCTTTCCCAAACAATAACACAGAACATTGTGTTATGAGCCAAATAAACCATCAAATAGAAAAACTATCAATAAACTTTCGCTGAATGAATTAAAAGCACTTGAAAGCAAAATCAGCCAAGGATAATATCAGAGCCTGTAACTCATCCCCTCCAGAACTCAAAGTCCGTGACATGCTGTCAGTCTACAGCTAGGCTTGCCCTTCCCTGCACATGCCGACTAGATGGGGTTTCTCTGCTTTCAGGGGTTAGTCACCCTCATCTGAAACAGATAGCTTTGGAAATAGATTTGAAACAGGGAAAATAGTTATGACTTAGTTCATTCCCCTCAAAGTACAGAGTACAAATAAGAAGCAAATAAGCTCACCTGAATGGCAGCCAAGTTCTTCTGCTCCTGAGATGGTGCCTCGTGGACAAAGCGAAGCCAGTTGGAGTGTCGTGGGTTAGTAGCATCCAAAACGTACAGGACTTCTCCCTTACTCCCCCGAACCTGAAACATAAGAGCGCTGAATGTACACCTGAGGTTAGCACTGGCCCTACTAAACAGACTAGCCAAACTAAAAGTAGCATGACATTTTTCCAGAAGTATCACCTTTCTATTAACAGGTGTTGAATAGATGCTGGATTAACATCCATCCTCTTAAACATACATACAAACAGAGCCTGCACTTTCATTTGGCAGATGTCTACATGACTCACAAACGCAATCAATTCTCAGAAACATCCTGTGCTGATAGCTCTTTTCTGGTCAAAATTATTTATTTGTAGGTACATTTTAATATATGTGTCGCAAATGCAATTGTTCAGGGGATAACCATAACTGCAACACGTCCCTTTTTTCCCCACACAAGAGGGCAGTGCTGCTTGGTTCCTCAAGTGGCAGGGGGTAGAGCTGGAACAATCATTTCAATTTCTCTCCCCACCTGCTTACTGAATCATTTCCATATGTGGAGAATTTGCTAATCTAACCAGTGGAACTGGACATCCACTGGGCTACAATTCACATTTTAACTAGTGGACAAATAAAAAAGTTCAACTTTGTCTTTTCACGGTCCGCTGAAGTCTCGCTGAGCAGGACAGTTGGCTCTGTTTCGTGCCATAATTCCTCTGTTTCATGCCATCAGCCCTCCTATTCAGATCTACTCAACTCTCAATCAAGGGATGGGTGTAACCGCCACAGGACTCCATTGGATACTCTTGAATCCAAGTTGCTTTAAATCTAGCTTCTTAAAACTGCTGCACTGTAAGCTACAGCCACTTGCTCATTTTGAGTTTATATTCAACTGGAATCAAGGAGAGGAGGAGGGAAGGAATGAGTGACTAGCACTCCATATCTCCAACACAAAGTAACAAAACTATTAATATGAAGACTATACCTTCACTGACTCAGGATGGGGAAAAGCAAACTCCAGATTTCTAAAATTTTATAAAGTTAAGAACAGAGTCGCAAAGAGTTGGACATGACTGAAGCGACTGAGCACACACATACCACGGTTCCAGATACTGCTAATGCCCTGGGAATTTTTCAGTGAACAAAACAAACAGATGAAGGCTGATTCCACAACACTTAAGCGCAACAAGCACAGACTAGACCTTCGGGTAGAGATAAGCGCTGTGGAGACAACTGGAGCACAGGAGGAGGACGTGGGGTAAGGGGAGAAGGCCTCTTCAGGATGGAGCGTCAGTCAGAGCCGCGCTGACAAAGTGAAGACAGGGCACAGGCCAGGTGAGAGCTCAGAAACACTGTTTCCAAGCCATAGGGAACAGCGGGGAAAGGACATGAGGAAAGGCCCTGAGTTGGAAGCAAATTAAGAACAGCAAGAAGGCCATGAAGCTAGAGCAGAAGGAGCAACGGAAAAAATGGTGGGTGCTGAGATCAGACAGACTGACACAGGCCAGATCACAGGCGCTGACCTGGAGACAAGAAAGTTACCCCCAGAGGGTAAGTCATCCAAAAGCTGCTATCTAAAAACACCCGCTGTATGCTCTACAGAGACTGATATCTCAAGATTCTAATACACATTTCCTAGGAAAAAATACAGCTAGCCTTCTCCTTGTATTTTATATCTGCCATGTTTCTCAAACAATTCTTGTTTTCTTAAGGGTCCAAGGATCCTCAAAAATCATTTAAAAATATCTGTAATAAATGGCAGACCCTCAAAAGGGAGGGATTTAATTTTCAATACTGAAACTGCTAAAAGAATTTAAAGACTATAAGCACCTCTTACTTGTATCTTGTATGTTTAGGTGTGAAGCTATGGGAATTTCTCACTAAATAACAATCTCATTCTGAGATCTGTGTTGGGAGGCCCTGAAAACTATCCTGCCTACCTGCTTACCCACCAGTCCAGAACCCTGACTGCCCACTGGGTAAAACCAGGAGTGTCCAGCTGCACTGCTGGTGCAGACAAAAGCGACACTGCAATGCTTCCTCAGAGAGGACACCAGGCCACATTCCTCCAAGCAGAGCAAGAGAAGGAATTCTAAGCATCTGAGTACAAATTTTCCTTCCCAGGCTCCACCACAGCTAGAGTAACAAAACTGTCTATATGACAAACAGATAAATTAAGCCAAACAGGTAGCAATGCCACTGGATACTAAAAAAAAAAAATTTTTCTCTCAGAAGTGAAATCTAAAATCTACAACTGTTGCTGAAATCCACACAACCCAGCTAATCCTACATCAGGAAACATCAGCATGACTGCCATGGCATATCGCATTTGAGAGGCTACCGCCACTCACAGAAACGGTTAATGACCCTTCTTAGTCATACATTTGTTACTCAGTATTAAGCATGACACTGCAACACTTTGGCCGCCTGATGCAAAGAGCCAACTAACTCGAAAAATCCTGATGCTGAGAAAGACTGAGGGCAGCAGGAGAAGGGGGCGACAGAGGATGAGAGGTTAGATGGCATCATGGACTCAATGGACATGAGTTTCAGCAAACTCCAGGAGACAGTGAAGGACAGGGGAGCCTGGCACGCTGCAGCCCACGGGGTCACAAAGAGTTGGACCCAGATGAGCAACTGAACAACAAATTAAGTACAATATATATCAGATGTGTTTGACATTCATTCTTCAAAGACGTGTAACATAACAAAGATGTCTCTGTGACTTATTTTAATAAGCCCGTTTTTACCAACGGCATTGCTTGTTCCTTATTTCTTCAGCTTTCCCCCAGGCCCCCTGGCTCCAGCTATGTTGAATGACTCAGTAACTCATTTCCAGTCCATTAGATGTATGCACTTTCTGGTTATCTATTATCTTCTCATATTTCAGCTTAAGAGACACGTACAATTAAATTTTTCATAAATTCTTACAAGATTGTCACTTCCGATAATCTAAATCTATATATTATTGCTTAGAGTCTCCTAGCAACACTATAATGACATACGATAGGGGACTACACATTTATATTTGAGGTAACTTTTTTGTTCATTAACAGAGCTGCTGCTCGTTTCTTTACTCTAAACATCTTTACTGAAATGACTCTTAAGTTCCTACCGTCTTTACAGGCCACCTGCTTTCTCCAGTTTTCTAGCGGCTGGTCCTTTCCTCATTTTCTCCATCCCAGGCTTCAACATTTGACTGAAGCTGTTAGATTATTGCTCACATGACTTTTACCTTCCTACCCTAAACCCAGCATTCTCCTCACTGAAATACCTGAGAGAGACATCCAACGATAATCTAATCCATCCTTCCTCTTTCCAAAGAAACCAGATTTAAAAGAAACTCCATACACACCGAGGAAACCAGATTTGAAAGAGACACGTGTACCCCAATGTTCATCACCGCATTGTTTACAATAGCCAGGACATGGAAGCAACCTAGATGCCCATCAACTGACAAATGGATAAGAAAGCTGTGGTATATATACACAATAGAATATTACTCAGCATTAAAAAAAAAATTTCATTTGAATCAGTTCTACTCAGGTGGACGGAACTGGAGCCTATTATCCAGAGTGAAGTAAGCCAGAAGGAAAAACAACAATACAGTATACTAACGCATATATATGGAATTTAGAAAGATGGTAACGAGAACCCTGCATGCGAGACAGCAAAAGAAACACAGATGTATAGAACAGACTCGTGGACTCTGTGGATGAGGGCAAGGGTGGGATGATATGGGAGAATGGCATTGAAACATGTTAATTATCATATGTGAAATGAATCGCCAGCCCAGTGTTAATGCTCGGGGCTGGTGCACCGAGATGACCCAGGGGGAGGGAATCGGGAGGAAGGAGGGAGGGGGGTTCTGGAGGGGGAGCATATGTATACCCATGGCGGTTTCATGTCAATGTATGGCAAAACCAACACAATAAAGAAAATTTTAAAAATTAATTAATTAATTTAAAAAAAGAAACTCCAGACAGATGGCTATTATTAAAGGCTTCATTTACCTATTTTGATACTGAACCCTGAGTAATATAAATTGAACATTTTTAAAGACTAATGAATAAAGAAGACTCAAAATTCTTCTTAGCATCCTGTTCCAGCATCTGACCTTTGCAGTGAGTGTGGATTGCTTTTCTTGTAAAAACTAGTCTTCCTAATACCATCTTATTCTATTTGAATTTTCAAGGAAATGAAGCGTATTGGTTAATGTCCTATTGAGGACTGCCTTCTGAATACTGGGGTCTATAAAGAAATCAGAGGATGAGACAGTGGGATGGCATCACCAACTTAATGGACTTGAGTCTGAGCAAGCTCCAGGCGCTGGTGAGGGACAGGGCAGTCTGGTGTGTTGCAGTCCATGGCGTGGCAAAGAGTGGGACACAACTAAGCGACTGAACAAGAACAATAAAGAAGTTAAATTTTCATCTTGCAATAAAAATCATCTCAATTCCAAACTCTTGATTTGCACAGGCTTCCTAAGCCAGTTACATAAAAATAAGTTAGCTAAATCAGGAAAGAGAAAGAAACTTTCATGTGAAAATGAAAACCTTCCCCTCTTTAATCCAGTCAATCTCTAGGACTCTGTCACTGCCCATTAAATGAAAACTGTCATTGTGCAGGAACTTGGCAGGTTCTTGTCTCTGTCAAATGCTTCTGACATCACTTCTCAAGGTCCAAGACACTGTGCTGGATCTGTCTTTATCTCCATATTAAAGATTAATGGCATTCATATAGAAGGAATGAAGTTACAGTATGAATGAACTCTGAAAACATTATGCTAAGTGAAAGAATCTAGTCTTGAAAGACCATATATTATGACTCAGTGAAACAAAATATCCAGAATAGGCAGTAAATTAGTGGTTGCCTAGGTCTGTGGGGACTAGGAGGTAAAAGGGTCATAGCTAAAGAGTATAAGGGCTGCTTCTTGAGGCTGATGAAAACATTCTGAAATTGATTATTGTAGTGATTGTAAAACTCTGTATATATACTAAAAACCAATTTGAACAGTAAAAAAAAGATTAATGGAATTAAATATATCACAGTTTGCCTTCCCATCCAGCAAAGGACAGAACAAAGCACAAAAAGATCCAGCTCAACAACAAAAACCCTAATATGTAAATGAAAGAAAAAGATGGAAATATATATTAACAATTTTTCTTTCCTTCGATTTAAATATTCTGTTAAACTGGGTCAACTTTAAACAGAGAAGCTTATTTGTTTTTTGGATGGTTCATGTTCATAGTAGAAGGGTCTACAATGTTACTCTTTTATTTTCCTTCAATTACCTTGAATGCCTAAGAAATTTTTCACTTAGTACATACAAGGCATCAGCCTTCCCAGGACAAAGCTAATTAGCCAGATTTGCCCCCAGACATGGTAAAATGTAACCAACAGAATTTTATTTAATATATGGTAAAATTTAATGACAGTGAAATATAATTAACTGCAAAAATACAGCAATAATTTCCTTAATTAGAAGTTACAATGTTATATTATATGACATATTAAAGAAAATATATTTACCTTTCTGTCTTTCAACAAGACTTTTCAAAGAAGGTAATTTTAAAGAAGTAAAAGTTAGAGCACCGATGTCTTTGGAGGATAAATTGTCATCACGTTTTTGTATTTAAATTACAGGCATTGTTTCAGCAATTGTTTTTAAATGAAGTAAGGCCAGATGCCCTGCTTTCCGTATTTAATTACCCAGACTTCAGGATATCTTTAGGACCACAAAAAACTAAGTGTGCTGAAATAATCAATTCTGACAGCACACTGTTATCAGATTTAAACTAAAGAGACACACTTTGAGGAATCAGCAAAGATCATCCCTAGGAAACTGTAACAATTTAAAGTTTCTAAGGGAAAGGTATGGTTTCTTCCTGTCGATTTTTCAAAGCCTCCGGTCTCAATTCTTCCTAGCTTTGGTGCCTTTAAACACACACACACCGTCACTGTAGCACAGCTGCCTTTATCTCCCCACACACCATCCTATAGTCCTGACTCACAGACCGGAAAGCGCATGGAGAGAAAACACAGGCCTTGACAGGCCTTCAGTAACGGCCTTTACTGAACAGCATCCAGAATATAACACACACAGAATTAAATAACTTAGAAGGGCCAATGAGCAAAGTAAAGTCTCTTTTTCATTACCAATAATTACTGCCCTAAATATTTCAAGCTGGCATTCTAGAGTGATAAAAATGCTGGACTAGAAATCAAAACGCCAGATGTGATCCAAACTCTTGACTGTGAGTCACGGGCTGAGCTGGGCAACTCATTTCCTCCAGCTGAATTAAGCCATGGTCTCCTGACCTCTAAAATGGGGGATGACAGTCCCTGTGCCAACCCCACTGTGGGAGCATCAAAGGAATAAGATGCATATCTGGCAAAGAGCCCGCCTACCAACGCAGGAGACATGAGAGACACGACACGGATCAGATCCCTGGGTTGGGAGGACCCCCTGCATCTTCGGGAGGGCATAGCAACACACTCCAGGATTCTTGTGTGGAGAACCCCACGGACAGAGAAGCCTGGCTGGCTACGATCCATAAAGTCGCTGAGTCAGATATGACTGAATAGACTTGACGTGGCATAGCATGCTGAGGAAAGGGAGCACGGCAGCTAACACGTTCTTAGAGACGATCACTGCTTCCAACAGCAGAGCAGGGCACACACGCACCACTGTTCTGTCATGTCAACTTTTTCAAAGAACATGCATGAAGGATAGCCTAAGAATATCATCACACCCAAACACATACAGGTAGCCTCTGCTTGGACAACTGAAGTAGGAGCAGGTGCCATCCCCAGGCAGTAGCTAATCCAGGTGCAGTGCAGCTGAGCTGACGTTCTTCCTCAAGTCAAATTCCAGCGTGCCGCCCTGTGACCGACTGCACTCAACTCCAGGTCTGTCCCCTTCAGTTTTAATTTCTCTCCCAACTACAGCCCTTCACATCTCTGAAGGCAGCAGCATGTACCTCTTTCTCCACATTTTCTCTTCTCCCAGAAAATAACTCTCTCCTTGTCTAAGGTGATAAATGTTCCCCCACTATCCTAGCTGCCCTCTCTCAGATGCACACTGATTTCTCAAAATTCTCTTCAAACAGAACAGAGTTCAGCACACACAGGACTAGTGTGATGTGATATGAATCACACCACAATCGACTGATGTGAATATCACTAGATGTGTTACTCCCTAGTAGCTCAGCTGGTAAAGAATCCACCTGCAACGCAGGAGACCCCAGTTCTACCCCTAGGTCAGGAAGATCCACTAGAGAAGGGATAGCTTCTATTCCACTCCAGTATTCTTGGGCTTCCCTGGTGGCTCAGATGGTAAAGGGTCCACCTGCAAGGTGGGAGACCTGGGTTCGATCTCTGGGTTGGGAAGATCCCCTGGAGAAAGGAAAGGCTACCCACTCCAGTATTCTGGCCTGGAGAATTCCATGGACAGAGGAACCTGGCAGGTTACAGTCCGTGGGGTCCCAAAGAGTCAGACACGACTGAGCGATTTTCATATTCACTTTTCTACTGATGCAATTTAAAACCACAAAAGCTGTTTTGATTGCCACATCTTATACTTAGCTGAGGCTGCCTTTATAATCACCTAATCTTTATCAAGAAAGCTCTACTGATACTGTCAAAGATGTGAAAGCAAGTTTTAACTGAGGAACTCAGTCAGGTTTATGTACTTAAGCAAACCCTGCACTTAGGCACCTGACCACTCAGAAATGGAAATCTTTTATCTGGTCCTATCTCAATAAATATTTTAGTCACTAAAAGCTCAGCTAATGTGTCTTCTTTTTTAAAACTGCCATTGCCTTCATTTCCTTTAAAAGTTAGAGAATATTTTATAAGAGGTAATGGGAGACTTAACTTCAAAAGTACTCCATACCTTGCCTTTCAAAGCACTTGTAAAATGGGACTAATTTTTTTAAAGAAGAAATAACTGACATGACAATGTGAAAGACACCGTGAAAAGCACATCATCCTTCTCACAGTTAATTCATGAGAGAGCCTTAGCAGTATAACCACTGTCCCTTGCTACAGTTTTACAAACATGTTCAGGCAGTCAGACTTCAGTGATATTCTGGATAGCCAAATTTTTTACTGCATAAAAAATGAAAAACATTTAGCTGACATTAGCTTATTATACCCATTGCTTTAGGGGTTTTCTATAAAGAACATGCAAAGGTTAGTGCATAAATACTGGCATCCATTTTGACTCCGTAGTGGCTTTTTGATTTACTTCCTGATTTTGTCAATATCCTAAGGTGGGTGACTTTCACTAAGGAATTAGAAAATCATATTAATAAAGTTAGCATGTCATTTCCCAATTTGGTATAATCCATCAAATCCATCATATATGATTCACAAAACTTTAAATCTAGTTAAAGTTTTATGAGCCTGTAGTGTCAAAATTTTAATACAGATTTGAGACTTATACAGACAAGAGCCTTGAAGTCAGCTTCTGGAGAATCCTCCCTATGGTATACTAAAAGGTACACAAAATATGCCAAATATAAGAAAATTTTAGTAGCAAAATTCTAACTAATAGACATAAAAGCATTTCAAAGAGTTCTTTGTGTAAAAAAACAATGATAATCTCCAAGATCCTAAGACCACAGTCTTGATGCTGTTTTTAGAAAATGATGCTTTGTATCTGAAAATTTCTGGGCAAGGTTAATAGACACATTGAATAACAAAGAGCTCTGTGCAGTCCACAGGGAGAAAAAAATGAGGGAAAAAAAAGATCCAGGTTTCCTTTGATTCTAATTTGAGTTATTTCCTAACCCAAATTGCCCTGGTAGACACCGTTTTCAGATTTTTCCTAAATACAGTTTCCCTTCAGCTATTAATATTGAACCTACCTGACCTATTTAAATTAACTGTACTTTTCATTCACATCTTCAAAATGTATGCAACTCAATAAAGAAACAAATATATTAGTATGAGAATACACCTAAAGCAATAAAATATTTCCCAATCACTAACTTCCATCATTTCCTTTCTTATAATCATCTAACAATCACAGTACTGTGCTGAAGAATTCTAAAAAGGTAACAGTTATCAATAAACAAGGTTTACTGAACTACATCTACTGCGCAGTTCTTTACTGGTTATTTTAAAATATGCCATGAGAAGCTACAAATGAAATTCTAGAATACTGTTCCTTTATCCAACATCCTCAGTATTAATAAGGAAACAGAAAACACAATTTTTAAAAGAACTAACAAAGCAAAGTCTGATTATCATAAGGTAGATATACACACAAACTTCATTCATTTCAAAAACAGTACACACAGGTATAAAATAACAAACTGTGCTGAGATTCTGAGGATGGACCAAAGCAAAAATAAAATGTTAGCAAAGAGTATGTTATAAAAAGCTTCCAATAGAGAAGGTTTGCAAAAGGAGTAAACCTAGCGGGCCCGAGACGACCATGTCTACAGGGCCTGCTTGTAGGAAGACCGGCCCTTGCCTGGCACGTGGCAACTTGTCCCCAGTCCACAGCCGATGGGTAAGGGTGGCTCACTGTTCCTGGACAGTATAAACACCAGGGTTTATGCGGAAAACCTGCCTTTCCTCTGGGAATCTGGAATCGTGGTACATGCTAGGCAGAAGGCGGCTACACACCCCCAGTAAAAATCTTGGGCACTAAATTTCCAATGTGCTTCCGCGCACAGAAACGTCACGTGTGTGCACTGCTCCTTCAACACCAGCTCCATGCGACTTCTCATGGGAAAGTGGGAGCATGATGGAACCCACGCACAGGTTCCTGCAGATTCTGCCTCTGCCTTCTTCCCTCGTGAGCCAGCTGTGTCCATCACTGAAGTATACCTTCCCCATGAATACAACTACAGGCTGAGTCTCATGAGTCCCTTAAGGGAATCTCAGAATGTGGGGGTGATCCTGGGAATCCCCAACACGTAAGATAAGGTTAGTTCCAGTCGCTTAAATGGACGACATACAAACTTGTCAGCAGGAGAGGTAGAAAATCATCTAGAGATCAACAGTTTTATCATACTTATATGTAACTTATACAAATTAAACCACTACTATTCAATGAAGGGAAAAAATTAGTAAGAAAAATCAAGGAAAGAAAATAAATTTAGTCAGCAGGGACGATTTCTTTTCATGGCCCATAATGGTAATGATACGAGATCACTGCCTTATGAACTAGTTCTAAGTCCTGTACAGGCTGTGACTCTACACTAGAGAATATTATCACAATAAAACAATGATAGAGCATTTTAGTCATTTTGTGAGGAGGAGGCAAGATGAATAATACCAGTAAATTTGGCTGGGAAGACAGTAAAGAATGATGGGACTCAAATTTGGTGGTTCAGACAGCAAAATCAGAGAAATAATAGGAAATAAGTGGGAAAAGTGTTCATTAGGAAGTTTTGTGTTTCATCAAAAAGAAACTTCAAACATAACCACAAATCAGGATCCACCCCAGCAGGGATCAGCTTCTCAGTAATAATATACATGAAGAAAGAGGGAAAAGTAGAAAAGATAATTTACCTGGGAAAGACAAAGGAGAATGGAAGATGGGAGGCAACCAACAACTTTAATATACAGCGTGGACTGTGTATAGAGGAAAAATTTTATGAAAGGAGAAAGAATTAAACAGGCTATTAGAACGACCTAGATGTGAAGTAATAAGGCTCTGGAAAGAGGTAATGGCTATAAAAATTAAAATGATGGGTAGCTGCAAAATAAATAGCTGGACAGAATCTGTTCATGGAACTGATTTAAGATACAAGCCAAGGAAGAGTGGCAAATATTCCAAAACTGCAAGCTCCAGTGATCAGTCTCACTGATACTAATGGGAGGTTGAAAAGGTAATAACTATTTGAAAGGGAATAATAAACAGGAAGAGATTAGTCTGACACTCCATTCAGGGATTTTAATGTATAAAAAGAGGACTTAAAAAGAAATGTTCTTTTGAAATAAAAAAACAGAGTTAAGGAGAGAATGAAAGACAAGAGTGTAAAGCTTATGTCTTAAAAGTTACAATCTAATACCGGAAAAATAGAGTATGGAAGGAGAAAATAAGACAGCCCACTCCTCTAGAAGGCCTGAATCCAAAACAGACAAAACCAGATAGGCATATTTAACGTAGCTATAGGAAGGAATACACACACAGAATTTAAATAATATTTATGTCATATGCAAGCAAAGAAGACAGCAGAAAATTCTTCTCAAATCCTCCTCCTACACATCTAGCCCACCAGGTGGGTTCGCCAAGGATCCCTAACTCTCCATAGCTCTCATGATACGGCAGAAAAATGTTGAAGTATGACCCTCACACATAATTCATAGAATGCCCTTGAGTGCCACCAGACAGAATTTATAAGGAATTACAAGTTACCCTTCAAAAAACACAATGTTCAGAAAAAGAAGCCCTCTCCAAACAGTGGATCTCTACTAGCTCCTAAAGGATTTAGTTTCCTCATTCAAAATTTCCAGCTGTTTCCAAAATACACAAGCAGCTCATGCAATTCAATACCAGAAAAACCACCAACCCAAACCAAAAGTGGGGAGACAATCTAAACAGACACTTCTTCAAACAAGACATACACATGGCTAATAAGCTCTCAATGCTGCTCAATATGAGAGAAATGCAAATCAAAACTATAACGAGATCCCCTCACACTGGTCAGAATGGCCATCATCAAGAAATTTACAAACGATAAATTCCGGAGAGGGTATGGAGAAAAGGGAACTCTCTTCCACTGTTGGTGGGAATGTAAATTAATATAGCCACTATGGAAGACAGAATGGACAGTCCTTTAAAAACTAGCAATAAAACTACCGTGTTTTGTGCTGTGCTCAGTCATGTCCAGCTCTTTGCAACCCCATGGACTAGAGCCCTCCAGGCTCCTCTGTCCGTGGGATTCTCTAGGCAAGAATACTGGAGTGGGTTGCCATTTCCTACTCCAGGGTATCTTCCCAACCCAAGGACTGAACCTGCATCTCTTGCATCCCCTGTATTGGCTGCCAGATTCTTTACCACTGTGCCACCTGGGTTTTCTGTAAAACTACCCTTTGACCCAATAATCCCACTACTGGGCATATACCCTGCTGCTGCTAAGTCACTTCAGTCGTGTCTGACTCTGTGTGACCCCACAGATGGCAGCCCAACAGGCTCCCCCGTCCCTGGGATTCTCCAGGCAAGAACACTGGAGTGGGATTGCCATTTCCTTCTCCAATGCATGAAAGGGGGAAGGGAAAGTGAAGTCACTCAGTCATGTCCGACTCTTCACGAGCCCATGTACTACAGCCCACCAGGCTCCTCCGTCCCTGGGATTCTCCAGGCAAGAGTCCTAGAGTGGCTTGCCATACATCCCGAGAAAGACGTAATCGAGAAAGACACATATATCCCAACGTTCACTGCAGCACTATTTACTACAGCTAGGACATGGAAGCAACCTAGACATCATCGACAGATGAATGGATAAAGAAGATGTGGTACATATATACAACTGAATATTACCTAGCCATAAAAGGGGATGCACTTGAGTCAGTGCAAGTGAGGTAGATGAACACAAAGCCTATTATACAGACTGCAGTAAAAAGAGAAAAACAAATATCATATACAAATACACATATGGAACCTAGAAAGATAGTACTGATGAACCTGTCTGCAGGGCACCAGTGGAGACACAGACAGAGAGAACAGACTTATGGACACAGCAGTGGAGGCGGAGAGGGTGGGGCAGACGGAGAGAGCAGCAAACACACACACCCCGTACATCAGAGAAACAGCCAGTGGGATGCTGCTCTATGACTCGGCAGTCAAACCCAAGCTCTGGGACAACCCAGAGCGGTGGGACTGGGTGAGAGGTGGGACGGAGGTGGAAGAGGGGGGAAACATGTAAACCTAAGGCTGATTCAGGTTGATGTCCAGCAGAAACCAACACTATACTGTAAAGCAATTATCCTTCAATTAAAAATAAATAAAAGTTTAATCATGTATTTTAAAAAATATATAAACAAACAAATAAAACATTTCCAGTTGAAGTCCTTACTTCCTATCACCCAAATGTGAAGAGGATGGCCTTGGAAGGAGTGCCAACATCCCTGTTACACATGCTCTTACTGTAGCTCGTTTTCTAGAATTCTGCCAGAAGGCTCAAGTTGCCAAGAAACAGGATCACGGGGACAGGGATCAAAGGTCTGGCATCAATAATGCTCTGGTAGCCAAAGGCCTGGCAAGGAATGCCATTCGAACCTGGGACACAAACACTGCAGCAGAGGATGTTTTCTGATAAAGAAAGCTGGGGATTTCCCCCTGATCTGATTTCTTTGTAGCTGGACACGAATGCCCGGGCCTAGGGAGCTGACAGAAATGAGAACTCCCCTGGGTAAGAGCTCATCAGAGAAAGCACCTTTGGCGTTCCTAGGGACCCAACAGGAGCCTGCCCCCTTCCAGAGACTAGGAACTCACTGGGCTGTTTTGGGGCGCCCTCCAACACCCCCACTCCCCATTGAGTCCTCACTCTCAAATCGCCATGCATTTGAGAACAGCATGCGGTCTGCTTGAGAAGAAGATAGGAGGGCACTGAGATGATTCAGGCCTTGCTGCTGCTAAGTACCATGTGGCTCAGTGGTAAAGATTCTGCCTGCCAAAGCAGGAGACACGGGAGACTGAGGTTCAACCCCTGGTTTGGGAAGATCCCCTGGAGAAGGAAATGGTGACCCACTCCAGTATTCTTGCCTGGAAAATTCCACGTACAGAGGAGCCTGGCAGGCTACAGTCCAAGGGGTCACAAGGGGTCAGATGTAACTGAGCACACACATTGCTAAGTCAGCCCTAATGTCAATCCCGTTCCAACTCTGGGAACACAAAATCCTACAATTTCATTTTTGATTTGTTTTTCCACAGGACAATCTGATACCTCATTCCTAACCTACTCCCCAAGTGACTGGGATCCTATCCAACTCACTTTATACTCAATATACTCACTTTATACTCAATATAGTCACTCTAGTCATTGGATTCCTTTCCCTCAACCCCAACCTTTTTAAATAAGGCACAGTCATGCACATTAAAAACTCATCCCAAGACAGACGAAGCACAGACCTGGTCCCTGCCAGCTGGTACTCCTCGGTCCTCTGCAGACCAATAGTCCCACTCTCCTGAGATGGGTAATCCGGATGGCGGATTACAGTTCCCGGCCTAGTAAATGAGAGACTCCTCGGAGACTGATCTTCTACATTCTTCTCTACTTTGGGACTCAAGTCCCAAACCTTCTGGATCAGATGTTCTGCCCTTTCCTGACCAAGAGCACAGGATCTGACCCTCCCTCCCCTCCCCTCAATCAGAGCATCCTAAACTTCTCTTGTCCAGGTGTCAGGAAAAGCTCTTGGATTTAGGGCATGTTTTGACCATGATCTACTAATGAACATGAAGAAAATCTCCCAATTGAGTATTTTTTCCCACACTGACTCAAAAACCTTCACGTCCATCCTCTTCACTGTCCTCAGAGTTCTCTCTGTAATTCGCCCATCTCCCCATGCCTACCCAGAAGCTGCCCATTTTCTGTCAGAAGTCCAAACTCTTAGCATGACGCTGCATCCAGGTGCACACCTATACATAAACACCTAGCCCATATCATCTGCGAACACAACGCCTACAGCTTGCAACGCAGGGAAAGCACTCAGACTTCCACCTAAGTGTGAAGTCAGAGGAGCGCACATGAGTCAGATTCCATAATGACGAAAGGCTCTCATGCGGGTCCCATGTCACTCTTATTGAGCACATGTCTTTGATTAAGTCCAATTCATTCTATGGAAACTGAAATATGAAGAAAATGATACTGCTTCAAGTAACAGTAACAGAAATGCAACAGCTAACCACTGAGCAATTATTATGTGTTAGGCATTTGGCTGAGCACCTTCACAGACATCATATAATTTACTCCTCAAAACAATCCTATGAAGTAGGTATCACATAGTAACTACATTGGATAAGGAAACTGAGGCACAAAGAGAATACCTTGTGTCACAGCTGGTTAAGTAGTAGTTGCATGGGTGTCAAGTCGCTTCAGCCTCGTCCAACTCTGAGACCCTACGCACTATGGCTGCCAGGCTCCTCTGTCCATGGGATTCTCGAGGCAAGAATCCTGGAGCGGGTTGCCATGCCCTCCTCCGGAGGACCTTCCTGACTCAGGGATCAAACCTAGGCCTCTCACGTCTCCTGCACTGGCAGGCAGACTCTATCACTAGCGCCACCTGGGAAGCCCACCCCTGGGAAGTTAAGCACTAGAGCTAGAGTTTGAAGCAAGAGAATCTGATTCCTGTGCCCACCACACATCACACCACCTCAATACACGTACCACCCAGGTCACCAGCTGCAGACTGATGAGCAGAATTCTAAGACTGACTCCTCAGGACTCTCACCCTGTACAAGGCCCTCCTATTTGAGTGTAAGCAAAACCTTGAGTGTGACAAGCTATCTCTATGACTATGCTGCATTGCAAATGGAAGATTAATCCTGGGGAGCCTAGTCTAATCACAAGAGATGTTCAAAAGCAGAGTTTTATCTGGTTGATAGCAGAAAAGAAGTCAGAGACTCAGAAAACATGAGAAGAATTTGACAAGAGGGAATTCTCCCCAGCTGAGATGGACAAGCATCAAGGCAATTGAGAGCAACCTCCAAAGAGATCCAGGGACTAAAAGCAAACCCAGCAACAGAGTAGAGAAATCAGTCTTATAACTTCAGGGAACTGAATTCAATCAACAACCTCAATGAGCTTGAAGCAAAATGATTCTCAAAACCTCTAGATTAAGATTACCCAGCCCTGCCAACACTTTGATATGACCTTGAAAGACCATTACATAGAGAATTCCCATAGACTTCTCACCATTAAAACTATAAAATTAAAAAAAGGGGTGGGGATGTTGCTTAAAGCCACTAAATTTAGAATGATTAATTAAAGGCAAAAGCAGAAAACTAACAATCTTCTCCCGTACCAAAATCTGCATTAGCTTCCTATCACTGAACAATTACCACAAATAGCTTAAAACTATACCTATTTCTTATCTCTGAGTTCTATAGGACAGAAGTTTGAATGAGCTTGACAGGATTCTCTACTTAAGAGTTTGTGGAGAAGACCGTATGCAGGAATCTGCTTTCAAGTTCACTAAGGTTGTTGGACAAATTGCGGTTCCATGAAGCTGTAGGACAAACAGAAGCCTCAATTTCTTGCTTCTTTCACTCAGATGAGATGATGAACAATGATTTAAAATCTACAAATGGAGTTTCCATGGTGGCTAAGACGATAAGGAATCTGCTTGCAATGCAGGAGACCCAGGTCCAATCCGGGGGTCAAGATCCCCTGGAGAAGGAAATGCTAAATCCACTCCAGTATTCCTGCCTGGAAAATTCTATGAATAGAGGTAAGATAAGACTGAGCAACTAACACTTTCACTTTTATGTAAAAAGAATGTGAATGCCTTTAAATATAGACTTATGTTTAATGTAAGGAATTTAGTCTCATAGTAAGTGAAAAGGAGGGGAGAGAAAGATTAGAGAAGGGACCTACTATGTATTCTGTTTCAATTTTAATACTAATTCTTGGGTTACAGAAACAATCAGTTCCTCTTATAGAATAAAAACACAAATGCTTCTACATATCCCATTTCATCAGTTCTCTCTGAATCTTAAACTTTAAATTATGTTTTTTACGTTTACTATAGAGCTGCCTGAGTATACTTCCACTAGTGTATATAGAGACATCAAACATGTATCAAGAATTTAACACATAAGGAAACTACTGACCATAATATTTTTCTATTACTTTTTCACCTCATAAAGGCATATAAAATCATTACAAATACAGATGCAGAACACACTAAAGAGGAGAAGTTGGGGAAATTGAAGCCTAAAAGGTATTATGCAACATTGGCTTGAGTTTTTTTAAGTGTGCTTATAAATCTAGGACTTTGCTCAACTGAGTGTTTTTAATTTTGCAACAAACTACCTTTTAAGATAAGTCATCTAAAATTACAAAGTGACAAGAACACCTTCTTTGTCCAGAGATACCTCATTTTACTGGCAGCTGTTAGCTCAAAATTAAGAAACACTTGTCCCACGCACATACAAAAACCCTAATAGTAAACTCTAATGACCATCTCCCTGGGCCTAGGACTTTACCTTCCAAATGCGTTCACTGGGTGAAATGGAAACAACATTGGAAAGTTGCCTTCAATGAACTCCTGCAAGTCAGAACAACTTAGGACATGTGGGTATTATGTTCCGTATCATGAATACATAAGATTTTAAATCATTAACAAAAAGTCCCTTACTGACTCTAAAATCACTGCTTTACTCATCTGTCATTACACAATTATACTTGCCTTTAATAGATCTCTGTATGCAGGTCAGGAAGCAACAGTTAGAACTGAACACAGAACAACAGACTGGTTTCAAATAGGAAAAGGAGTACGTCAAGGCTATATACTGTCACCCTGCTTATTTAATTTATATGCAGAGTACATCATGAGAAACACTGGGCTGGATGAAGCACAAGCTGGAATCACGATTGCTGGCAGAAATATCAATAACCTCAGATATACAGATGACAACACCCTTATGGCAGAAAAGGAAGAACAAAAGAGCCTCTTGATGAAAGTGAAAGAGGAGAGTGAAAAAGTTGGCTTAAAGCTCAACATTCAGAAAACTAAGATCATGGCATCCGGTCCCATCACTTCATGGCAGATAGATGGGGAAACAGTGGAAACAATGGCTGACTTTATCTTTCTGGGCTCCAAAATCACTGCAGATGGTGACTGCAGCCATGAAATTAAAATACACTTACTCCTTGGAAGAAGAGTTATGACCAACCTAGACAGCATATTCAAAAGCAGAGACATTACTTTGGCAACAAAGGTCCATCTAGTCAAGGCTATGGTTTTTCCAGTAGTCATGTTTGGATGTGAGAGTTGAACTATAAAAAAAGCTGAGTGCCTAAGAGGTGATGCTTTTGAACTGTGGTGTTGGAGAAGACTCTTGAGAGTCCCTTGGACTGCAAGGAGATCCAACCAGTCCATCCTAAAGGAGACCAGTCCTGGGTGTTCGTTGGAAGGTCTGATGTTGAAGCTGAAACTCCAAAACTTTGGCCACCTGATGTGAAGAGCTGACTCATTGGAAAAGACCCTGATGCTGGGAAAGATTGAGGGCAGGAGGAGAAGGGGACAACAGAGGATGAGATGGTAGGATGGCATCACCTATTCAATGGACATGGGTTTGGGTGGACTCCAGGAGTTGGTGATGGACAGGGAGGCCTGGCATGCTGTGGTTCATGAGATTGCAAAGAGTTGGACATGACTGAGCAACTGAACTGAATAGAAATATCTATAGTTCTTAGTCTTTTACCTCAGTAAGAACTGGAAATGTCCCTATACAATATCACAAGGCTATACATTATTGAAAGCTGATTTTTTTAAATTTTAGAAAGGTAATTTCGTGCATATACTTCATTTACATAATGTTTTCTACAGGATTTTGAATACCAACCCATAATCAAACATACTCATGTTTCTGCAACTAGAAGTATCAATAGCCATGCTAAGTAGGTTAAGAACAGAAGGCTATGAATTGCCTCACATTGGTTCAAGTTAGACTCTACTACTAAACAAGCTATCTAAAAAATTATATGGTTTTCAGAGCTTTTTAGATTCCTGATTTCCAGGTAAACATCTATAGACCTAGAGGTTAAAATGAGTATTTAAACAACCCCATAAGTCTTTTTTCTTCACAGAAATGACACAAATGTGTTAGAATGATAACAGGTGCTCTGGAAATAGTACAGTGCCACAGAATTAAAGAAAAACATGCTTATTTATCTAGGAACAATGACCTTTTTTGTGATAAATCTGTGAAAGGCTACATGGACAGCAGGGAATATATAAAAGAGCTAAAAAAATACATTTTCTTTGTGGAGAATTATTCCCACATTCTCTATGACCTAGATGTGAAGCACACAGATTAAAAACTGAGCACAAGAGCTACAGTCTCTAGCTAGGTAAGAATGCATTCCTCTTGGGCCCCCTAAGATCTACTTTCTAATGTGCAAACTGAAGACAACAGGCAATATCCCTGCTTTGGGCTTTGAGAGGTCTGACACTTTCAAAATGCAAAATTATCATCTTCAATAGGGACAAAAGAAGACATATGTGTTTCAGCTAATCTCTGGGGCTGGAGAGAAGAAAAAGTATAATTTTAAAAACATGCTTCGTTAATTAAAAGTTTAAAAATAACAAATAAGTACATCAAAACATTAATTACTTAAGCTGTCCTAAAAATTCTTTAGAGAACAAAGTACTTTCGCAGCAGTCATTCATCTTAGAGTAAGGAAATTATAGGCCAAAGTATTAAGTGGAATTTATTCAAGCCCATGCACATTAATCTTCTTTATATAAAAAGAAAGCACAAAATTCTGCAGGTAGAAATTTAAGCCATCTTTCAGTACTGTTCGGAGCATCTCCACTGTGTACAGAGTGGTCACATCATGCTAGTGTTTCTGACTTGTAGAAACATACCTGTCCTGAGAAAAAATTCATTAAATTAGCTTTTGTATATTCAAAATAAATTAGAGTTTCAACTTCTTACTAAAACAGACCTAAGTAACTACACAGCTTATATACTCAGATGCAAATAAATCAAGATGCTCATAAACAGAATTCTAGCTTGCCTGTTGTTCTCACATTTAATTTACTACATAATAATAACCAAAGGTCTTGGCAAACATAAAAATGTAAACTACACGGAACACAAACAAAGCTGTGCTGCTGTAATATTAAAGAAGCAACATATGGTTGGCACCAGAAGGCTGGCACATATACAAAAAAAAAATAAAAAACTAGAAAGGAAAGTAAATAAAAAGATAAATGCGTACAGATTCAACAAGGTATGTTTGAACCTCATTTGCCATATTGCAGAAAAAACCCTCCTTGTCAACACACAAGTGATCTGGAATCTCTGTTAGCATCCATGATCTGAGGTCTCGGTGAAATACTCAGGCTTGGTTACCTGATACACGAACTACAGAGCAAAAAAGCCTGCCAAACTCTGCAGGAGAACACTGTGCAAGGAGGGCGAGGAGGGCGGTTAGGAGGCCAAGTGAGGAAGGGGAGGGAGCACGGGTGGGCACACGAGAGGCGAGGAGCGAGAGGAGCAGGAGAGAGGGCAGAAGGGGCGTGCCCGCCAGGTCCCCCCTCTGACATCAAGCCCACATCCCCCAGCTAGACTGTGTGCAGAACTACACAAAGATGCAACAACCTAAACTGAAAAGAGAAGACAGAGTCAACTCTTCCACTATTTCAAAGTGATAAGCGACTCTGTGTGTCAAGCACTGTACTAGGCACTGAGGCACACAGATAGTGACTATGCCCCTTTTCACTTCATTCAATGAACATGTTTAGTTTACACTGAGAAATCAAAGATCAACAACAAATCATATTCAATCCCTGTGAACCCAGTGAGCAGGGACAGACCCCCCAATAAATGCTTTAAGAGTGACCTGCCTCACGTATTCCAAGAGCAGTGAGGAGAGGCCCCCCTCCACCATCATCAGTTCAGCAGGAAAGTGGAGGGGATACAAGGAATAAAGTAAGTAAAAGCCGCTCAGTTGTGTCTGACTCTTTGCAAGCCCACAGACTATCCAGTCCATGGAATTCTCCAGGCCAGAATACTGGAGTGGGTAGCCATTTCCTTCTTCAGGGGATCTTCCCAACCCAGGGATGGAACCCAGGTCTCCCTCATTGCAGGCAGATTCTTTACCAGCTGAGCTATCAGGGAAGCCCTGGTGGCAAAAGCCGAGGCACATGTAGAGGTTAATGAAACATCAAAGAGCGCATTGTGGAGCAAGTCCAGGAAGAGCTGACCTTGAACAGGCAAAACTGGACACCTACTGTGTTTTAGGCTTTTGTGTACAGAACTGGTTTTTGTCTAGCTTTTCATAATCCCTAGTACATGGAAGAAGACACAGAACAGTCTTCACATAGATCCACTGTGCCAGGTTTCCATCTGGGACAGGAACACCCCTTCCAGCAAAGCTCCTACCTTCACCCAGCTTAACTCAAACACTGCCCACAACAGGAACTCTCTGCCAGAAAGGTTCTTCTCATGTTGATTAGAAACACGTTTCTACCTACTTTCACATGATGATTTTTTTTTCAGTTCTGTCCTCAAACAGGAAGGCTAAGCCTTCACCATCTTTCACACAACAACCTGCGGTTTAGTTGCTCAGTCGTGTCCAACTTTGTGACCCCATGGTCTGTAGCCTGCCAGGCTCCTCTGTCCATGGGATTTCCTAGCAAGAATACTGGAGTGGGTTGCCATTTCTTCCTCCAGAGGATCTTCCTGACCCAGGGATCAAACCCATGTCTCCTGCATTGGCAGGTGGATTCTTTCCTGAACCACCAGGAAAGCCTTCTCATACAATAACACCTTAAAACATACAAAGACAGCTACCTGATTCTGCTCCTACTCTTCTTAAGGTTAAGAAGCTCAGTTCCCTACTTACTGATTTCCAACTCACAGCTTTCAAGCCCTTTGTTGTGTGACTGTACTCTGCTGAATGTCAGCTGTTTATCCATTTCCAGACCTGTATCTAACACCCAGAACTTGACATGACCTTCCTGATGTGGTTGGACCAGCACATAGTAAAATGGCATTCTTCTCTCGCATGATCAAACGATTGTATTTCTTTACTTGCAGTCTGGATTTTTTACCTAGCCACCACATAATACTGCTAACCAAAATGTCCACATAAAGCCAGTGAACCCTTAAGACATTTGCATATGAGTCAACGTCAAGTCCGGTATCCCCCATCTTGAACTTGGAACACTGACTTTACACTGACCCTTGTTTAATCTCATCATAGAGGTATCTGGTCTATCACTCTAGCTACTAACCACTTTTGGGTAGTGACTACATGTCTCAAAATAGTATCTCTCCTGCACACCCATTAGACAGTACTGTGAAAAAAATGGAAAACAGTGATGGGGGAGCTCTTCAAGACGGCAGCACAAGAAGAACCTGAAGTTAGCTCCTCCCAAAGACACAGTGAATACACAGATACATATGGATCAACCTCCTCTGGAAGGAACCTGAGAACTAGGAAAAGAGCTGCTCCACAACAAAAGATAAGGACCACACCAAGACAGAGAGGAGGGGCCAAGAAGGGCTGCTGCCAGAATCCCCACATCAGCCTGAGGGCGCATGAAAGGAGGGGGCTCCTCAGGTGGGCGCTTCTCCTGGAGGACCGGGGGTGGGTCCCCACGGCGCACCGCGGCCCCTGTGACCTACACTGGAGAGACAATCTCCCAAAACGCCTGCCTTAGAGAACCAAAAGGGTCGACATCTGAGGGTCCCAAAGTGCTACAGGAAACTAAGACTCTCTTCTTAAAGGGCTTTCAAGTAGTCTCACTCAGTTCAAACACAGCAAAATAACAGCATTTTTAAAAAGGCCAAGACTACGTGGTGGAGAGCCATTTTTGAATCTAATGCATCAGCATAAGGGGTGAGGAATGGTGGAAATGCTCCCCACAGACAGAAGGAGGCCCCTAGCAGACACTGTTGTTGTGCTTCCCACCTAATCAGCTAGCAAGGGAGCTCCCCTTGGGCAGAGTGACTGCAAAACTGACCAGCCCCTCTGCTGAAGCCCGAGCGCCCAGGCAGCTGCAGCACTGCCTTGTTCCCTGTGCTGGGGCTGGCAGGGGTGAGAAGTCACAGTGCTTTCATACTGAAATGCGTGCACAGACGAAGCACTTCCCAGCCGCGATATGGAAGCCTGCAGGCTGGCAGACTCAATTCATTTTCCTGCTGCCTTCCCGAAGCAAGAATGCAAGCCCCGCCCCTTACTCTCCAACTGCCTTGCTAAAGCCAGGGAGGGGGCAATCCACACAGGGGACACCCCATGATCCCCTGGCCCTGATAGCCAAGGGGGCTGGCATTCCCAGGCCCCACAAGACTACAGCAATAGATAACATAGTTCTTGACAGGCCACGACCACCAGCACACTGCCCAGACAGCACACTGAAACACAACCCCTGTCTCTCTGTGCAAGCCTGGAGCTTCACCCTGAGGAATACAATTCAGGTTTTCCCATGTCTAGAGAGTAAGAGCAGCCTCCCAAGGAATGTAAGTAAGGAAACACCATCTTCCACATGCCTTAGGCTTCACAAATGCCCAGCAAGACTCCCCATGAAGCTGCTTCTACACCTATCAAAAGGCTTGATTTGATTTTTGCAACTGTCACCCAGGGGACAACTCTAGTCCTCCTGGTCTGGAGGTCATCAGGGATTATAACTGCAGCCACACAGGACTGTACATACCTGCAAAGCTTAAAAGTTGCTGCCTTGAGGGTCTGGCTTCTCATCAGCCTGAAACTAGGCGCTAAATGAGATTCCTCCCCTTGGAACACTGACAGGTCTTGACATGCCCTCAACAACACTGACATATCGAGAATAAATCACATGGTATATATCACCACAAAGAATCATGTAACAATCAACACCTAGGGCAGAACTGAACAAGAAGGATCATCACTTACATAAGGACACTCCACCAACAAAGGTAGCAGTTTTGCCTAACGCACAGAAACAATGACAGACAGTCAGGCGAAACAAGGAAGCAACAACAACAAAATATTCCAAATGGAAAAAACAAGACAAAAATCTCAGAAAAAGACTTCAGTGATATGAAAGTAAGTAATCTTCCTGATAAAGAACTCAAAGTAACAATCACAAAAATACTCATCAAACTTGGGAGATGAGCAGATGAGCTCGGTGAGAACTTCAGAGGAGAGATAGACAATATGAGAGTGAACCAATCAGGGTTGAATAGAGTTACTGAGATGAAAACACATCAAACGGAATCAATGGAGGATCAGACAAAACAGAAGAACAGACCACCAATACGGAAGACAGAGTCATAGAAATCACCCAATCACATCAGCCAAAAGAAAAGAACATTTTAAAAGGAGGACAGTTTAAGGGACCTCTCAGACAACACCACCCATACTAACATTTGCATTATAGGGGTCCTAGAAGAGAGAGAAAGAGAGAGAGAAATGGACAGAAAATTTGAAGAAATACAGCTCACAACTTCCCTAATCTGGGGAAAGAAACAGACAACCAAGTCCAAGAAGCATAGAGAATCCCAAACAAGATAAACCTAAGGAGATCCTCACGAAGACATTACAATTAACATGTCAAAAGTTAAAGACAGAATTTCAAAAGAAACAAGAGAAAAACTCGGCATGTATAAGGAAGCACTCATAAGACCATCAGTGGCAGTCTCAGCAGAAACTGCACAAACCAGACAGGAGTGACGTGATATGTTCAAAGTGTAGAAAGGAGAAAAAGTAAGAGTATACAACAAGGTCATCATTCAGAACTGAAGGAGACAGCAAGAGCTTTCCAGACAAGCAAAACTAAAAGAGAATGTCACCACTAAAGCAGCCTTCTAGGAAATGTTAATTCAATGAAAAATGAAAGCCTGAAACTAAAAATAAGAAAACATATGAGAGAAAAATCTCTTGCTGGTAAGGGCAAAATATATAGTGAAGGAAGTGACTCAACCACTGATAAAGCTAGTATGACGATTAAAACATACAAGTAGTAAAATCAACTATAATAACTACTAGTAAAGGGATACACAAAATAAAAACACAATGACCTACAAAACATGAAATGTGGCCTGGGGAGTTAAAAATGTAGTGGTTTTAGAATGAAATGGAACTTAAGCAAATATCAACTTAAAGCTGACTGCTTTAAAATCAGACTGTTATATATGAAATTCATTGTAAAGATAAATCAAAAGCCCAAAAGAAAAATAAAAGAGAAAGGAATCCAAACATAACACTAAAGAAAATTAACAAATCACAAAGGAACAGACCAAGAAAAGAAATTTAACAGAAAAGTACAAAAACCACCAGAAAATAGTTAACAAAATGGAAGTAAGTGCATATCTACCAATAATTAGTTTAAATGGGGGAAGGACAGAGAAGGATAAATTGAGAGAGTAGCACTGACACACACACATCATCATGGGTAAAACAGCTAGCGGGAATGTGCTACATGATGCAGGGAGCCAGCCTAGCATGGTGTGATGGCCCAGAGGAGTGGGGGGGGGGGGGGAGGCCCCCAAGGGAGAGGAGACATGTTTTATATGTTGTTATATATATTATATAGATGACATATATAATACATAACTATCATATATAAAATATTGTAATACTACATATTATATATTTAATGTCATTTATTTACATATATGTTATGTATAAATATATATAAACATGACATATATTTATATATATTTAATATATATTATTTTATATTATATATATTATTATACATGATATAAATATAATCTAAATTATATAATTGTGTATAATATATACATATTTGTATATATATAATATATACATTTATATTATATATAACATGTATATAATAAATACATATTATATAATTTATATTGAAATATATATTATAATATATAATTTACATTATATATATAATATACTATATACTATTATATGGAGAAGGCAATGGCACCCCATGCCAGTACTCTTGCCTGGAAAATCCCATACACGGAGGAACCTGGTAGGCTGCAGTCCATGGGGTCGCTAGGAATCAGACACGACTGAGCAACTTCACTTTCCTGCATTGGAGAAGGAAATGGCAACCCACTCCAGTGTTCTTGCCTGGAGAATCCCAGGGACGGCAAAGCCTGGTGGGCTGCCGTCTACGGGGTCACACAGAGTCAGACAGGACTGAAGTGATTTAGCAGCAGCATATACTATTATAATATATAACTAATATTATATAAATATATATTATATTATATGTAATTTATATTATATGTATTGCATATACACTATGTAATATATATTATATATAAATATACATAAATTGTATATAAATATAAATAATACATAATTACAATTTACATAAATAATTTATATATTTATATAAAATATATATATTATGTAACATATACATATTTTATATGTTGTTATATATAACAACATTTATATATATGTTGTTGTACAGAACCAACACAACACTGTAAAACAATTTTCCTCCAACAAAAATATAAATTTAAAAAATATAAATGATCCAAATTCTCCATTCAAGAAGCACAGGATAGTTGGATGGATCTTTTTTTTTTTTTTTATAGACCTACCTATATGCTGCCTATAAGATACCTGCTTTAGATGTAAAGACTTTCAGGCTGAAAATGAAGGAATAGAAATAGATATTCCATGTAAATGTAATGAAAAGAAAGGTGGAATAGCAATACTTCTATAAAATAGACTTTAAAATAAAGACAATTAACAAAAGACATACAAGAGCATTACACAATCATAAAGGAGTCAATCCAACATAAAACTATAATATTTTTGAGTATTTATACATCCAACACAGGAGCAACTGAGTATATAAATCAAGCATTCATGGACATAAAGACAGAAGTTCTCAATAAGACGAAAATAGTTAAGTACTTAAACAGATCATCCAGACAATCAAGGAAATATTGGCCTTAAATGACGTATCAGATAAACTTAACAGATATATATAAACATTCCATCCAAAATCTGCAGATTATACATTCTTTTCAAGTGCACATACAACATTCTCAAGGATGTTAGGCAACAAAACAAATTTCAGTAAACATAAGAACACTAAAATCATATCAACCATCTTTTGGGGACACAAAGGTATGAAATGAATAATCAATTATAAGAAAACTGGAAACAATAAACACAGGGACATTAAACAGCATGCTACTACACAACCAAATAATCAATGAAGAAATAAGAATTTTTTTCTTTTTTTTTCTCTTTTCTTTATTTTTTCTTTACATTATCGTGTTGGTTTTGCCATACTTTGACAGGAATCCGCCATGGGTATACATATGTTACCTTCAGACAAATAAAAATGGAAACACAACTTTCTAAAATTGAGAGAATGAAGCAAAAGCAGTTCTAAGAGGGAAGTTCATAGTGATACAGGCTTACCTCAAAAGCAAACAAAAATCTCAAACAAACTAACTTTATATCTAAACAAAGTAGAAAAAGAACAAATGAATCCTAAAATTGGTACAAGGAAGAGGAAAGATCAGAGTGAAAAATACATAATATAGAGATTTTAAAGACAACAGAAAAGAACAATGAAACTAAGACACAAATTTTTGTAATGATAAAATTTACAAACCTTCAGTTAAATTCACTAAGTGAAAAAGAGAAAGAGTTCAAATAAAATCAGAAACAAAAGAGAAGTTCAAAGTGATACTTAAAAAATACAGTGGATCAAAAGAGACTACTATGAATAGTTTTACACCAAAAAATTCAACCATCTAGAAGAAACAGGTAAATTCCCAGAGATACACAACCTCCCAAGACTTAATCATGATGAAACAGAAAATCTGAACAAACTGACTACAGGTAAGGAGACTAAAACAATGACCAAAAGCCACCCAACAAACAAAAGCCAATGATTAGAAGCCTTCACTGATGAATTCTACCAAGCATTCAAAGAAGAAGACCAATCCTTCTCAAATTCCTTCAAAAAATTAAAGAGGAAGGAACTCTTTCAAACTCATTTTATGAGTCAGCACTGCATTGATGCCAAAACCAGATGAGCATGCCACAAGAAAAAAAAAAAAAATTACACGCTAATAGCTCTGATGAATATAAATGTAAAAATCCTCAACAAAATATTAACAAACCACATTCAACAATACTTTCAAAGGATCATATACAATGATCAAGTTGTATTTATTCCAGGGATACAGAGATGGTTTGATATCCACAAATCAATGTAATACAAAACATTAATAAAATTAAGGATAAAATCATATGATTATCTCAACAGATGCAGAAAAAGCATTTGACAAAATTTAATACTCATTTATGATAAAAACTCTAAACAAAGCAGGTATAAATGGAACATACCAAAACATAATACAAGTCACATACGACAAGCCCACTGCTGATATCATAGTCAAAAGAGAAAGGCTCAGAGCTTTTCTTTCCAGAACAAGATAAGGATGCCCACGTTACCACTTTTATTCAACATAGTACTGAAACTCCTAGCCACACCAATTAGGGAGGAAATAAAGACATTCAAACTTGAAAGGAAAAATTTTAACTGTCACTATTTGTGGATGATAAAACTTTATATACAGAAAACCCTAGAGACTCTACAAAAAGTGTTAGAATTAACAAATTTAGCAGAGCTGCAGGCACATAATCAATATACAAAGACCTGTAATACTTTTATATATTAACAACAAACTATCAGAAAGAGACATTAAGAATCCTATTTACAACTGCATCAAAAAGAATACTCAAGAATAAATTTAGCCAAGGAGGTAAAAAATTTGTACACTGAAAACTATTACAATATTGATAACAGTTGACATAAATCATAGGCACAAATAAACAGAAAGATATTCCATGCTCGTGAACTGGAAGAATGAATACTGTTAAAATGTCCATATTATCCAAAGCAATGAGATTTGATACAATCCATATCAAAATTCCAATAGCATTCCTCTCAGAAACAGTACAATCATAAAACTTATATGGAACCACAAGAGTGTAATTAGCCAAAGCAATCTTGAGAAAGAGTAAAAAACTGGAGGCCTCATGTGCCCTGATTTTAAACTATATTGCAACAATACAGTAATCAAAACAGTATGGTACCGGCCTAAAGACAGAAACACAGATCAATGGAACAGAAGAGAGAGCCCAGAAATAAACCCACACATTTGGTCAATTAATACAATGAAGGAGGCAAGAAAACACATGGGTAAAGAACAGTCTCTTCAGTAAGCAGTGCTGCGGATATGGACAGCCACATACACAAGAATGAAACTAGACTACACTATCTTTCAACATACACAAAAAGTAACTCAAAACAGATTAAAGACTTGAACGTAAGACCAGAAATCATGAAACTCCTAGAAGAAAACATAGGTGGTAAACTCCACTGACCACATACACACACAGGAATACTACTCAGTCACAAAAAAGGAAAAATCTTACTACTTATGACAATATGAATGGGCCTTGAGGGCATAATGTTAGAGATGTTTTTCAGATTTCACTCCAAAAGCAACTGAAACAAATGCAAAAATAAATGGAACTATGAAAAAATAACAGGCTTCTGCACAGAGAAGAAATCATCAACAAAATAAAAATAGAACCTCTGAATGGGAGAAGGTACTTGCAAATCCCATATGTGACATGGAGTTAACATCCAAAATATAAGTTATATGAGTTCTCTTTGTATTTTGGGTGACACCATAAAGCTAACTAATCAACCATCTCAAAAGTCTGCCAGACTGTGGAATTTCCTCTTACTTAACATAGTGTTCTCTTTATTTAAAGGAACTGGAGTTGCCACTGTTTGCAGTCAAATGCATCCATTTCATGGAGAAGGCAACGGCACCCCACTCCAATACTCTTGTCTGGAAAATCCCATGACCGGAGGAGCCTGGTAGGCTGCAGTCCATGGGGTCACTAAGGGTCAGACACGACTGAGTGACTGCACTTTCACTGTTCACTTTCATGCACCGGAAAAGGAAATGGCTACCCACTCCAGTGTTCTTGCCTGGAGAATCCCAGGGACGGCAGAGCCTGGTGGGCTGCCATCTATGGGGTCGCATAGAGTCGGACACGACTAAAGCAACTTAGCAGCAGCAGCATCTATTTCATAAACTTCCCTTGGGGGCTGTAACACGTGATCAGAACCACAAAAATAATCAAAGTACTCTAACAATACAAATACTGTTTTGTTTTGTTTTCCTTTTTAATCAAACTGCTCAGCCTGGATTCCCAATATTCTTCCAATCACAACTTGGGTTTGGCTGAATGACCAAAAGTTGGCTGACACACGCAAGCAGGAGCCATCTTGTGATGAGCAGACAAACCACCACCACAAAACAGATGCAGAACTTCTAGAAGACGTGTAACACAGAACTGCTTTGCTTTACTCCAAATTAAAGGATTAGTGTCAGGAGGAACACTCTATGACATTTGCTTTAGGATTCCCGACATTCTTCAAGGCTTCTTAGGTGGTATTTTTCCGCTAATGACTACACTAAGTGGTTCCAAACAAATGCTATCGTCTGCAAAAGAAAAACATTTGGTAAAGAAAATTCTTCGTTCCCAACACCTAAAAGGACTTCCATAAACAATAAAGAAAAAATAAAAGATGTTAAACAACTGAAAACGTTTCTTTCAAAAACTAAAACACATTGGAAACCTGGTACTGAATTAAATTCCCCAAACAGCAGAACAGCTGTAATCACAAAGTAACTGCAAAGAAACAGAAAAATATCTAAACAAAATGTCCAGTTTAATACCCAACCAATCAGCTTCTTTGAAAACTTTATTTCACTCAAATCACCATCTTCATGACAAAAGAGCAATCTACAAAGCAGACAAAGCCAAGGTAGCAAAATACCATGAGGATCAATAAATCAGTTTTTTAACTCTTAAGCTTTTCTAAGGATGCCAATGGTAAAAATTACATACACTTATTCAGTGTGTTTATTGACTGTGAATGATTAAATATTAACTACATAATTAATCAAACTTTCAGCCATATATATTTATGTCGCAGATACTGTGCTAAGACCTGAGGAGTAAAGTGTCTTCAAAAGCTTACAATGCATTAGACCACCCCAATCCTCCCGGCCCCTTCACTCTCCCTCTGCAGCTGTCCTACCTTGGAAATGCTGTCCTGTCTTAGAAATGCCACCACCTTCCACCTATACGGGGCTTCCCTTGTGGCTCAGCTGGTAAAGAATCCGCCTGCAATGAGGAAGACCTGGGTTTGATCCCTGGGTTGGGAAGATCCCCTGGAGAAGGGAAAGCACTGTGTAATTTCATGGGTTGTATAGTTCATGGGGTCACGAAGAGTCAGACGAGACTGAGCAATTTTCACTTTTCACCTATATGACAGAGGCAAAATACTTAAAAGTCATTCTGGACTTTTCTCTTTCAATACACAATCCATCAGTAAGCCTTACTGGTGTTAGTTACTCAGTCTCTAGTAACATATAACCAGAAGCCAACCAGTTCTCAACAAACCCACCGCAAAGGCACAAGTCCAGGTCACAATCACATCACTCCTCCATTACCAGCTCCTACCCGGTGTGCCTGCTCCCTCCAGCCTGCTCTCCATCCAGCCAACACAGTGCCCTCTCAGAGCATCAACAGCGTCCCACCAGTCTAACGACATCTTTCCCCTGACCACGTGAAGTGACCTATGCCTACCTCTCTAATGCAATGCCCCGCCAGGGGCCCACTGTTGAGCAACCACTGGCCTCCACTGTTTCTGCCCTCTGAAGCTTACTGTGTCTCTGCTACTGCCTGGGTTCTCATCCAGGTCTTCTTACAGCTTCACCCTCACCACGTCATCGCAGAACAATCTGAGAGTCCACCCAGAGTGCTAAAGGAGAAACTCAGCGGGGGAGCATTTGATCACACTCTTCTGTTCTTTTAGAGTAAGCTTTTTGTGGAAGCATAATTGCAAAAAAAAAAAAAGAAAGAAAGAAACTTTAAGTGCACAGTTCAATGAATTCTCACTAAGTAAACACACCCAACTCACAAACTAGCACACAGATCAAGAAACAGTAGGTCAGAAATCTGCTCAAGTGCCCACATCCAGCCACAATCCTCAAAACAAGGTAACAACAACTTGGATTTATAGATTATGCTGACCCAGTTTTGAACTTAATATAAACAAAATCATACAGTATGAACTCGTTTTTTCTCCAGCTTCTTTCCCTCAGTCCTGTGTTTCTGAGACTCACCCATATTGCTAAGCAGAGCTGTAACACTTTCATTATCACAAAGCTTTGTAATCTTTCATTTCATGAATAAGAATTTGTACAGTTTGAGATAACTATCCAAGGTGCTGCTTTGAAAGTTCTTGTACAAATCTTTTAGTAAATGTATGAATGCATTTCTACTTATGTTTAATGGAATTGCTGTATCTCATCAAACACATACACTCAGCTCTAGGACAAAGGACTAATTGGTTTTTCAAACTCTCTATACCAATTTAAACACTCAGCACTGGCATATGAGAGTTTCAAATAATTCCTATAAATATGTGACATTACCTTTTAATTTCAGTCATTCTGGTGAATATACCATGGCACCTCACTGTGCTTTTGGTTTGCACTGATGATGAAGCTGACCATTTTTCCACATTTACTGGCCATTTAGATATTTTTCTGTGTGAAGTACTTGTTCTAGTGTTCTGCCATCTTTTCTTTTTTTTTAAATCAATTTGTGGTTATCAATACATTTTGAATACAGGTCCTATTTCAACAAATACATGACAAATATCTTCTCTCCCTCAGTTACTTGCTTTGTGATTTCCTTTGTAGTATTTACTGTTTTCCAACAGAGCAAAACAATAGAATGGAAAAGACTAGAGAGCTCAAGAAAACTGGAGACACCAAGGGATTTCATCCAAAAAAGGGCACATAAAGAACAGAGACAGAAGAGATTAAGAAGAGGTGGCAAGAATACAAAAAAGAACAATACAAAAAAGGTCTTAACAACTGGGTAACCACGATGGTGTGGTCACTCACCTAGAGCCAGACATTTTAGGAGTGTGAAACCAAGTGGGTTGCAGGAAGCATTACCATGAACAAAGCTAGGAGAGGTGATGGAATTCCAGCTGAACTACTTCAAATCCTAAAAAGATGATGCTGTTAAAGTGCTGCACTCAGTATGACAGCAAACCTGGAAATCTCAGCAATGGCCACAGGACTAGAAAACATCGGTTTACACTCCAATTTCAAAGAAGGACAATGTCAAAGAATGCTCAACTATCATACAATTGCACACACTTCACATGCTAGCAAGATAGGTTTCAGCAGTACGTGAACCAAGAACTTCCTGATGCACAAACTGGATTTAGAAAAAGGGGAGGAACCAGAGATCAAATTGCCAACATCCACAAGATCATAGAAAAAGCAAGTGAATTCCAAAAACAAAAACGCAACTACTTCTGCTTCGTTGACTGTGCTAATAAAGCCTTTGTGTGGATCACAACAAACTGCGAAGATTCTTAAAGAGATGGGAATAACAGACCACCTGAGCTATTCTCCTGAGAAGCCTGTAGGCAGGACAAGAAGCAACAAGAACCAGACATGGAACAACGAACTGATTCAAAATTGGGAAGAGTGCATCGAGGCTATATATTGTCACCCTGCTTACTTCTATGCAGAGCTGTTGTTCAGTCGCTCAGTTGTTTCTGACTCTTTGCGACCCCATGGGCTGCAGCGCACCAGGCGTCCCTGTCCTTCACCAACTCCCGGAGCTTGCTCAGACTCATGTCCATCGAGTTGATGATGCCATCCAGCCATCTCATCCTCTGTCGTCCCCTTCTCCTCCTGGCTTCAATCTCTCCCAACATCAGTGTCTTTTCCAGTGAGTCAGTTCTTCACATCAGGTGGCCAAAGTTTTGGAGTTTCAGCTTCAACATCAGTCCTTCCAATGAACACCCAGGACTGATCTCCTTTAGGATGGACTGGTTGGATCTCTTTGCAGTCCAAGGGACTCTCAAGAGTCTTCTCCAACACCACACTTCAAAAGCATCAATTCTTCGATGCTTAGCCTTCTTTATGGTCCAACTCTCACATCCATACATGACTACTGGAAAAACAATAGCACTGATTATACGGATCTTGGTCGGTAATATAATATCCCTGCTTTTAATATGCAATCTAGGTTTGTCATGGCTTTTCTTCCAATAAACAAGCATCTTTTAATTTCATGGCTGCAGTCATCATGTGCAGTGATTCTGGAGCCCAAGAATATAAAGTCTGTCACTGTTTCCACTGTTTCCCCATCTATTTGCCATGTGAAATGCCAGGCTGAATGAAACACAAGCTGGAGTCAAGACTGCCAGGCGATGTATCAGTAACCTCAGATATGCAGATGACACCACCCTAATGGCAGAAAGCAAGGAGGAACCAAAGAGCGTTTTGATGAAGGTGAAAGAAGAGAGTGAAAAAGTTGGCTTAAAACTCAACATTCAGAAAACTAAGATCATGGCATCCAGTCCCATGGCAAATAAATGGGGGAAAAGTGGAAACAGTGACAGGCTTTATTTTCTTGGGCTCCAAAATCACTATGGACAGTGACTGAAGCCACAAAATCAAAAGATTTTTGTTCCCTGGAAGAAAAGCTTTTACAAACCTAGACAGCATATTCAAAAGCAGTGATATCACTGTGCAAACAAAGTTCTAAATAATAAAAGCTATGGTTTTTCCAGTAGTCATGTACGGATGTGAGAGTTGGACCATAAAGAAGGCTGAGCTCCAAAGAACTGATGCTTTCAAATCATGCTGGAGAAGACTCTTGAGAGTCCCTTGGACTGCAAAGAGATCCAACCAGTCAATCCTAAAGGATATCAACTCTGAAGATTCATTGCAAGGGCTGATGCTGAAGCTTCCATACTTTGGCCACCTGATGCAAAGAGCCAACTCATTGAAAAAGACCCTGATGCTGGGAAAAATTTGAGGGCTAGAGGAGTCGGGAGTGGCAGAGGATGAGATGATTAGATAGCATCACCGACTCAATGGACATGAGTGAGCCAACCCTGGGAGACAGTGAAGGACAGGGAAGCCCAGCATGCTGCAGTTCATGGGGTTGCAAAGAGTCAACATGACTTAGCCACTAAACATTAACAATAAACCCCTCATAGTGGTAATTATTTAAGAAAACTCGAAGTAACCTAAGAAAATGGTATTTAATATTTTCCTTTAAAGGTTAACTTTTTTTTATGTGACTTTTATATTTATACTCATATCAAACTGACTCTTTTACATATGATGTGAGTTTGGGTAAAATACCCTTTTTCCATAAGAAAGTTATTTTTACCTGATACTATTATCGAAAACACCATCCTTTCCCGACAATATTATTAATGACATCTTTGTCAGAAATAATGTCTATTTGTTTATCCCGGTGTCAGCATAACAGTTTTAAATTAGAATTCCTCTTTAATATATCTTAATGTTTAATAAGTCCTCCAGTTCTTTCACTGTAAGGCTCCCTTGGGAATTCATGACTCCTTGAATTTTCACGTAAACTTCAGAATCAAATACCACACACAAAAAAACAGTAAATTGCTAGAATTTTTTAATGTGACTGCACCTTTTGAAATCAATCGTCTTGTGCTTTATGACTCAGCATACAGTTAATTCTGAAAAGTGTCTCACATGCATCATTTGATCAACTGTCATTGAGTACAATGTCCTATATATGTTAATTAGATCATGGATGTAAACTTGATCAGATTCTCTCTCTGTCCTTACCAGCTTTATCTTTCCACTTATTCTATCCACACTTGAGAAAGCTGTGCCTAAGTCTTCCATTTGGATGGCTTCCACATTTGAAACATACACATCGCTTTTTGTATGGACCATCTTTATTCTTAGTAATGTCTTTTCCTTCAAGTCCACTTTGGCAAATACCAGTGAAGTTACACCTAATTTCCTATCACTTGCATTGGCATGATATACCCTTCTCCATGCTTCTATTTCAGGCTTCCTGTGTCTTTACATTTTAAAATTGCCTGCTAAAGGGACATTGGTGGGTTTGGGGAGCCAATGCAGAACAGTGTTTTACTGGAAATGCTTAGTACTTAATCTACATAAAATTTACATAATTATTGATTCAGTTGGATTTACAGATACAATCTTGGTGTTTACTTTGTATATGACTTAGCTCTTTTTCCTTACTTCCTGGATTTTAATTAATAAAATTATTTGATTATCCCATTTTCCCTTTATTAACTTGTTAGCCAAACAAACATCTATTATTTTACACAATTTAGATAAATTTACCTAATAATGCTAGAACCTCAAAACTCTTTAATTCCATTAGCTTCCCTCCTGCCTTTCAAACTGATCTTTGGTTCAGTTTAGTTGTTCACTCGTGTCCAACTCTTCCCGACCCCATGGACAACAGCACACCAGGCCTCCCTGTCCATCACCAACTCCCAGAGTTTACTTAAACTCATCTTCATTGAGTTGGTGATGCCATCCAATCATCTCATCCTCCGTCGCCCCCTACAATTCCCACCTTCAATCTTTCCCAGCATCAAGGTCTTATCAAATGAGTCATTTCTTCACATAAGGTGGCCAAAGTATTGGAGTTTCACCTTCAACATCAGTTCTTCCAATGTACACTCAGGATTGATCCCCTTTAGGACGGACTGGTTAGCTCTCCTTGCAGTCTAAGGGACTCTCAAGAGTCTTCTCCAACACCACAGTTCAAAAGCATCAATTCTTCAGTGCTCAGCCTTCTTTATAGTCCAACTCTCACATCCATACATGACTACTGAGAAAACTATAGCCTTGACTAGATGGACCTTTGTTGGCAAAGGAATGTCTCTGCTTTTTAATATGCTGTCTAGGTTGGTCATAACTTTCCTTCCAAGAAGTAAGCATCTTTTAATTTCATGACTGCAATCACCATCTGCAGTGATTCTGGAGCCCAAAAAAATAAAGTCAGACACTGTTTCCCCATCTATTTGCTATGAAATGATGGGACTGGATGCCATGATCTTAGTTTTCTGAATGTTGAGCTTCAAGCCAACTTTTTTCACTCTCCTCTTTCACTTTCAGCAAGAGGCTCTTTAGTTCTTCTTCCCTTTCTCTCATAATGGTGGTGTCATCTGCATATTTGAGGTTACTGATATTTCTCCAGGCAATCTTGATTCCAGCTTGTGCTTCATCCAGCCTAGCATTTCTCATGATGTACTCTGCTCCAAATATAAGTTAAATAAGCAGGGTCACAATATACAGCTTTGATGTACTCCTTTTCCTATTTGGAACTAGTCTGTTGTTCCATGTCCAGTTCTAATTGTTCCTTCTTGACCTGCATACAGATTTCTCAAGAGGCAGGTCAGGTGGTCTGGTTTTCCCATCTCTTGAAGAATTTTCCACAGTTTACTGTGATCCATAGTCAAAGGCTTTGGCATAGTCAATAAAGTAGAAATAGATGTTTTTTCTGGAACTCTCTTGCTTTTTCTATGATCCAGCAGATGTTGGCAATTTGATCTCTCGTTCCTCTGCCTTTTCTAAATCCAACTTGAACATCTGGAATTTCATCGTTCATGTACTGTTGAAGCCTGGCTTTTAGATTTTGAGCATCACTTTGCTAGTGTGTGAAATGAGTGCAACTGTGCGGTAGTTTGAGCATTCTTTGGCATTGCCTTTCTTTAGGATTGGAATGAAAACCAACCTTTTCCAGTTCTGTGGCCACTGCTGAGTTTTCCAAATTTGCTGGCATATTGAGTGCAACACTTTCACAGCATCATCTTTGAGGATTTGAAATAGCTCAACTGGAATTCCATCACCTCCACTAGCTTTGTTCATAGTGATGCTCCCTAAGGCCCACTTGACTTCACATTCCAGCATGTCTGGCTCTGACATCCTGGAATGTGAAGTCAATTGCTCTTACCATTATATAAATTATATACATTTCAAACTCAGAAATCACTTCTATAATTGTTTGATACCATCAATATTTATGTTTATTTGCCCATACATTTATCCTTTATTGATCTTCAATCTGTTCTGGATTTTCAAGTTTCCATCAAGATTCATTTTTCTTCTCCCAGAAGAATTACCTTTAGTATTCCTTTTAGTATTCCAGGTCTGCTGGTTCTTGCTGCCTGAATACATCTTTAATTTTTTTGACAGTACCAGTTATTATTACCTAATTTGGAAGGTCTGAAACTTATGTTGTGAAAATACACACTCTGATACTATTATCTTTTCAAACTTGCTTCTGCCCCATTCTCTCTCTCCTCTCCTACCAACATACAAATGCCCTAACAATTCAAACTCTTTCCTTCCTCATTTAACATAATTCCATTTTATTAGATTTTTTTCACAAAATGTAAAAAAATGCACTTTGGGATTTTACATGGTGATAATGTTAAATGCCCATATTACAGAGTCACAGTAAAATCAACAAGCACTTTAAAGAAGTAAAAATCGGAATTAAATAGGTCAGACAGAGAAGGAGAAATATCATATGATACCCTTTATGTGTGGAATCTAAAAAGATATGATATAAATGAACTTACTTGCAAAACAGAGAGACTCACGGACTTAGAGAATGAACTTATGGTTGCCAGAGGAAGGATGGGAGGAAGGGACAGTTAGGGAGTTTAGGAGAGACATGTACACACTGGTGTTTTTGAAAAGGATAATCAACAAGGACTTACTGTAAAGCACATGGAACTCTGCTCAGTGTTATGTGGCAGCCTGGCTGAGAGGGGAGTTTGGGGCAGACTGGATACATGTAAAATGTATGGCTGAGTCTCTTCACTGTTCACCTGAAACTATCACAACACTGTTACTCCCCATTATCCCGTTCCAAAATTAAAAGTTTTTAAAAAAAAAATTGAAAAAAAATAAAAATAAAAAATTTCAAGCACAAGGAGAATGAACACCCTCCAGCTTCTGGCAGAACAAGGGGAGAAAATTTTCTTCTTCACAGTGCATGGTGATGTGTTAATTCCACATCACTACATTCACATTTTTTGAGACAAGAAGGAATAAAAGGAATTTGAATAAGAAATAATTAGAGATGGCTCCCCATTGTATTTTGCTCAAGATAGTCTCCCACAAAATAAGAAGCCAATCATATAATAAAGAGACAAAAAAATAAAGACACCTCATTAGGACAAGATAACTGAGCATAAAAGGGAAAAACTGGAGATGGCAACTTGCTCCAAGAGAATATACAATATTTAAAACTAAAAGGAAGGCTGGAGTCCATTAGTATTCTATTACTTATCTTGCTCTACAATCTTTCTTCTTCTTCATATTGTCACCGTCTTCATCTTCTCTTTTGCCTCCATCCTCTTCATCATCAGTATGTTCCACGTCTCCATCATTATGAACTTATGCCTATTTCTGCTTTGTAAAGAATTTTTAACCTCGTCATTTCTCAGTATGAGAAAAAGAGAAAGGCTAATTCTGTGTGTGTGTGTATCCTCAGCAAACATTCCCTCACTTTTTCTTCCATGAGAGAGAAATGAGCAGAAATATACCTTGAGCTTCTCTCCCTCATGACTCCCTCTTCAGCTGCTTGTTAAGACACTGACAGTCCCTCCTCCCCATGCCCAGCTCCCTACTGTGCAGCAAGCAGACCTACCATCAGACTCGGATACGCCCTTCACCACAGGCTGCACACTTGTCTCTCTCCCATGCTCTCTGGTGTGCTGCAAACTGAACCTGTGAGTCAGGCCACAATTCTCCATGAGAGGACTGATGGCTAGACACATTCAGAATCTAAACTGCAGGCCAAACTCTTTCCCACAAAGACTAACATTTAAGAAACAGAGTATCAAATGCCTACTTCCTATACTTCTGGTCCACAGGGTAAGATTCAAGAAGCAGAGTATAAAGTCTCCACTCAAACCTAGGATCCCAGTCATATTCGCCAATTCAACTTTTTGGAGCCATGAGCCTAAGAGTTATTATATGCTCATGTAATATATACGACATATACACCTCATTAGTAAGGTGGGTATTTTACTCTTCACGTGGCTCCTATCTGCTCTTTCTTTGTTAGAACCAAAGAGGAGTTATTAATTAGTAAGCATCACCAGTGTGTAAGTGAAGTGGAGAATGGAGGTTGGGAAGAAAAGTTTCCAAGAATAATCTATATTTATTTGGCCAATTACAAAAGGGGACCCAATTTATCCGGTATGTACATTTATTTTTAAATAATAGTTTACTATAAGATATTAACAATTCTTACAAATACACCTGCAAATCTTGTCATCTTATAATTCTGATAGCTACATTTTTGAAAACATTTACTCAGAGGTACAAAATCATTTCTGCTGATTAAAATAAATATAACTATGGTAATTTGACATTCTGCATTTTGTACTATGCAGCTATCTAGTAAACTGTAATTGACTAATTGCCCTGGTAATTCCACTAGCCTTAAGATCCCCTGGAAGAGGACATGGCAACCCACTCCAATATTCTTGCCTAGAGAATCCCATGGACAGAGGAGCCTAGTGGGCTACAGTCCATGGGGTCACAAACAGTAGGACACAACTGATCGACTTTCACTTTCAGATGTAAAAAAATACAGCTTTCCTCATTAATCTTCAAGGGAACAGATTCAGAAAAGTAAACAGTAAAACTGTTTAAATACCTTTAAGTCAGGCTCATGCAGATGAAGCAGGCTATTCTTACCATACTCATGGTATGCCACCACGAGTTACCTCTAGAACCCTTACAAGACTACAGCTCCTTTAGGTTAAGAGCATGATAATTTAAGCAGCAAAGTTCAAATAGTCTTTTTTTCCTACTGTTATTATATTGAGATAGATATTTTTCTACTCAGTTATAGATGATACAATAAATAGCAAAACAAAAAATCAATCTAAGTAAAAGAGATTTGCTCTTTTTTTATAAAAACATCACCCAGAACTGGAATATTTCATTGGAATCTCTGGTTGTTACCTGGTTCTTCGGGATTCTGCATGTGAGTTCATAACTGGCTAACTGCAAGAACTGTTTGCCCACAGAGGGACTATCCAGGAGTACTGAACCCATGGCATGGCATCTTGGTTCAACCTGGCTCAGATCACACCACTGAGCACCCTACCTCAGCTGAAATGCTCAAAGACTGAGCAGAAAACAAACCCATCTTGAGCGGGAGAGAAAGAGAGGAATGAGGTTGAGAACTGTGTGATCTCAGAACAGATGGAAAGTTTGGGAATAGACTAACAACTCAACTGGAAACATCAGAACAAGGCTAAGTTCTGAGAACTTTCCAGGCCCGTTTCCAAACAAAAAAATATTCCTTGCAGACAATGCAAGAGGATGCTCCGGGAAAAGAGGGGAAGATGCCCTGCCAACAGAGCAGAGCCCACTGGAGGTTCCAGGGAGACACTGGGCTCCTCGACAGCCACTCTGGAAGACCTGAGCAGCAGACCGAGCAGCAGCGGTGGAGCGCAGTCTGTGCTGTCACCCACAGGCGGGGTACGGTTAGTCGCCAGGTTGTGTCTGACTCGGGGCAGCCCCATGGACTGGGGCCCACCAGGCTCCTTCTGTCCATGGGGTTTCCCCCCGCAAGAACACTGGTGTGGGTGGCCATTTCCTTCTCCAGGGGATCCTCCTGATCCAGAAATTGAACCCACATCTCCTGTGGATTCTTTACCACTGAGCCACTGGGAAGCCCACACAATATAAAGGTACCAAAACTTAAAGATACATGCTAGACAGAATAAGAGACAGTGCCTGGAGAAAAGGCAGTTTGAAATACTGAAGAAAATATTACAAAAAGAGAAGATCCTGGAGATTTAAAAGCAAAGATTATTGAGAATTTTAGCAACATTTCTTCAATGGATTTTGGTCTTAGACCAAATCTGAACAGGTAGGGAACAGAAGAAAATGTACCTCAGACTCCAAACCACCTGAGAAGTATGCACAGACTTCTACTTAAGGAAGGAACAGAATACAATGCAGACAACTGTGCACATTCCACCAAACTAACAATGAGAAGCTTTTACAATGGAGCACTGGTTTCCAACTTCAAGCTCTATAATTGGCCTGAGGCTTCAGAAATCCAGAATTCCTTTGTTAATGCAGTTAATTTCAAAAGAAAACCCCGAGGTATCAAGCAGAGTTAAGAACAAAGGAAACACTCTCTTCAGAGCCCAATATCAAATCCTGGTGGCCAACACCAAGGGAGGCTGAGATGCTGGTGAATACCCTGAGCAGTGGGCATCAGGGAGCACCAAGCTGCCCCTCAGGAGGGAGAGGGGAGACCACCGCAGACAAAGTCAATGCTCCCCACTGAAACCCTCAGGCCCCCCTACACCTGGCCCAAACTAACACAACCCAGTAAGCACAATCCTCACTGGCCCTCCAAGACTTCTGCTGTGAAATGGCCACCTAGGGGCCCTTGGCCTTGTCCACCTTAACTACGGGCACCATAACCAAAATATAAACTGACAAAGAGCTCTTATGCCATGTGCCATCCTGCATGGCATCATTTTGCAGACCACACCACTACCTGGCTCTCGTTCCATAACCACAACATAGTAACCACTGGCTTGAGAAGGACCACACATCTGAGAGCTGCAAGTGGTTCACGACAGAGCTACTGGGTGTACTGTGTATCTGGTCACTAAGCATTCTGTCCCTGGGATTTCCCTCTTAAGAATACTGGAGGGGGTTACCATTCCCTTTTCCAGGGGATCTTCCCAGCCTATGGACTGAACCCACATCTCCTGCATGGGCAGACATATTCTTTACTACTGTTAGAAATGACTTAAGTAACTGGTTCCAATTTACCCACCAGAGAAGGGAAGGCTCACTATCTCCCTTTGAGAGGGATCAAAGGGTTCCAAGAGGGGAAACTGTGGTAGACCCAATCATCCTCCTTTCTCTGTGCACCCTGTGAATCCTGGCAGCTCCAAAGCTAAAACAGCAAAAGTGGACTTTAAGAATTTATCTCAAAGCTAGGAAACCGCTCTCTCCATTAACATAATAAGAAACAGAACTAAAGCTAGCAAGCAGCAAACCTTTGCTGCAGTTCAGATGGTGTGCTGATTGTTTTTCAAATGCTCCCCCAAGAAGATATAACACTGAGAGAGTCCTCTGCCCTGGGCAGCAGCGCAAGAGGACAGCGCAGAGCCCCGCAACAAACCACCCTGAAGACCAGACTCAGAAGGAAGGAGTACAAGAGGGAGAAGGCAAATGAACCCTGGATTAAAAGAATCTAAGGTCTTAGGTGAGAAGAGAGGGCTTGTGGGGGACAGGGAATCTCTTCACCAGTACCCTTCTGAACTGAGTCAAAAGTACAAATACTGTTTAATCAAAACAGGCATAAAATAAAAAGTAAAAGAGAACAGAAAACAGCAATCATTATGTGAGTAAAACACTACCTGAACACAGAATGATTTTATAATCAATAGCTCTTTGGGTAGAAAAGTGAGAGAACTGGGTATATTATTGGTATGTAAAAACAAACAATAAAGATATCACAGAACCACAGGAATACATAATGCAAAGATAGTCTACTGTAGCACTGGCAGCCTCCTTAAGTTTCCCATATGGAAGACTTCTTTTTCAAAATAAAAATGATAATCATTATCTGCTTAGCATTACCAGCTGTGCAAGATATTAACCTGATTGCTACATTAAAACTTTTAGACAATAAAACAAATATCAAAAGTCATTAATGACCTCTTTAATAATTGATGTTTTTATCATTTATGGCTTATTGAAGTTATTTTGTCACACAAATGTTTGATTTTTGAAAATATTTATGGTAAAAAAAAAATTAACTGCTGAGAAAGCTAAGACCTTATAGAAAAACAGAAACCCAGTGAAGTTGCTCAGTCGTGTCAGACTCTGCAACCGCATGGACTGTAGCCTACCAGGCTCCTCCATCCATGGAATTTTCCAGACAAGAGTATTGGAGTGGGTTGCCATTTCCTTCTCCAGGGGATCTTCCCCACCCTGGGATCAAACCCGGTTCTCCCACATTACAGGCAGATGCTTTACCGTTTGAGTCACCAGGGAAGCCCAGAAAAATAGTAAAAGGCATTAGAAATACTTTTAGGTTTATAAACATAAACAATTAAAACAGCATATTAAATTAAGGTAAAACAGTAACATTTTCTACTTAAAAACTATATTATAAAATTTCCATTTTTCCATCACCTGCACTTCAGAAATCTTTCAAGAATCTCCTTTTCAAGCAATCTCACTCCCTACATCCAGCAGTTTCAGCAATATGGTGATGCTTAAAAATCTATTTTGCTTGCAGATATCCAGTTTTATATGTCAATTTGGCCAGATGGTAGTATCCGTTATTTAATCAAATAGTAATCTAGGTTTTGCTGAGGGTGTTTTATAGATGTGGCTAACTTCTATAATCAGCTGACTTTAAATAAAGGAGATTACTGTCAACAGTGTGTGTGGCCTTTGACGAAACCAAAGGACTTGACTGCAAAAACTGAGGCATGCTCGAGAAGTTCTTCCTTAAGACTGGAGTATTAACTCCTGTCTGAGTTTCTAGCCTACAGGTTCCAACGTGTCACCCAACCATGGTGTAAGCCAATTCCTTGGGGGAAACACACACACACACACACACACACCCCACACACACACACACACCCCACACACACACACACACACACACACACACACACACACACACCCCACACACACACACACCCCTCTCTGTTTTTCTGGTGATACACACACACACAACCCTGTTTTTCTGGTGATACACAGACTCACACACACATACCCCTTTCTGTTTTTCTGGTGATCCTAACTGATAAATGCACATTCAGGGAGACACTGTATGCATAGTTCTTTGGTCCAGCACTATATCCCTTTCTGATTTAATGACCCTAGTTCTCTCAGCTCCATCCACACATATCTCAGCTCCCACCCTCCTCATGGAACCCACCAAATAAAATTCTTGGGATTGAGTTTCCTTTCCCAGCTTTTTGTTGGGAAAAACAACACCCAACCCCCTAGGCCCTTCTTTTTCTAAAAATTAGAAAAGAACAGTAATAAAAGTACGTGGCATAAGCTAGGATGAAAATTCTCCAAATATATACATAATATATACACACGTGCATTTGCATATATAAATTCCTGCATTAGAGAAACTTTAGATTGCAAAAGACTATCTACAGTGTCATAGTTCTTTAAATATATGTTTGTTTGCTTTTTATTGCAACAAATTCAATAAATACTTTTTACTTTACAATACTGTGTTGGTTTTAAAAGTAAGGTACATTTTAAGCTAGGATTTTTGTTCCAATATAAAGCTCAGAAATATTTCTGTGCAATTAGAACTGCAATTGGGAAATAAAAGTTAAACAAAAAATATAATTTCATTTTCAGAAATCAAATTCTGAATCCATAGAAAGAATATGCTTATTTTGAAATCCAAACATCCTTATTCATGGATGACTTATTTTTAATGACGAAGTATAGTGACTTTCCCGGCGGTCCAGTGGCTAAGACTCCAGGCTCCCAATGCAGGGGGCCCAGGTTCAGTCCCTCGTCAGGGCACTGGATCCAATATGCCACAGCCAAGAGTTCACGGTTTTTTCATGCAACATAAAAAACCCCACATGCCACAGCAAAGATCGAAGACCTCACATGCTGCAAATAAGAGCTGGCGAAGTCAAACAATTAATTAATTAAATATTTTTAAAGATGAAGTATATAAACTGATTCAGAATTACAGAATAATTATCTACTTATATATTTCAACAGTTTCTTTTTTAGATGCTAAACTCTCAAGGTACTCGGGTTCCTTAAAACTAAAAGATTCCATGCTTAAATAGTCAACTGGTATCAATATCTATTAACTTAACCTTATAAATGAATTAAATAGTACAAAGAGAAACATATTTTAAGTATTTAAATATAATCACATCCTCACCTCCCACATCAACCTGTAATCCATATTTTCATCCAAATCTTCAGGCATTCTCTTCTCTCCAGCAAATGGTCCAAACTTTTCACCCTGAGTAGTAATGATTATATTGAAAATGAATTAGTACAATAATCAATAATCAAGATACAAAAATAAACTATTATTTCTCTTCTGGAAAATATTTTTCTCTAAATCTTCCTGCCCAATGATAGAAACACATTTAAAATATTAAATAACTTACCCAATAGAAAATATTTACATATCTAAAATTCAATTTAATCTATTTTTAGCCAAAGAGCCTGAAACCACAACACAGGAGCCAACATAAAATGGTTAAATTGCTCAACATTTAAATTCTGACAAGACTCTGAACATCATACTTTAATGTTTCAAACCTCTTCAGCCATGAGAAGCAGAGAATTGCCTGACTGGAGAGACAAGCCTACCAGGCAGAAAATCACCTGATTTCCATAAAAATCATAAAGTCATCCCAATTATGAACAGAAAAGAAGTAGGCTTGCCATTCTCAAAGGAAGACTGTTCATCAATAAAGCTTAAATTCTCCTGCCAGTCCTTCAATCTACCAAGGAGGCACTCCATGAGCCAGGGCTTCTCCAAGCAGGAGCTCTGAATCACCATCAAGAGATTCATTCACCAGGGTCGCTTGTTTCAAATTCAGAATCCTGAACGTACTAAAATCAGAATCTCTGGGAGTGGGATGTGGGAAGCTGCATATGCACACATTCCCAGGTAAGAACAGCTGGCGAAACCAGAAGTGGCCCCAACAGGAAGGGATCTGTGAGGCAGGGTGAATGGTGAGCAAAACTGTTTTCACAACTGAAGCAGTCAAGCAGGGACTGGAGGGACCGAGAGCGAGGTCCTGCTTGTCCAGCCAAGCACGCCACAGACATGGCACAGAGAAGACACGGAGTCCCGCACATCCTCGTGAGCCTCCCCAAACCCTCCTGGGACTACTCTACAGCAGAACCCTTCCCTCCATAAGGACATTGATGGACTTCTGATGAACACTGTTAAGGGGGGGAACCACCAAAATAGTGTTTCAAGGGATGTAAATGACTTAATGAACAACAGAAAACCCAACTGCTGGCAACAGTTAAGTGTTAAAGCTTAAAGGAAGTACAACTAGCTAACCCAGGTCCCTGGTAGCTCAATGGTGAAGAATCTGCCTGCCAGTGCAGGAGGCGGGAGTTTGATCCCTGGGTCAGGAAGACCCCCTGGAGAAGGGAATGGCAACCTACGCCAGTACTCTTTGCCTGGAGAATCCCACGGGCAGAGGACCCTGGTAGGCCACAGTGCACAAGGTCGCAGAGAGTCAGACACGTCTGAGCGACTGAACAGTAACAACCACCCAGACCCTCACTTGACAGCTAAAGGAAAGAGGTTCAGAGAAGTCACAAGTAACAGCAGAATCTGGAAGATCTATTGCTGAGTGTTAACTAGGAGGCTGAAAATGCTAGAAAGGCTCTTGAAATCAAAACTATAATTCTAAATAAACCAAAAACAAATACACCAGCAGGCAGATAGCTATTTGGCTATTTCAGCCAACCTCGAAGACAGAAACCAAGTATTAAGGTGTGTTTTGGGCAATAAATTTTAGGATTTGGTATTAATGCATATATAGTTCAGCTTTTCACTCCACTTGGTCATATATTTAGCCTTTATCAACTACTGCAGAAGAAAACCATCTGAGTACACATTTTTCCAAAGAGATCTACTCATGCCAGTCAGTTTCTCTCCATGGTACAAACCTAGAGGAAACAGAAAATTATACTGAGCAATTAAGCAGTGTTCAAACAACTGATGAGAGACAGAAACCCAAATAAATGACAGGGATTAGGGAAAAAACGCCTACTTAGATGCAGACCTAGTAAGATTATTAAAGTTTTTAAGCTTTGAAAACTCAAAATAAGAATCAGGAATGTGAGTTTAAAGCTTTGCTATTAATAGTGAGCAATCACTTTGTCATAAAATCAAACTACCAAACTAATAAATACAGCTTTCAAATTTTTTACTCGAGCCAAGAAATACATTTAGTGTCTCATTCTAGTATATTCACATATTCACAGCTGACCCTTAACACAGTTTGAACCGTGTGGGTCCACTTAAACATGGACATTTTAATCACATCATCCTAGCTGGTTGAATTCACAGGTGTGGAAGAACCGCAGATGTGGAGGGCCAACTGTATATTACATGTGGATTAACTCCCATGCTGTTCAAAGGTCAACTGGACGCAAAAACGCACACTTTAAAAACTAAAATGTAAACTTCTTGAAATAACACCACCCTTACTCTGCACAATGTATTTCATATTTTCTACTCAATTTTACTTCACTTTTGAAAAAACACTAGTTTTGACAGAAGTGAATAATCAAATTAATTTCACAATACACTAATGGGCTGCAATTCAATTTGAAATACACTGACATAAAATTCAGATAGAGGAGATAAATTTATATTTAACTCTGGATTTGGTAAAACTGCCTTCAAAGCACACTAGTCAGTATACTGACATGATGTGATCAAATAAACTGTAGTTTCTGCAAGAAACTTGAGTGGCTGCAAGATTATAACGTATCAATTGTTAACTTTTAGCTAGCCATATATTTATGGTAAGAAACACTGAAGGTAATTAAAACAATTTATATTCAGCTTTTGATGAAACTTTTATACTTACTGGACCCACACTTAGCCTTCCCCTAAGAATCCCAGCATCTGCTATCCAGGCCCGTTCTCTCTTTGTCCACTGTCATTTCTACTACACAAGCAGTACTTTCTCATAATCATAATTTTAATGTATACACAGTTTTATCCACTAACCATTTTCTATGATACTTCTAAGAGTAAGCCTCTCCTACCTCAGTAGGCTTCAAACTTGCTTGGGTAATATACCAATGGAAGGAAGATTTAGGGCGCTCACTCCATATACATGTAACTTTTTTCTTTTGGTTGAACTGTATGAAATTGCTAATATTTAACCATTTTTGATATATGACAATTTCATAGGATTCATCATAATATAAATTATATATGCATATGTGTTTTCAGTTGCTCTTTGCAACCCCATGGACCACAGCCCACCAGACTCCTCTGTCCCTGGGATTTCCCAGGCAATACTGGAGTGGGTTGCCATGCCCTTCTCTACGGGCTCTTTCTTGAATAGGTGCACGAGCCTATTCAACACCTAATATGAGGTTCCGAGTTAATGACTAAAAGGAAAGCTACATTTCAAACTATCTCCTTGAAAATTTCAAAAATTTCTAGCTGACTTTTTGTCATCATTGGTTTTACTTTGTGATTTAGCTGTTGAAGATCTCACACTAGCAGCAAAAAAAAAAAAAAACGATCAACTCTACACGAACTGTTGTTCATGTGTATGATTATTACTACCTTCAACCTGTGACTATATTCAAGAAACCTTCCTAGAATTCCTTGCGCCCAACTATCTAAAGAATCACTAACCCAAATGCTTACAACATGAGGTGGGAAAGCAGCACATCAGACAAAAACACACACAGGATAGAGCAGGGAGTGGCCAGGAGGGGAGCTGGAGGGACAAGCACATTTAAAAAGCTTTTCAACTCTAACTAAATGTTTTAGTGAAACCGACAACTTAAATTTGTGTATGAAATCACTACTATTCTATATATATATATAGGCAATGAATTTCAAGTTTCCAAAATTCTGTGCAGATCAAATAAAATGTGACTGTAAGACAAATTCAACCTGCAAACGCCAAACTGTCTAAGTCAAACTCACTTCTCAGACTGGCTCAATGCTGAGGCTACAACAGTGCTTCTTTGCTCTTTCTAAACAATGCAGATAAATATCCATTCAACTTGGGACCCACCAGACGAGACAATAACTTTTAATAAAAAAATGTATGACTGAAGACATGCAGCCATTTTCTGTCATTTTGACTAATATTATTAGCAAGACATACGTGAAAGCAAGCTGTACTGCAGAAAGCTTTACTCAGTGAGGAAAGTACTGAGGGTTCCAGAGATCTGGATCCTAACCCATGCTCTGCCAAGAGTTACCTGTGACACAACAGTGTAACAAACTTCTGAGCTTTAGGTATCTCAGTTATAAAACCTGGAGATCTAGATTTGCTGCTTTCTAAGATTCCTTGTTGTTTAGCTGCTCAGTCATTTCTGACTCTTTGTGACCCCACGGACTGTAATCTGCCAGGCTCCTCTGTCCATGGGATTTTCCAGGCAAGAATACTGGAGTGGGTTGTCATATCCTTCTCCACAGGATCTTCCCATCCTAGGGATCAAACCCGTGTCTCCTGCACCAGCAGGCAGATCCTTTACAGCTAAAGCACCTGGGAAGTCATAGATATGGATTAGTTGATTTCCAAGATTCCTTTCAGCTTTCAAATCCTAGTGTCCATAGGCCAAATTTAGAACAATTTGAGAATCAAAGAGAACAAAAGAGTAATTGAAACATTAACAAATTCTTAAGTCCATAGTGATTGCCAGAAAGAGAAAAAAAAGAATTTTTGAAACACCTCATTTGCCATAATAGCCAATAAAAAATAATAAAGAGAAAGAACTAAGCATTTTGTCCTCTTTTCAACAATAACACTACTGCAGGATAACCAGACAGCAGTAAATGATGAAGGAAAGCTCTTGTTAACAGAGGGATCTAATTTATAAAAGGAAGAGGAACATTCAAGTGAAATCCCCATTTTGAAATCCCTAATAATGTAACTGATTCAGGCAAAGATTATCAAATGAATGCTAAAACCATTGGGTAAAAGCATGACAGTAAAATAGGTATTCATACAGTATGAACCTACAGATTATCAGTTACATCTTTACAATGGAAAAACTGCATCAACACAGTCTTAGTATTACTAAGAGAAAGACTATATTAGATGCCTGCTGCTAAAACACAGTATGAAGTAAATAATTCCAACCCGTCATTCCCCAGTGTCTGTCATAAGGACATGTGACAGGGGTGTTTGATAAACTCTCCAGGTACCTCCCAAGGGCAAGTGAATGCGCACAGACCTCTTCCCCTTGTCCTGTCTCTCACCAGGCACCTTGGGAGACCCTACTATCTAGAAAGGAGCACAAGGCGAAACGTGTAAGAGGGGAGAGGGGATGCCACCGATATTCCTTCCCTTCTCCCACTGCCGAGACTGCATTGTTTCCTGCAACGTAAGAAGCATCCTGAGGGCAGAGAGAAGTGTTTAATATACCTCAGTGTGTCGTTTTGTGTGTATGTGTTTTTTTAAAGTACATATCTAACTCTTAGATTAGAAGAAATACAGAAAACAAAGAAAGAAATAGGGCTCCCTGGCGGCACAGTGCTAAAGAATCACCTGCAATGCAGGAGACCTGGGTTCAATCCCTGGGTTGGGAAGAACCCCTGGAGAAGGAAATGGCAACCCACTCCAGTGTTCTTACCTAGAGAATCCCATGGACAGAGGAGCCTGTCTCCTGGACAGTCCATGGGGTCGCAGGAGTGTCAACTTGACTTAGCAACTAAACACCACCACCAACAGAGAAACACATTAAATAGTGTGCCTTGGGAAAACAATCAGATAAATCCAGATAGTGATACATGCCACAAACAAAGAGCCTGCTCTCTTCAGAGAGTAACTGTTTTTCTGCTTTGTTTTGTTTTTAAGAGAATGGGAAGAGGGAGACTGTTAAGAGAGATTTAATAGACATAACCAAGTATAAGAGGTGGTCCGTGAGAATTCTGGTTCAAAAATAAACAGCTATAAAAACATTGTGGGGGTACTTAGAGTAATTTGAATATGGGCTGAAATTAGAAGACATTAAGAAATCACTTATTTTTGCTGGATGCTAAAATGATAGTATGGCTATTTAGGAAAATGTCCTTACACTGAAATACGAAGGAATGAATGGTCATAATGTCTGTAATTTACTTTGAAATGGTTCAGCAAACAAAACACATATACATATAAATGAAACAAGTTATATTAAAGTGAATCAATCTGCAGTTGAATCATTTATATGTAAAATAATGTTTTTCACAAAAGGAGTCTAGAGTCCCCACTTAGAACATAATTATATTTCAATGCTAACTACTGTGCATGTGTGTGCTCTTGCAATTCAAGTAGGCCACCAATAAAGTGCATTTCTAAAAAGCTCAATATGAAAAATATCCAATCTTCTTTTCCTTTCTCCTTAGTATTAGAACACTGACCTTTTTGAGGGTACTAACATATCTAGGTAGGAAAACTACATTATCAGCTCTCCATTTAGGCAGAGAGGAGAACGAACAACCTGAAAGCAGAAATCATAGTATGAACCTACCACAAAAGCTCTTAAATGAGAGCTAAGTCAGCAGATAACAAACATCCCAATGCCTTGGTTACTTCCTCTTTATACTCATCTGGAATAAAATCATGATACCTGGGGCTAAAGCAGCCATTTAAGCCCGAGAGAATTGCAAAAATTTCCACCCTGACATCTGGAGCCACTGAACTGATAGCAGCAATCGCCCACCTTGTTACTGAGTGAGCATAACCTCTGAGGTTTAGATTACTGCAGTTGTCTGTTACTCTGAGCTGACAGAGCAAATATCAGGCAAAAGAACTGCACTAGGATAAAGCAGAAACATCTTCATGAAATGCATCAGTTATAAAAGGAGTATGACATGGGAGCTGCAGGAGAGTTGAGGGAGAAGATATTCTGGGATATAATAACCTGCACAGAGCACCTTTTCCTTCAACCCCGGCTCTCAGCCACGGTTCTCCTGAGCAAAACCACTTCCAGAAGCATGTATGGGAAGCTGTATAAGTGAAGCCTCAGGTCCTGGCACAGAACTGATACGAGGCATTCTCTCAAATAGCCTGAGTACTTCACTGGAAAACAGCAAAAGAGGCAGTGCTGAGGACTGGGAACTAGGAAATCCTGTGAAGAACCTGCAAGTCACAGAAGGCAGGGGCCACAGCCCCCAGTCCGTCCTATCCCTGCAGCCCAGGAAAGCGCAAGGAGACCCGAAAGCCAGTAGGAAACTGACAGCCCCCTGCCACCGCAGGCCCACAGCAACCAAGATCCTTCTGCCTACAGGGCAGGGCTGATACCACAGTGTTCTCCAATAACCCGTCTTGAGCATCAGTAAAACAACCAAAGCAAACTGCCTATACAGAGGGTCCAGCTGCCTATGAGGGAGAGCAAACAGAAAAATAAGATCCATACTTGTAAAACAGAACAGCTATAGGAGAGAGTACTGTAATTAAAGGGAATTACGTTGGAAATTTCCTGGTGGTCCAATGGTTAGGACTCCATGCTTTCACTATTAATGGTCTTGGTTCAATCCCTGGTTGGGGAACTAAAATCCCACAGGCCATGAAGCATGGCCAAATAAATAAATAAATGGAATATGTCAATTACATAAGAGAATTTAAGGAGATTCAAGTACAGCACTCAACAAAGAAACTTATAAAATTGAAGAAACATAATTGCCTAGTTAAATATTTTTGGAGAATAAGCTGAAAGAGAAGCACATCAACCTGAGAATCACTTATCTCATCAGGAGACCCTTCACAGTCAGACGGGAGGAGAGCTCCTTGAGGATACACACAGATCCAGAGCACGATCCACAGGATATGAGGAAAAGAACCACAGAAAGTTTCTCAACAAACGGGCCAAAACAAACAACAGAAATCAGAAGAAGAAAGAGAAGAGCTGGTGCACAAACACATAACATTAAATGTAACACAGTTAACTGGGTAAAGAGGCATCACATCACACTGGTCAGAATGGCCATCGTTAAAATATCTACAAACAATAAATGCTGGAGAGGAGGTGGGAAAAGGGAATCCTCTTGCACTGATGGTGAGAATGTAAATTGGAACAGCCACTATGGAAGACCATACGGAGATCCCTTAAAAAACTAGGAACAGAACTACCATATGACCCAACAACCCCACTACTGGGCATACACCATGAAAAAGCCATAAATGAAAGAGACACAGGTACCCCAATGTTCACTGCAGCACATCTTACAAGAGCTAGGACATGGAAGCAGCCCAGATGTCCACCAACATATGAGTGGATACAGGATTTGCGGTACATATATACAATGGAATATTCCTCAGCTATAAAAAAAAATAATGCATCCAAGTCAGGTCTAATGAGGTGGATGAACCTAGAGTCTAGTATACAAAGTGAAGTAAGTCAAAGCAACACAAATACTGTATATTAAAGCATCCATTTGTAAATACAGTACTGATGAAACTATCTGCAAGGCAGGAATGCAGACAAGACGTAGAGAACAGTGGCGCAAGGCGAACCGAGAGCACAGCACGGGACCATACACACCACCACGTGCGTAAACAGCCAGCCAGCGAGAGTCTGCTGGGTGACACAGACAGCTCACCCTGTTCTGTGACAGCCGAGAGGGGTGGGTGGGCTGGGAACCCGGAGGGGCTCAACAGAGAGGGAGACATGCATACCTGTGGCTGACTTGTGATAATGTGTAACTGTTCTCCAATAATTGTGTCTTTTTCTATTTTTTTCAATATTGTACAATTATGATCTTTGGTAATTATTAGCTACTGAAGAACAGCTATGTTTCATGAGTATTGTTCAACTGTCATCACCAAAAGAATGATACTAAGACATGTTCTTTCAATGAAACTTTATAAGCAATAAAAAATATATATATTTTTGAAGAAATTAGATTAAGTAATAAACCATTTCATCAAAACTTAGAGGATTCTTGGGGGTGGGGGTGGGGGTGGAGGGCAGGCAGGAAGATAAAAGCATCTCCAAGGTTGTACAGTAGGCAGAGGCTGGAGGCAGCAATGGGTGACAGCCAGGAGAAGAGGGAAGTAATACAGAAATGCACATTTTGTGGGGAAAACCATGTTTTGTGGAGAAAATGGCTGAGCTCTAGCTATCAAATAAAAGTCATGTGCATCTGATTATGAAAGGGGAAGAGTAAGTAAATCATCAAATAAAGGTATGAGTGGCACTTAATAAGAGAGGGGAAAAGAATGAACAGTGACTTGGACAGCAAAAATAAGGAAAATTAAAATACAACAACAATAAAGTAAGATGACAAGAATAAAAATCAGCTATATCAGTCATTACACTAAATATGAAGTATAAAATCTCTTCTTAAATGAAGAGATTATAAATCTGCATTATGAAATATAACCTAGCTACACATGATTACAGAAAGATAAAAGAAAGTAATAAAAAAAATGTATTGAACTGGGTAGGCAAAAAAATACAGGTAAAAGCAAAGTAAACAAAGCAATGGTGTATCAGACAAAGTTCAGTTAATGAATGAACTCACCAAACAGAGTAAAACAGAACATCATGTAATGATATAAAGTGTATGCATGAAGAACATAGAACAGTAAGAAAGCAGCAGCATAAAAATATGAGAAATGCAAGAACTTAAGTGGGAGATTTTAAAATATTTTTCAAAACTGATAGATTTGTTAAGTAATAAAAACAGTATGTAAGAATACACAGAAATGCCATTAATGTTAAATTTTTCAAAGTTCAATATTCATCAAGGAGTCACTCCTATCTTAAAAGTAAGAAAGACTGATTAACTATAAAATAATTACTTTTCTTTAGGAGAACACTAGGTTGTCTATGGCAAATGATAAGGAGGAGGTGGCCACTATCATACAAGCAAGAAATCAACTAACATTCTAAGTTTGCTAAAGAACCACCAGAAGCCGCAGACCCAAGGGGAGTTCAGACGCTTACAGACTCCCTTCCAAGGACTTCCCCATGTAAGGGAAATTGGGGGACAGAAAGAAGGACAGAGACATGTCCAGCGGTGCAGGCATATAAGAGAACAGCAGCTGCAAAAAAAAATACTGTACCCTGTATCTCCCACCCTGATCTTTCCGCCCTGTAAGAAGAAAAGCAGCAAACTCTGTCACCTCCAAGACACAAATAAAGATCCACTGCCACTAAAGGAGGGGCAGAAGCCCAGGAGGCTCAGGAACCTATACCACAACCCTCAAAGGATTCCTACCATTGGGTGAGGGACAGGAAGCACTCTCCCACAAAACATCAACCACTGATGCAAGACAAACGTTTGCCTCTTGTGGGAAAGAGAGATAGGAATGCCATGGAAATTCAACTCCCAGAGCTCAGGCTGATAAACCAACCCTAGATAAGAGGGAAGCTGCACCAAGACAGAGAACAGAGATCTTAAAGAACAACACGGCAGTCTACTACAGGGGAAGGGCAGAGCATGCCGCTGGGTGAGAGGACCCCTCCAGGGTGCAGGCACTCAGGGACAGAAGAAAACTGAGGCAACTACAGACACTGAGAAAACCTGGAGCAACACCTGAACCACAAGGCAGCTCCAGAGGAGCCCGGAGCCTGTGGTTTGCTGGAAGGAACAAGAGCAACACGACACAAACCAACCCAGACTGATCCAAACTCCTCCACTAATGACCAGACAAAACAAGAGCATATATTTCAGGCCATAAACACTATTTACTACACTCTTGGTTGTTTCGCATGAAACTGGCATTCAAAAAAAAAAAAAATTAAGGACATACAAGGAAGCAAAATCCTCAACAAAATTCCAGCAAACAGACTCCAACAATACATTAAAAGGATTTACACCATGATCAAGTGGGATTTATCTGAGGGATGGGAGGATTCTTCAGTATACGCAAATCAGTCAATGTGATACATCATATCGAAAAACTGAAAGATAAAAACCAAATAATCATCTCAATAGATGTAGAAAAAGCTATTGACAAAATTCTACACCCATTTAGGACTAAAAAAAACTCTCCAGAAAGTATGCATAGAAGGAACCCACCTCAATAATAAAAGCCATATACAACAAACCCACAGCCAACATTATTCTCAATGGTAAAAAAACGGAAAGGCTTTCCTCTATGATCAGGAACAAGACAAGTGTGCCCACTCCCACTATTATTCAACATAATTTTGGAAATCCTAGCCACAACAATCAGAAGAAAAAAGAAATAAAAGGAATCCAGATCAGAAAAGAGGAGGCAAAATCCTTACTAGTTGCAGGAAACATGGTACTATATATAGAAAGCCCTAAGGATTCCACCAGAAAACTACTAGAGCTAATCAATGAATATAGTAAAGTCACAGGATATATAACATACAGAAATCCCTTGCATTCCTATATACTAACAATGAAAAATGAGAAAGAAAAGTTAAGGAAGCAATCCCATTCATCACTGAAATAAAAAGAGTAAAACACCTAGGGAGTAACCTACCTCAAGAAACAAAAGACCTGCATGCAAAAAATTATTAAAAAAAAACAACTGATGAAACAAATCAAAGATCACATAAACAGATGGAGAGATATAACATGTTTTTGGATTGGAACAATCAATATTGTGAAAATAACAATACTACCCAAAGTAATTTACAGATTCAAAGAAATCCCTATCAAACTACCAATGGTATTTTTCACAGAACAAGAACAAAAAAATTTCACAATTTATATGGAAACACAAAAGACCCCGGATAACCAAAGCCATCTTGAAAAAGAATGGAGTTGGAGGAATCAATCTTCCTGACTTCAGACTATCCTACAAAGCTACAGTCATTAAGACAGTATGGTATTGGCACAGAAACAGAAATATAGACAAATGGAACAAGGTAGAAAACCCAGAGATAAACCCACACACTTATGGGCACCTTATCTTTGACAAAGGAGGCAAGAATATACAGTGGAGAAAAGACAGCCTCTTCAATAAGCAGTGCTATGATTTCTGGACAGCTACATGTAAAAGAATGAGACTAGAGCACTTTCTAACACCATATACAAAAACAAATTCAAAATGGACTAAAGATTTAAATGTAAGCCCAGGAACTATAAAGCTCTTAGAGGAAAACATAGGCGGTACACTTTTTGATATACATCACAGCAAGATACTTTTTGACCCACCTCCTAGAATAATGGAAATAAAAGTAAATAAATGGGACTTAAACTTAAAAGCTTTGCACAACGAAGGAAACAAAAAACAGATTAAAAGACAACCCTCAGAATGGGAGAAAATAATTGCAAATGAAACAATAACAAAGGATTAATTTCCAAAATATACAAGCAGCAATACCAGAAAAACAAACAACTCAATCAAATAGGCAGAAGACCTAAACAGACATTTCTCCAAAGAAGACATAGATGGCAAACAAACACATGGAAAGATGCTCAACATCACTCAGTATTAGAGAAATGCAAATCAAAACTACAATGAGGTTATCACCTCACAGTCAGAATGACCATTATTAAGCATCTACAAACAATAAATGCTGGAGAGGATGTGGAGAAAGGGAACCCTCTAGCACTGTTAGTGGGAATGCAAATTGATACAGCCACTATGGAGAACAGTATGGAGATCCCTTAAAAAACTAGGAAGAGAACTGCCATATGACCCAGCAATCCCACTACCGGGCATAAACGCTGAGGAAACCGTAACAGAAACAGTCACATGTGGCCCAATGTTCATGCAGTTCTTCTTACAATAGCTAGGACACAGGAGAGGGCTCTTCAGAGTCCCACAGACTGCAAACAGATCCAACCTGTCAATCGTAGAGGAAATCAGTCCTGAACGTTCACTGGAAGGACTGATGCTGAAGCTCCAGTACTTTGGCCACCTGATGCGAAGAATCGACTCACTGGAAAAGACCCTGATGCTGGGGAAGACTGAGGGCAGGAGGAGAAGGGGGTGACAGAGGATGAGATGGTTGGATGGCATCACCGACTAGATGGACATGAGTTTGAGCAAACTCTGGGAGTTGGTGATGGACAGGGAGGCCTGGCATGCTGCGGTTCATGGGGTCACACAGAGTCGGACATGACTGAGCGACTGGACTGAACTGAGGACATAGAAGCAACCTAGATGTCCATCAACAGATGACTGGATACAGAATCTGTGGTACATATATACAAAGGAATATTACTCAGCTACAAAAAATGAATGCATCAGAGTCAGTTCTAATGAGGTGAATGAACCTAGAGTCTATTATACACAGTAAAGTTAATCAGCAAGAGAAAGCCCAATATCGTACATTAAAGCACATATATGGAATCTAGAAAGATGGTACTGATGGACCTATCTGCAGGGCAGCAATGGAGATGCAGACACAGAGAGCAGGCTCGGGGACACAAGAGAGGGAAGCGGAGGGGATGATTTGAGAGAATAGCACTGAAACATATACATTGCCATGTGTAAAACAGATGACCAGTCAGAGTTCAATGCATGAAGCCAGGGTTCTGGGAAAACCTAGAGGGACAGGGTGGGGAGGGAGGAGGTTCAGAATGGGGGAGGGGGGCACATGTATATCTATGGCTGATTCATGCTGATGTATGGCAAAAAATATCACAATGTTGTAAAAGTTATTCTCCAATTAAAATAAATTAATTTTAGAAAAGAAAGACTAGCATGGAAACATACATCACCATATGTAAAATAGAGAGCAAGTGAGACTTTGCTGTGTGACACAGGGAGCTCAAACCAGGGCTCTGTGAGTACCAAGAGGAGAGGAATAGGGTGGCACCCAGAAGCGACATTCAAGAGGGAGGGAACGTATATGCTCGTGGCTGATTCACACTGAGGTAGAGCAGAGGCTGACACAACACTAAAGCAATTATCCTTCAATAAAAAAAGAGAGAGAAAAAAAAAAACATACAAGGAAGCAAGGAGAAAAAATACAGCCCATCGTGAACAAAGTGAGCAAGCAGCAGAATCAGATGCAGAAATGACACAGACATTAGAACTATCAGAGAAGCACTTTAACAGTGATTATAATTAATTTGTTAAAGAATCTACTAGAAAAGGCAGATAACATGCAAGAATATAGTAGATTTCAACTAAGACATGCAAACTACAAAAGGAAATCCACTGGAAATGCTAGAAATAAAAAACATGGTTTCAAACATGAATTCCTTTGACAGAATCACCAGGTAACTTGACACACTGAGAAAAGAAGCAATAAATTTGAAGGTAATAGAAATTACCTATTAAATATAAAATTACCTATTACCTATTAAATAGAAATTACCTTTTCCCACAGTGTGGGAAAAAATGAAAAATAAAACAGAACAAAGTATGTAAGAGCTGTGAGACAATATCATCAACTGGTCTGACATGCACGTAATTGAAGTCCCAGAAGAAGACAGTTTAGGCCAGAAGTAATATTTGAAGAGAAAATGGCTAAGAATTTTCCAAAAATGATAAAAGACATCAAACCACACATAAAAGAAACAAGTTGGTTTTTTTTTTATTTTAAACACATCATATTCAAACTGCTAAAAGCCAAATAAAACTAGAAAAATCTTGAAAGCAGAATGGGAAAAAACATAACACTTACATGTTATAACCTCTGGAAAGTGAACTTTCCAGAAATGTTGTAAGTCAAAAAAAGAACAAGTAATATCTTTAATATAATGAGAAAGAAAAAAACCTGTCAATCTGGAGAAGGTATCTTTCAAACACAAATGCAATACTTTTTTCAGGAAAAAAAAAAACTAAGAAAACTCATTGCCATCAGACTTGTGATACAAAACATGTTCAAAGGATATATGATACCACACAAAAATGTAATTCAAAATAAAGAAATGATGAGTTCCAGAAATCAAAATAAAGGTAAATAACACCATCTGTCTTATTTTTTAATTGCTCTAAAGGATAATTGATGGCAAAAAGGGAAAAGAGTAAAAATGAACTATAAGGTTATGGCACATAAAATAGACAAAAATGATGTTATAAAGGATAGGAAGGAGGAACTGCTGGTACAACACCTGCTATCTCACTGTCTTTTTGATATCTATTATCTAATAAACTTGTCAAAATCAACATGCTTTAAACCAAATTCCAGATCTCCCCCCTTCAAATCTGATGCAGCAAAATCTTCCCCATCTCAGTTGCTGGCTGACAATCCAATCCTCCCAATTTCACAGGCTAAAATCCTTGGAATCATCTTTAATCTTTACCTTTCTTCCACTTATCAGCACATTCTGTCTTCACACTACACTTCCAACATTGCCACCATCTTGGTCTAAACCACCATCACCTCTCACAAGGATTACTGCGGAAGAATCTTAGCAAGTCTCCCCATTTACTCTGAGGTCAACTATTCTCAACAGAGCAGTCAAAGTGACCCTTGATAAACTCAAGTCAGATCACAACCCTTCTTGGCTTCCTATTCCACTCAAAGTAGAGCCAATGGCTTCACAATAGCCTGAAAGGCCCTTCACTGTCTCTCTTGCCTCCTCTCCTAGTACCCAGCCCCTTGACAAGACCATTCCAGCCTCACTGCTCTCCTTATTTCCTGAGCACAGCAAGCAAACTTTCATCTTAGGGCCTTCGTTCTAACTGCGGCCTTTCTTCCCCCAGCAATGTTTAGCTCCTTTCCTCCCATTCTTTAAGTCACTGCCCATATTTCCCCTGCTTAGTGAGGATTACCTGGACCAATCACTTATTTAGAATAACATCCATCCACACACCCACACACGCTGCCAAGTCAACAATACCCAGCCCTACTTTTTCTTTTTTTCTGAAAGACTTTTAACATTTTAGCATAGTATAAAATGTTTCTAATTTTTCATGTCCATTTTCTGTTCTAGCTCCCCTCACTAAAATGCAAGCTAAGCAAGAGCCAGAATTTCTATTTTGTTCAGCATTGCATTCCAAACAGCTGGTACAGATTTTAGCAATAAATATTTAGTGAATAACTGTGTAAAACAAGCCCCAAACAAATGAAAATTACGTCACAGCCCCCTTATAAAATATGTTATTAAAAATATTAGAGCCAAAGCAGATTACTTACAGGGATCTCTATAAGCGACTGCTGAAATGGTAGATGATGAAATGAGTTTACCCTTTTCTCATTTTTGCAAAGGATCTTTATGAAAGAGTGTGTATAGGTGTGTGTCTATACTAATTGAAATAAGCATGGATACAGCATTTTATCAGTATGCAGAAAAATAATTTTTGGTCTTTTTTCATGAAAAAGGTATATGGAAAGATTTGAGTTCAGATTCTGATTAATTCTCTTCTTGGGATATAACGTTCCTCACAATCAGTTTCCTCATCTATAAAACAAGGACAATAACAGACACCTTGAAGACTTATTGTAAGGCTTAAATACAAGCCACAGATCACTCACCCTTCTGTCTCTAGCAACTAGCCCAGAGCCTAACAACTGCAGTTGCTCAATAAATATTTGCTGAAAGAATTAACTGAAGCTGTTACAATCACAAACACCAACCAAAGTCTGAATCTGTAATAACACCAAGAAATACAAAACTTCAGAGTTACTCGTAGAGGGTGAATAGGTGAACAAAGAAAAGAGACAGCACATATGGCAGGCATCAGTGGTGATTATTTTCCCTCTGATTATGTTTCCAGATTAGCTCTCACCAGCCACCAGGAACCATAAACATCTACGGGCAAAATTTTAGCTGGGGTACAAAGACCACTTATGACTTCCTCACTGAGAGTTACCTTCTAAGCTGATCAACAAAACACCTTATTCCACAAAACCTAGTCTTATTAACATTTATGCAAAATGAGTTTTCCTCTGTGCTTTCACTTACTTTACTTTTTGGGACCACCCAGATAATGGGTGTTTTTCTCTTTCCCATGTTTTTCTAACCCTATACAACTTGCCTATTTTTGTCTATTTTTAGCTCCCTGTATTTTCATAAATTCAAGATTTAAATATCAGAGATTTTTCTCTTTGGATTTTACCTTACCAAAAGTCTCCACTACAAAGCCCTCAAAGAGAATCAAGGTGGCTGCCGCAGCGTGAAGGAAATGGCCCTGAAGAGAAACAGGAGCCTGTGAAGCAGCTGTGAGCGGCAGGACCAGGCAAAGCCTACCTCGGCTTCAGAGTCTTCATCTGTTAGATGAGAATGTGCAAACTGGATTCCCTCTGACATTTTTCTGACCACCATCACTTAGAACGGGATCAGAATCTATTCTTTCTCCTACTTCTAAGGTACATACGCTCTCTTCCTCTATGTAAGAGAACCGCTCACTCAGGTTTTACTGCGTGAAAGCCAAACTTGACCTCTGCCAAAAACAACCCTGAACACAAGACAGAACAGTCATCACTATGGTAGATGTGTAATGTAGACATTTCACTGGGAACAGTAGTTGATGGATAATTCACTGCAAAATGTTCTATATAACATAGACAAGAAGAATTACACTTTGGAGCTATGGTAGAGTGTATAACGTGTGTGTGCTAAGCCATTTCAGTCATGCCTGACTTTTTGAAACTGTAGCCCGCAAGGCTCCTCTGTCCACGGAATTCTCCAGGCAAGAATACTGGAGTGGGTTGCCATTTCCTCCTCCAGGGGGTCTTCCAGACTCAGGAATCGAACCTGTGTCTCCTGTATTGGCAGGTGGGATTCTCTACCATGGAGCCACCTGGGAAGCCCATGTAGCCTCTAGAAAACTGCAAAATGCAAGGAAGTAAACTCTCTCTTTGGAGCCTCCAGAAGCAACCAGCCCTGACCACCCATTTTAGAACAGAAAGAAATAAATTTCTCTTGTTTTAAGCCAGGTAATTTGCCATAGTAGCAACAGGAAACTAACACTGTACATCAGTACTACCAAAACAGATGCAGTTCCATCTGTGGAACCTGTATTTGTTCACGAGAAGAGCAAAGTTTACCTGTGTTAGTACATTTTACTCTTCTCTCAACCCTATGGAGTAGATTGTTACTGTACCCATTCTCAGATAAAGAAATTGAGGCAAAAAGTGGTTGGCCAGTGTAACTCATTAAGTACTGCCTGGGTGACAGAGTAAATGGCAGACCCATGATACTAATTTCAGGGAGTCTGACCCGATTTTGTGCTCTTAATCAGTTTGGAGTTGAATGATTTGTAGGCAGAATTACTGAAAGTAAAATTGAAACAGCCCTTTAAAGGCTAGACCTCGTGACATACCTTATTTCAGACTGAGGAAGTTGGGAGACTGCCCTAGGGTTCGTGGGCACAGTCTGCCACTCAGGAACCCCTCAGGCAAAAATGCACAGTGATGGGAGGGGAGGAAGCCAGGAACCAAGCTGTCCTAGAGGGCTCAATTCACTGTGGCTATTGTGTATCAAGTTAAGGAGACCTCAGCCTTATCAACGCTCTTAACTGCTTCTACTGGAATTAGGGGCCCAAAAATATGATAAAGAGACTACACTCACTTCATTTATATTTAGTTATTTTATTTTTTTGCTTGTCTTCAGCTTTCCTTTCAGTCTTTAGTTCTTTTTAGAAATACAAACCCCGCTCAGCTATGCTAAGGACATGCAAGTTAATGGGCTTCTACATATAAAGGAAAACAAAAAATACATGTCAGAAGATAAGGTCAGGCAGGCTTTAGCCCGCTAATGAAGAAGGAATTGGAAAGGAGAAAAAAAAAATTTAAGTCTACACTAGGACAACAGAAAATTCTGACAAGAAGTAATCACTGAGGAAATATATAATCTATAAACTGGGGATAATAGTAAACCCTTGAAGACTGTGTTACACAATAAAATAACAATGCAAGTGCATAGTAAACAAAAAAAAAGCAGAATTCAAAATGTGTGATTGTGTGTGACAGTCCCAGGTGGGCCCACAGGCTCCAAGGTTACAAGGTGATGCTTCAGCGGAAATGTTTAACAACTTCCTCGGTCTAAAATAAGGTATGTCAGGAGGTCTAACCTTTAAAGGACTGTTTAAATTTTACTTTCAGTAATTCTGCCTACAAATCATACAACTCCAAACTGATTAAGAGCACAAAATCGGTCAGACTCCCTGAAATTAGTATCATGGGTCTGCCATTTACTCTGTCACCCAGGCAATACTTAACGAGTCACACTGGCCAACCACTTTTAGCCTCAATTTCTTTATCTGAGAATGGGTACAGTAACAATATCTACTTCATAGGGTTGAGAGAAGAGTAAAATGTACTAACACAGGCAAACTTAAAAGTGCTTAGTAAAAAGACACTAATAATGTGACCCATAAATTCAACTCCATAAGGCCTTCTTTGATTCCCCCAGCACTTTCTGATGACTTACTAGAACAACCACTGGGGTTTCTCCCTCTTAACTACCTTTTTAATTATTTTTTATTGAAGGATAATTGCTTTATATAATTTTGCTACTTGCTGTCAAACCTCAACATGAATCAGCCATAGATATACATATATCCCTTCCCTTTTGAACCTCCCTCCCATTTCCCTCCCCATTCCACCCCTCTAGGTTGATATAGAGCCCGTTTGAGTTTTCTGAGCCATACAGCAAATTCCCGCTGGCTATCTATTTTACATATGGTAATGCAAGTTTCCATGTTACTCTTTCCATACATCTCACCCTCTCCTCCCCCTCCCCATATCCATAAATCTATTCTCTGTGTATATTTATCCACTGTTGCCCTGTAAATAAATTCTTCAGTACTATTTTTCTAGACTCCATTTATATGTGCTAGAATATGGTATTTATCTTTCTCTTTCTGATGCATTTCACTCTGTGTAATAGGTTTTAGGTTCATCCACCTCTTCAGAACTGACTCAAATGCATTCCTTTTATGGCTGCATAATATTCCATTGTGAATATACATCACAACTTCTTTACCATTCATCTGTCAATGGACAATCTAGATTGCTTCCATGTTCTAGCTATTGTAAACAGTGCTGCAATGAACAACGGGATACATGTGTCTCTTCTGATTTTGGTTTCCTCGGAGTATATGCCTAGGAGTGGAATTGCTGGTTCATATGGTGGTTTTATTCGTAGTTCTTAAGGAATCCCCATACCATCTTCCATAGTGGCTGCATCAGTTTACATTCTCACCAACAATGCAAGAGTGTTCCCTTTTCCCCACACCCTTTCCAGCATTTATCATTTGTAGACTTTTTGATGAGGGCCATTCTGACCAGTGTGAGCTGATATCTCATTGTACTTTTGATTTGCATTTCTCTAATAATGAGTGATGTTGAGCTTCTTTCCATGTGTCAGCCATCTGTATGTCTTCTTGGAGAAATGTCTGTTTAGGTCTTCTTCCCACTTTCTGATTGGGTTGTTTTTCTGGTATTAAGTTGCATGAGTTGCTTGCATACTTTGGAAATTAAACCTTTGTCAGTTGTTTCATTTGCTATTATTTTCTCCCATGCTGAGGGTTGTCTTTTCACCTCACTTATAGTTTCCTTTGTTGTGCAAAAGCTTTTAATCAGGTCCCACTTGTTTACTTTTGTTTTTATTTGTTACACTAGGAGGTGGGTCATAGAGGATCTTGCTTTGGTTTACATCATTGAGTGTTCTGCCTATGTTTTCCTCTAAGAATTCTATAGTTTCTGGTCATGTATTTAGGTCCTTAATCCATTTTATATTTGTGTATGGTGTTAGGAGGAAAAAGAAATGGCAACCCACTCCAGTATTCTTGCCTGGAGAATCCTGGGGACGGAGGAACCTGGAGGGCTGCCATCTAGGGGTTGTGCAGAGTCCGACACGAGTGAAGCAATTTAGCAGCAGCAGCAGCAGCATGATGCTTCATTCTTTTACAGATAGCTGTCCAGTATCCCCAGTACCATTTATTGAGGAGGCTGTCTTTGCCCCATTGTGTATTCTTGCCTTTGTCGAAAATAAGGTACCCATAGGTGCATGAGTTTATTTCTGGGCTTTCTATCTTGTTCCATTGGTCTATATTTCTGTTTTTGTGCCAGTACCATACTGTCTGGATGACTGTAGCTTTGTAGTATAACCTGAAGTCAGGAAGCTTGATTTCTCTATCTCCATTCTCCTTGCCCAGACCAAAAACTACTGTAATTCTTTTGCCTAAAGCAGTGCCCAGCAAAATCAATCCATACACACAGTGTAAATTTGGACATTTGATACATAAAAAAATGTATTTTTTAAAACTCTGTATTTCCATTTTCTCAACAAGGCTATAAGTCCCAGAGTATGGAAAAAGAAACTCTTTTTATCAATACTGTTTAGTGCACTGTCCTATTTCTATTTGATGCTTAGCCAGGGTTGGTTGCTTTTGATGGACTTTTAGCAACATTCGACAACTGAATGCACCATTTCCAACACAGTAGACTTCACATGAGAGCAAACGGCACCAAGACACAAGCTGGCAACAACTGGTCAAGCCCAAAACTGAGTCATCCGAGATTCTCCTTCAATGATGGGCCTCATTCAACTCATTGGAAGTTTCTAGTGGGTTTTATTTTAACCTCTAAACTATACCTCAAAGCCAAACAATATCCTCTATCCTCAGCTCAACCCTAGTTCAGGCTCACTTGCATATTTTCCTGCATATACTTCCAGCTAGCTCAGCTCCTTCATGTTTCATGCAGATGTCAACTGCTCTGAAAAGTCTTCCCTGCCGGCATGCCTAAAGTAGGAGGCTCCACCTCTATTCACTCCCTAATATATCATCCTGTTTTTAGCTTTCACGTAACACATGCTGTAATTATTTAGGAAACTTTCCCTTTATACCTGCTTACTGCCTCTCTTCCCACACAAGAAAACAAGTTCCATGTGAACAAAGACCTTGCCTTTTTAGCCAACCGGTATATCCCCCAGACCTAGCACAGTGCCTGCCACAACTGAAAGATGAAATGACTGAAAATCAGAAGGGAAGAAAGGAAAATCAACAGCCTGCAACAAACCTGAAAGAAATAAAGACTGGTAGTGGTATCTTTGCTACCCTAACCCATTGCATAAAATCTCAGAATTTGAGAGCTCAAAGAATCTTATTATTTACCTTTCTCAATTTTTGAGTTCAAACTCAATATCAAACACATCACTCTCTGGTTAATCACATAATTTGGCAATGGAAAATATAGTCATGATACAAAAAATGCATTGCAGTTAGCTGTTTACATAACTTTTTATGATAATTTACTTACTATATTAGCATTGAGTACCTAACCTTAACTTTAATCTGCATAATAACTTGGAATTTTACATCTTTTTTGCAACATCAAACTGTTCATGAGTTTAACACTTGGCAAGCACTTAGAACAGGGTCTGGCAAGCTAAAGTGTTCAGTTCAGTTACTGAGTCGTGTACAACTCTTTGCGACCCCATGAACCACAGCACACCAGGCCTCCCTGTCCATCACCGACTCCGGGAGTTCAGCCAAACCCATGTCCACTGAGTCAGTGATGCCATCCAGCCATCTCATCCTGTCATCCCCTTCTCGTCCTGCCCTCAGACTTTCCCAGCATCAAGGTCTTTTCACATGAGTCAGCTCTTTGCATCAGGTAGCCAAAGTTCTGGAGTATCAGCTTCAACATCAGTCCTACCAATGAACACCCAGGACTGATCTCCTTTAGGATGGACTGGTTGGATCTCCTTGCAGTCCAAGGGACTCTCAAGAGTTTTCTCCAACACCACAGTTCAAAAGCATCAATTCTTCAGTGCTCAGGTTTCTTTACAGTCCAACTCTCACATACATACATGACCACTGGTAAAACCACAGCTTTGACTAGACCAACCTTTGTTGACAAAGTAATGTCTCTGCTTTTCAATATCTCATTTACGTTGGTCATAACTTTCCTTCCAAGGGTTAAGCATCTTTTAATTTCATGGCTGCAATCACCATCTGCAGTGATTTATGGAACCCAGAAAAATAAAGTCTCATCATTGTTTCCACTGTTTCCCCATCTATTTGCCATGAAGTGATGGGACCAGATGCCATGATCTTAGCTTTATGAATGTTAAATTTACTTTTTCTTATTATACTTTTCACTAGCAAACTGCAACGAGTACAAATGTGAATGAACTCAGGCCTCTATTTTCTACTCTAGGACTTTCCAACAGACTCACATCCATTCTTTCTCAAAAAGCAATAATGGCTCACATATAAATATCTAACAAATAACCGTCTCTTCATTCAATCTCTAATTTCCAAAATGGTAATAAAAGGGGCTTTCCAGGTGGCTCAGTGGTAAAGAATATGTTTGCCAAGCAGGAGACACAGGTTCAGTCGCTGGGTCTGGAAGATCTTCTGGAGAAGGAAATGGCAACCCACTCCAGTGTTCTTGCCTAGAGAATGCCAGGGATGGTGGAGCCTGGTGAGCTGCCATCTATGGGGTCACACAGAGTTGAACATGACTGAAGCGACTTAGCAGCAGCAGCAGCATGTCCATTGAATTGGTGATGCCATCCAACAATCTAATTCTCTGGCATCCCCTTCTCCTCCCACCTTCAATCTTCCCCAGCATCAGGGTCTTTTCAAATGAGTCAGTTCTTGCATCAGGTGGCAAAGTATTGGAGTTTCAGCTTCAACATTAGTCCCTCCAATGAATATTCAGCATTGATTGCCTTTAGGATGGACTGGCTAGATTTCCTTGCAGTCCAAGGGACTCCCAAGTCTTCTCCAACATCACAGTTTAAAACCATCAATTCTTCAGCGCTCAGCTTTCTTTAGAGTCCAAGTCTCACATCTATACATGACTACTGGAAAAACCATAGCCTTCACTAGATGGACCCTTGTTGGCAAAGGAATGTCTGATTTTAATATGCTGTTTGGTTGGTCATAGCTTTCTTCCAAGGAGCAAGCATCTTTTAATTTCATGGCCGCAGTCACCATCTGCAATGATTTTGGAGCCCAAAAAAATAAAATCTGCAACTGTTTCCACTGTTTCCCCATCTATTTGCCATGAAGTGATGGGACCAGACGCCATGATCTTAGTTTTCTGAATGTTGAGCTTTAAGCCAGCTTTTTAATTCTCCTCTTTCACTTTCATCAAGAGGCTCTTTAATTCTTCTATGCTTTCGGCCATAAGGGTGGTGTCATCTACATTATCTGAGGTTATTGATTTTTCTCCTGGCAATATTTCTCATGATTCCAGCTTGTGTTTCATCCAGCCCAGTGTTTCTTATGATGTACTCTGCATATAAGTTAAATAAGCAGGGTGACAGTATACAGGCTTGACGTACTCCTTTTCCTGTTTGGAACCAGTCTATTGTTCCATGCCAGTTCTGTTTCTTCTTGACCTGCATACAGGTTTCTCAAGAGGCAGGTCAGGTGGGCTGGCATTCCCATCTCCTTCAGAATTTTCCACAGTTTGTTGAGATCCACACAGTCAAAGGCTTTGGCATAGTCAATAAAGCAGAAATAGATGGTTTTCTGGAACTCTCTTGCTTTTTCGTTGATCCAGCGGATGTTGGCAGTTTGATCTCTGGTTCCTCTGCCTTTTCTAAAAACAGCTTGAATATCTGGAAGTTCACGGTTCATGTATTGTTGAAGCCTGGCTTGGAGATTTTAAGCATTATTTTACTAGTGTGTGAGATGAGTGCAATTGTGCCATAGTTTGCTCATTCTTCGGCACTTCCTTTCTTTGGGATTGGAATGAAAACCGACCTTTTCCAGTCCTGTGGCTACTGCTGAGTTTTCCAAATTTGCTGGCATACTGAGTGAAGCACTTTCACAGCATCATCTTTTAGGATTTGAAACAGCTCAACTGGAATTCCACCACCTCCATTAGCTTTGTTCATAGTGATGCTTCCTAAGGCTCACTTGACTTCACATTCCAGGATGTCTGGCTCTAGGTGAGTGATAACGCCATCGTCATTATCTAGGTCATGAAGATCTTTTTTGTATAATTCTTCTGTGTATTCTTACCACCTCTTCTTAGTATCTTCTGCTTCTGTTAGGTCCATACAATTTCTTTCCTTTATTGTGTTCATCTTTGCATGAAATGTTCCCTTGGTATCTCTAATTTTCTTGAAGAGATCTCTAGTCTTTCCCATTCTATTATTTTCCTCTCTTTGCACTGATCACTGAGGAAGGCTTTCTTATCTCTCCTTGCTATTCTTTGGAACTCTGCATTCAATATGGGTATATCTTTCCTTTTCTCCTTTGCTTTCTGCTTCTCTTCCTTTCATAGCTATTTGTAAGGCCTCCTCAGACAGCCATTTTTCTTTTTTGCATTTCTTTTTCTAGGGATGGTCTTGATCCCTGCCTCCTGTACAATGTTACGAACCTTCGTCCATAGTTCTTCGAGCACTCTATGAGATTTAATTCCTTGAATCTATTTCTCACTTCCACTGTATAATCATAGGGATTTGATTTAGATCATACCTGAATGGTCTAGGGGTTTTCCCTACTTTCTTCAGTTTAAGTCTGAATTTGGCAATAATAACATGCAAGCATACATGTTATAAAAGTGTACTAAAACATCTGTAACTTCCAACTTAAAAACCTAAAATGAGATTCCAAAACGTGTTCAGGATAAAGAACAAAAAGACTTTTAAGTAAGATCCTTAATATAGCTGCTAAAATATTTCTTCCTCAGATCCTTTGATTAAAAGCCAGTGTTCAACCTAGTACAAGGTAACCTGAAAAATATTTAAGCATTAGCAAACTATCCAAACAGGTAAGGTATGCACCGATATTCAACTTTAGCTTTACAGCACAGCTAAAATCTGCTATTCAGCTTCAGCTTTAGCGTTATTTTTGGAAGGCAAAGGAGCTAAAACCTACAAGGTCACTTCTGACATCAACGAACTTGCTCATCATCAATTACCTTATGACTGAGTACCTTGTGATGACAACTCAACTTTGACAACTCAACTATACTAACAGTATATCATTTGAACTTACTGCAAACATCTGCAGATTCACTTGAAATACAGGTTAAGAATTCTAGTTATGACCTAGATGAAACCATGTATTTTACATGTTGAAGTTACATAAACCAAGGAAACATAAGTATCTATAAGTACTGCAGTAAAATATAATTTTAGAAGCTGTTCACTCTACACCACAAAATAATTTAAAACTTCCAAATAACTTAATTCTTGGAAAAATAATTTGGAATAAAATATCAAAAGAACATATATCAGCAAGCTGTTTCTAGAAATCTTAGTAAGGCAAAATACGGATAATTTAGTAACTCTAATATTTCCACAATTTTAGTATATTACTATATCCCTGGGTCTGGAAGATCCCCTGGAGAAAGAAACGGCAACCCAGTCCAGTGTTCTTGCCTGGAAAATCCCATAAAGAAAGGAGCCTGGTGGGCTATAGTCCATGGGGTCGCAAGAGTCCAACACAACTTAACAACAACTTAACTTTTTATACGGTAAAAGAGCAGAAGTTTACCATTTTGGCAAAAACTCCTATTCAGATAAAGTGCTGACACCTGCTTTTCACCTTGGAGCATTCTCCCACTCTATTTAAATGAGTAAATAGGGGGGTTATCATTCCCAATTTTACCCTGGGTGTTACTTATGGGCCCTGCTGTCAATGAAGGCCTTCTGAAACACCTGTACACCTTCCTTCACCGGCTCCTTAGGTGAGGGGTGGGGAAATCTCATTCTCAAATGAAAGACACCACTGTGTCTTAGGTGTATCTTGCGAAGCTCCTGTTAGGCCACCTTCAAGGAAAAAACCTGCTCTCGCCCAAACTTCACCCCTAACAGAGTTGGGGTGACGGGTGCTAGGAAGATGGCAGAAAAAGACCTGAAAGCCACGTGGGCTTTGGACCAAGAAGCACTGGGTTTGCAGCCTACCTCACTAACTCAGCAGGAAATTTAACCTCCAAATACTTCTGTTTTCTTCTGTCCTGCACGCAGATTAAGGCTGTTCTCGCAGGAGTGCTATGCCAGTGAAGCTACCAACAGAGATCAAATAGCCAGTATGGGCCATAGCACCAAGTAGCTGCTCAGTAAACGCTGCCTCTCACTGTGCTGGGCACCTCACCGCGGCCTTCACGGTTTCAGATATTACCTATCCTCCGGAATGGCGGCTGGAACACAGTCTCACCAAATACCAAGGCTTGGTATTTTCCGGTAATCTCTCCTCCTAAGCGTTTGCTTTCAACCTCCAGCATTTCCAGGCCGTTCCCTGACGACCACTGCCATGTGCCGGTCCTACTCACGTGTCTCTAAACTTCTGGAAGGAGAGAGGGAGAAAAATCCAGAAAAACTGAGAGAAAACTGCCGAGATTCAAACAGTATCTAGACGGCACGTCCCAGAAGTGACATGACACATTTCGAAAAGCGGGGAACAACTCCTGGACGCCGGGACGAGATGCTGAGGCCCGCGGTAAAGCCGCGCTGCGGGCGGCGCCCCAGCCGCCCCCGCCCGGGGAAAGCGGGGCGCCCGGGGTCACGCTCGGCCGTCCCGAGGCCAGGGACGCGGCGCCGGGGCTGCGTGCGCGCCTCCGCCCGCGCCGGGACCCCGCGCCGGCCGAGGCGGGAGGCGGCGCCCGCCTCACTTCCTGCGGCGGCGGCGGAGCGACATCTCGCCGCGGGCGGCCGGCGGCGCGCGCCCCGCCGCACCTACGTGGCGCCGCCGGCGCGGAAGCCGCCCCGGCGCCCCGCGGGCTCCCCCCGAGCGGCGACGCGCGCGGGCCGCGGGCACCCACCTTCCTCACGCGGCGGGCCGTGTAGAGCCCCATGCCGTCCTGAACGCGGGAGGACTTCAGGGAGAACCTGTCCGGCACGTACATGCCCAGCATGCTCGCCGCCGCCGCCCTCCGCGCCGGCGCAGCGGCCCGGCTGCCGGGGCGGCGGGGCGAGGCCGGCGGGCGGCAGGAAACGGAGCCTCCCTCCGGAGTCCCCACCTCCCCCCGGCTCCAGGATCCCCCGCGCGCGGCCCCTCCTCGCCGCGGGGCCGGGCGGCCGCGGGGGCGCGGGGACGCCGCGGGCGCGGGACGCCGCGCGCTGATTGGCCCGAAGTTGGCGGCTCGCACCCGCGCCCGGGCGCCGAGCCTCGAACCGGAGGCCGGGGACGCCCGCCGGCGCGGCGCCCGCCTGTCTCCGGCCGCCGTCCGCGGCGTGGCTGGACCGAGTGCTCCCAGTCGGGGACCTGCACACCCTTCAGGTGCAAAACCGAATGGGTCTTGACGGCGAGGCCCACCCTCCAAATCGGCTTCCCAAGCTTTAGACCGTAGGCATACTCCTTGCCTGACTACTGAGAGCTCTAGGAGATGCCTGCCCTTTTACGTGGGAGGTCCGCATCTTTGGTTTACTTCATGCTTATTTCAGAGGCTTTAACGCCTAGGGGACTAAGAAATACGTTGCTTAACCTTCAGAGGAAAGAGGGTAGACGCAGCCTGCAAGGAATCCATTTCACGTTAACTCGAAATTTGTTGTGAGCAATTGAACTCACATTTAAATCCAGTACAAATTAGTTCTGTTATGGTGTCCTAATCCCTGGGAATTTCTCACACTTGCAAAGATTAACTATCCCGGAGTCGTCTTCTCTTCCTTGAAAATCACCAGACGAATTACCGATTTTCAGTCAAAATGTGAGATGGGGGAGATAAAAGTGAGTGACCAAACACTGGAATCTGGAATTTCGACTGTAAATTAACAAGTCTTATTTTAGTGTTTTTAATAAAGTTAGTAGATACTGCAGTGGTATTCAGAATTTCAAAAGGACGTTTGTTTCTTAAGGAGGAACTGGAATCTCTCTACTCATTTCTCTTGATACTCCTGATCATTTTTTGCCCTGGATTCTTTTCTCAGAAAGTATTTGATGTTCTTAATAAATATTGTTTCTTACAAACCGATAAAATAACAATTTTGATAAACTTAAAGGCACACTGTTCAGAAAAACTCTTCTGAATACATTTCAAAGATCTTATTGGCTTTATTCAACCATTCATGATTTAGACAACATCCAATGTCACTGCAAGAAGGCCCGGAGGACCTATACAAAATGAAAGGCGTGTATGAGCAGAAGGGCTTGGGAACAAGGAAGTCAGACCAGGCCAAAAACGGACTATTGAAAGGTATCTTTCTTTTTTTTTATTTTTTTTATTTTTTTATTGGATTTGCCATACAATGACATGATATCGCCATGGGTTTACATATGCTCCCCCTCCAGAACCCCCCTCCCTCCTCCCTCCCGACTCCTTCCCCCCGGGAAATCTCGGCGCACCAGCCCCGAGCAACAGTCCTGGGCTGGCGATTGATTTCACATATGATAATTAACATGTTTCAATGCCATTCTCCCAAATCATCCCACCCCTGCCCTCATCCACAGAGTCCATGAGTCTGTTTTATACGTCTGCGTTCCTTTTGCTGTCTCGCATGCTGGGTTCTCGTTACCATCTTTCTAAATTCCATATATATGCGTTAGTATACTGTATTGTTGTTTTTCCTTCTGGCTTACTTCACTCTGAATAATGGGCTCCAGTTCCGGCCACCTGAGTAGAACTGATTCAAATGAATTTTTTTTAATGCTGAGTAATATTCCATTGTGTATATGTACCACAGCTTTCTTATCCATTCGTCAGTTAATGAGCATCTAGGTTGCTTCCATGTCCTGGCTATTGTAAACAATGCGGCGATGAACATTGGGGTACACGTGGCTCTTTCAATTCTGGTTTCCTCGGTGTATATGCCCAGCAGTGGGATTGCTGGGTCATATGGCAGGACTATTTGCAGCTTTTTAAGGAATCTCCACACTGTTTTCCATAGTGGCTGTACTAGTTTGCATTCCCACCAACAGTGTAAGAGGGTTCCCTTTTCTCCACATCCTCTCCAGCATTTATTGCTTGTAGATTTTTGGATTGCAGCCATTCTGAGTGGTGTAAAGTGATACCTCATTGTGGTTTTGATTTGCGTTTCTCTGATAATGAGTGATGTTGAACATCTTTTCATGTGTTTGGAAACTATAAGCAAGGTGAAAAGACAGCCTTCAGAATGGGAGAAAATAATAGCCGATGAAGCAACGGACAAACAATTAATCTCAAAAATATACAAACAACTCCTGCAGCTCCATTCTAGAAAAATAAACGACCCAATCAAAAAGTGGGCCAAAGAACTTAACAGACATTTCTCCAAAGAAGACATAAAAATGGCTAACAAACACATGAAAGGTATCTTTCTTTTAGGGGATGGCGGGGGTCTATTAGGCATGTCACCTAACCAGTGCTGATCAAGCATGTATGTATTGGTTGGCCAAAGCTCCCATTTTCTAGGAGAGCCAAAATTTGGGATTGTCTCAGTTTTGATGGAAAATTTAGCATAAGGAACTCCATCTGGGGCCTGTTGTCATGTTTTTAGCAACACAGGTGGAAATGATTCCTGTCTTCCAGGCTAAGGAAAACTTTGGAACACAATTTCCTAAGTAGGAGAATTTTATTAAAGTTCAGAAAAAGGGTTTTGAAAAAGCATTATGCAGAAAATTATGTTATTAGCAGTATTTGGAAATTTTAAAGAATTAAATGATTAAAAAAACAACAACAACTGAAGGGTAGATGGCTAGGGATGAGAAGAACAAATGCCTTAATCATTCTCTGAGTTCTGATCTCTTTGACCTACAATTGAAGGTATCTAACTTTTCATAGGGGTGTGTGAATTAGCGTGGGCTTCCCAGGTAGCACAGTAGTGAAAAATCCACCTGCCAGGGCCGAAGACTGGATGGCGGGGTCCAGTCCCTGTCCCTGGGTGGGGGAATGGCTACCCACTCCAGGATTCTTGCCTGGGAAATTCCATGGAATGGGGAGCCTGGCAGGGTACAGTCAATGGAGTCACAGTCAGACACGACTGAGTACACACATATCAATAAATGAAGTTTGGGGGCAATTTGAAATTAGATGGCCTTGAAGCATGTAATATTGGTTAATAAATATGTCCTGATTAAAAGTCAACTCTGAGGGACTTCCCTGGTGGCCCAGTGGCTAAGACTCTGTGCTTCCAATGCAGGGGGCCCAGATTCAATCCTTACTTGGGGAACTAGAACCCACATGCCTCAACTAAAGATCCCTTGGGTGCTGCTTGAAGACCCGGTGCAGCCAAATATTTCAATAGCAAATAAATATTTTTTGAAAAGTCATTTCTGAGGATAATCCGAGATTTTCTAATTAGTCAGTGGGAGCCTAGAATCCATTTGTTGTTTGTTCCTCAAAGAAACTGGACTAAGTAGGTTTTCCTGGAGTCTGTTCAGCCCGAGCAGGTCCACTGAACCCAGCTGGAACCAGACCACAATCCAGAGGGTGACCCATGGTACTTTCCCCAGGGCACTCAGTCCTTTGTCACACACAGCCTTTCAGCCCTGACCCTCAGGTCATCCTGGCTCATCTGTCAAATGCTCTACCATGTCTGTTTGGGTACAAAAGTTTCCACGGTTTTTGATCACTAGAGAGAAAAAGAAAAGTTTTCTGGACTTAGTCGATATAAGCCTCATTCACTGATGACCCATACTCTGGCATAGCTCCCTTTTGATTGCTGCTATGTTTCTGAGGAACCAAGTCTTCATCTTGAGAATGCTCATCTTTCTGAAAGGAAGCAATAAAAAATAAATTAGTTTGTAAAGATAAATCTGAGATTAATAAAACGAGAAACTTTCCAGATTGTCTATGAATCTCTATCAGAGATTTTGTTACAGCTAACACAAACAATATATTTCATTAAAGCATGAAGTGTTCTTTTTATCTACTTGTTGGATTTTTCTGAAGATCTACTACGTAAAACATAGAAACAAGAAACAAAAGCTCTTAAAAACAATCTCTCTTACAACACATAAAAAGGGATACATATTTGCCAAATCAAAATGAACAATACTGACCGGAAATTTGATTTTGAAACCCTTAAGACAGTAGTGGTACAATGAGTCATTTCTTTAAGCTTTTAAAGCTAGAAGATGACCTTTTAATATTGTCTTTGAAAAATGGGAAATTAAAAGTCTGCTTTATATCAAGAGTTTAAATCCAGTCTTAAAAAAATAAGAAAATTAAAACATTGACATGAAACTAGTACCATGTATATGATATACTTATTCTAGAAAATAGTACACAATCTTGACACAAGAGAAATGACTCCAAATAAGTTTTTTCTTACTTTAAAATTTGTTTTTGGAGGACATTTTTTTCATTGCTGTGCCTAAATCAAGCTCTAGTTTTTGAATTCAAACTTGTATACTGGTGCAGGCCTTGTTCTTTCACTACAGGGGAGAGACTTAAATTATAATTCTGTAATAATTATTTTACCACACATACTATAAAATCTTTTCATTGTGTCTGTTATTAATTACTGTTACCAACTCTCATGATAGATTAAAAGCCTGATAGAAAAAAATACTGAAGTTTGTTGATCTTTAGTCTCCTTAGAGTCAGAAGGATTGTAGTGAATGACTGTAAAACCAAGTTGCCTGAGCAGAAAAGAATAAAGAAAATATTTTTTGTGACTCAGAAAAGGGAAGAAAGAAAAAAAAATCTTAAAAATAAAATCTAGAGTTTGGTTGCTGGGTTCTTGCTCTGAAACCATCCTTTCCGTAGCATTGATTCTATAGTAACAGTAGTGCCATGAAAAGATAGCGCTGAAACCTGAAAATGTCTGCCCCTTAAATTTTCTTTAGTCTCGATTTTGAAAGATGACAGCAAAGATTTGTATGCAGTACCAGGGAAGAATCATAAAATTCTTTGATTAGAAGAAATCTAGAAGTTGTTGGGACTAGGATGAGTGATGTTATAAAAAGAAAAGCCAAAGGGTAGATCAGTGGTCACCTCACCCCCAGTGTTAGATGCTATTCATGGAGCAGTTATGGAAAGGCAGCATTAAGCTAAAGGAAAGTGAGAGGAAGAAGCTAAGGATAAGGGTTTCCTACTATATGCCAGAAACTGGACCAGGCTTTTCCAATTCATTATCTTAAAGCCCTAAAACAGCCCTACCATAACAGCCCTGCAAAGAAAATGTATTAGCCCCATTTTATACACAAGAGATAGGTGATTGATCTTACTCAATTTCATGCACCCATGAAGTGGTGGAGGTAAAACAAACAAACAAACAAAAAGCTCAGAACTGGCTGATTCCAATGTCCTTGATTTTATCTCCAGCTGATTCAGTCTGAGTCACTCTCCAGTGAGACTTAGGAGCACCTCTGGGCTTCCCAGATGGCTCAGTGGTAAAGAATCTGTCTGCAATGCAGGAGACACAGGCTCAATCCCTGGGCCAGGAAGACCCCTTGGAGGAGGAAATGGCAACCCACTCCAGTATGCCTGCTGGGGAAATCCCGTACTGGCCAAAGTCCACAGGGTGGCAAAGAATCAGACCCAACTGAGCCACTGAGCGCACACGGGTACACATGAGCACACACACAGAGACACACACACACACAAACACCTTCAGAACAAACATATCTCTCCCTCTCTCTCTTCTCTTTCATATCTCCTTTCCAATCCTCCTCCGACTCCTCTAGATCTGAGCAGAATATCTGGCCAAGGTCAAGTAGTTACACTGTGCTCAGATGCTCCTATTTGATCGAAGTGACTGTCTAAGAAAAGACAGAGTTATGTGATTCTCCAAGGGATATCTCTCGTCAGAGAGGACTAAAAGACCCCACTTTTATGAAAGGTTTCTCTGAACCTGACAGATATTTTGAGGATTAGCCAGTTTGTAACCACAGCCTAGCTCATCCACAAAGTTTTAATCCACAGAAATAAGATTTAAAAGATTCAGTAATTAACCAAAAAGTAATACCAGTGCCCTTAGGTTTGTCAGAGCCACTTAATTTGTTCTACTGGTTTCCTTTTCCCTTTGCTAAAATAAAATAGTTACTGAAACAGTGTTAAATGTAGGTGGGTCATCTTAATACATGATTCAAATGAGTAAGGAGGAACTTAGTTTATTTTTTATAAACTCTCTGATATAATACAGGGAGTAAACATAATATTATAATGCTTACTAACTCTTTAGCATGGAGGCAAAAATCAACTTTTTTCATAGAAAATGTTAATTTAAAATAAACATCACATCTGAGTCCTGATGTCTTGGTGACTTCTCAGTAAAAAAGGGAGCATACACAGCTGATGATGTAATTCCCTACTGAATTGGCGTCTCCATAAGGCCTCCTCCTCTGCCCACTGTTTCTTAGATTTGGCAGATTGAAGTTTCACAAAGTATTTCATCATCAGAGAGGTAAGCTTCTAATTCTATCCGGTTATGCTGAATATTAATGCAGTTGTGGCAAGTTAATATTGTTTGAAGATCATTGATTTTAGAACTTCCTCTGTTGTTTCCATGTGCAGCCAAGTACCATAGTAACATAAACTTACATATGAATGAAGAATATGTTATTTTTCTTAGCATTTTGGGTGAATTGAAGAAAATAATTTTCATATTGGTTTACCTATTTCAAAGTCTTTGTAACTAGCAATGGAATATGAATGTCCTTTATTTCTAACACATCAACAAAATCTTCTGTTGCTGAAATAGATCTTAAGCTTTTATATCCAAACCTAAGTTGTGAAGTATATTTAAATGGTAGATGTGTCTGAAATAAGAAACAATGGTTTTTTTCTGAAAGTTACTAAATACTGCTTGCCCTGAAGGTACTTTAAAATCTTTGTTATAAAAAAACTTGTCGACATATGGAAAACCAAATTGGACGACTTCTGGCTATGTGACAGGTGTACTCTCTAGAGAAAAGATATCAAAAATAAATAAGTAAATAAATAATGAAATAAAGTAAAAACAACACTTATACCATGGGGTCAAATGTTTCCTCCATGAATTATAATCCAGCCAGTCTTTGCACTGCTATTCTCTCTGCCTTGAGGAATTCAGTTGTTGTAAGTCTCTCTTTGTAAAAGGCCACTATGCAGCTGCGAAGAAAAAATTGGCATTATGCTGATTCCTCAAGTCATCATTTCTGAATGTTTCTGCAGAATTTTGCCACAAAGAACCTTAGGCCCAAAGGAAGCAAAAAGACTTTAAAAAAAAAAAATCACACAGATTGTGCCAGAGTTTCTGCTAAATTATACAGGCTACCCACAAAAATAACTTCTGGAAACCTCTTCCTCCAGACAGAACTACCAGAAGATTGTCCCTGCATTGCTCCTACCATGGGGAACTCCCTTCCTGTTAGAAGAGCTTCCAGTCTCTCTGCTGGAGTGGTGAGGAGCCAGGGAGACAGCAAGAATTTTTGAATCAGGAAATATGGAGTTTTGAACCACATATCTGAGACGTATTAACATGAGACCCCTGGAAAACTCTGCTGACAATGCCTACTTTGCAGAGACCCAAGCACAAAATAGTTTCAAAATAAATGGAAGTTGTTATCACCATGGATCAGAACTAAGCCTCATAGCTATACTTCAACGTTTTTCAACAAGCCATCTGGATTTTGCTAGAATTACACAGAAGTGAGTCTATGAACTTCTACTGTGGCACATGGCAGATCCCAATCATCCTTCCAGGGCAAGAAGGGTGTATTTAATATTTGTATAACACTGCCTATAAGACAATGCTGCTTCCACAGAGATAAGATGTATTATAAAAATTCCTAATGAGAGCTTATAGAAAACTTTTTCTTCCCTGGGCTCATGGATCACTTTTGTCTCTCAAAGGAGGAGAAACTAAACCTGCATGCATGTGTGCTAAGTCGCTTCAGTCATGTCCAGCTCTTTGTGACCCTGTGGACCGCAACCTGCCAGGCTCCTCTATCCATGGAATTCTCCAGGAAAGAATACTGGAGTGAGGGTGTTGCCATGCCCTTCTCCAGGTCATCTTCCCGACCCAGGAATCAAACCTCATGTCTCCTGCACTGGCAGGCAGATTCTTTATCACTAGCACCACCTGGGAAACCCAAAAATAAACCCACCAGTAGTTAAATTGTGTCAAACATATTTTGTCAGTTTGAAGTTCTTGATTATAGTCCCAATTTATTTAGAACTTCATAAATTCTTCAATCTTTAACTCAAATTATATGTCATCCATTTAAAAAGTAAATCTTTAAAATCATTATATATTCCTGCAACAAATATTTTAGAACTCCTACCAAGGAGTGTGCCAAGCACAAGGAATATGTAATACAAGTTATCAGACTTTGCAAACTAAAGTGTGCATGGAAATACCACTGAAACAGACACTACTTCAGGGTGGGTCAAGGAGAAAAGGAGCCTGTTTAATGTGGTACAAGAGATGTCCCATGGAGATCTTGCTTCTGTCCAATTGGAGACAGTGAATTTGGGGGAAATAATGCCTTCCTGGGGCTTCCCAGGTGGCACTAGTGGTAAAGAACCCACCTGCCAATGCAGGAGACCTAAGAGACCCGGGTTCCATCCCTGAATCAGGAAGATCCCCTGAGGAGGGCATGGCAACCCACTCCAGTATTCTTGCCTGGAGAATCCCATGGACAGAGGAGCCTGGTAGGCTGCAGTCCATAGGACTGCAAAGAGTCAGACACGACTGAAGTGACTTAACACACACACCGCACAACATCTTCCTGACAAGGCTTCAACGTTATTTCTGTCACTATGGCCTTTATTTTACTAGTAGAAAGGGAGGAGAAGTCACCTTAGAGACAGAGCACCATAGTCTTGCGTGGACACAGCAAACATCCTGCAGGGCCTCCGGGAAAGATAAAAGCCTTTTCTAAGCATCAGCTGCTAACAACTCAGCTGCAACACACGGTGTTTGAGCAAGTATGTGAGCAAAGAAGAGACTTGGCTGCAAAATTCCTAAAGGTAAAATTTGATGGGACATTTTAACCAGAAAAAACAATTGTAAGGAACATATGAAACATGATGGGCACAGAAGAGGATTTACAGTGGCCAGAGCTGATTCTTTACATGCCAGGAAACGGGAAGACATAGAACAAATACTTGAACCCAACACATCTAGCAGGTGTAGTAAACTGTACCCATAGCCCAGGATATATTGGTGTGAGGACTAAACTGAAGATAGTTCTCATTAAGAGAATGAATCCTATCATCTTAAACAGATCTTTCATTAGGTACTAAGAAAAATTCTCCAAAATTATTTAAATATCAACACAGAACTGAATGATCTTTACCCATCCTTTGCCATAAAAGTCTAATGCCCAGAGTAAACGATGAACAATAAGCACCATCCCTTGCAGAATTCTGAATACATAGGACCTAAATTTTTCTGGGTATACTATGTTACTCCAAGATTTTTAGAAAAGATAATTAAAGTCAATACCAAAGAAATAGAACTATTTGGAATCTTTCTAATAGCTTTCACACAATGAGAATGTAAAGATGAAATAATATGAGTTACTCTTTAAACTGTTTGGCTCATTTATTTTGGATTCCTATGTCCAATATTTCACATATATTCCCCTCTTCCACCCTCTGTTTCCTTTCCCTTTGCCTGCCAGTCTCCTGGAGCACCAGTATTATTATATGCTATAAAAAATACTTTACGCATGCAGTTGAAATGCTTTTTAACTTGCAAGCTCAGTAGGGGGAAATGTGGAGGTATTTAATTCTCCAGTTTTTTTATTTTTTATAGGAAATGAAAGTCAAAATCTGAAAAGTAGCAACCTGCAATAAAACATTATTTTTTTTTCTTTTCCCAACATGTCTAAATGGCATCAAGTTCAAATACTTTATTATAGATAGTCCTAGCCAATTTAAATGTCCAGTTTCTCAATAAAACATGAATCAAGAAAAGTCAATATCTTTGTAAATGTGCTTCTAAATTTTGCCCTCAGATAGTCTAACTAAATTTCCACCCACTCCAGTGGGAGTTATAAAAAGTACATCTGAGGGGAGAATTTGGCCCATGAAATTTAAAATGATTATAGGGTAAGTAAAATATTTCTATACTTATGATTATATAGTAGCTGTGAAACTTTCAAAAGGAAAACCTTAAAAGCCTATAATGTAGCAAAATTCTACTAAAAACAACTTGCTAATTTAACTAGCTTTGGAGAGTTTAAATTCATTTAAAAGAAAACATCTAATAATGCTTTATTCATTCATTCAAAAATATTTATTCATACCAACATCATTTTTTTCGAAGGATAAGTATTTCCTAGCACAATAATATTCCATGTGGTGATTAGCTCTAATGTAAAATCTGAAAAAGCTCCAACTCTTGCCTATATTAAGAAAGATATTTTGGTCCATGTGAAATATTTAGTTGCATCATATGATCCTCACACTTGCTCTAGAACTAGAGATAAATACTGAATAACTAAAATAACTTAAAACTACAGAAAAACTGGCCTTAATTATTTTCTTCACTGGCTTTACATGCCAAAGCTTGTTTTAGACCTTTAGTGATACAACCTTATTATATTTAACAATTCCAATTTTCCTACTTTAGAAACAGTTCTGCCAGCATCTGTGCTTAAAATATGGACTCCTTGTTTACCATTTGTCTAAGATTTATTTACTTTTTTTGGCCTTGCTACTCATTTTGGATGGGATCTTAGTTCCCCAATCAGGGATCGAGCCCATGACCCCACAGTGGAAGTTCTGAGTCCTAACCACTGGACCATCAGGAAATTCCACAGATGTCTTGGATTTAGATTCATTTTATCGTTGCCTTACCTCTTCCCATGTCACTTCCCATGTAAACCATGGAGGCTCTACATAATCTAACTATTATTTATATACCATTCATACACTGGCTTTTTTCACTTAAATGTATGGTAGATAATACAGCTAGATTAATATTCCTTATATATTATCTTGACACTTCTCTAATAACGTGAATAAATCCATATAATGTTCAGTCATTCAATCAGTCACATCCGACTCTTTGTGAGCCCCATGGACTGTAACCCTCCAGGCTCCTCTGTCCATGGGATTTTTCCAGTAAGAATACTATAGTCGATAGCCATGCCCTCCTCCAGGGATCTTCCCCACGCAGATATCGAACCTGTGTCTCCTTTGTCTCCTGCATTGGCAGGCAGATTCTTTACCACTGAGCCACCCACCTGGGAAGCCCATAAATCCACGTGAAAGTGAAAGTTGCTCAGTCATGTCAACTGTTTGCAGCCCCATGGACTATACAGTCCATGGAATTCTCTAGGCCAGAATACTAGGGTGGGTAGCCTTTCCCTTCTCCAGGGGATCTTCCCAACCCAGGGATTGAGCCCATGTTTCCCACATTAAAGATGGATTCTTTACCAGCTGAGCCACAAGGGAAGCTCAAGCATACTGAGTGGGTAGCCTATCCCTTCTCCAGGGGATCTTCCCGACCCATGAATCAAACTGGGATCTCCTGCACTGCAGGCGGATTCTTTACCAGTTGAGCTATCAGGGAAGCCCAACTGAATAACTCAAATCCTTTTCTAGAAATCAGTGGCCTATCTACAATAATATTCCATCCTACCCTTCTTAACTTCCTCTATTCTTTTAGAATCCCCCATTCAATTAATTTCTCTCATCTCTAAAACTTTATGAAAGCTGGCTCAATATTGTACTTACAGTTTTCCATTGTCTAAAATGTCCTCTTCATTGTTTTCCTCTCATTTAACTTCTGCCACCCTTCCCAGTCCAATCTGTATTTCTTCTTTTCCATTAGATCATTTCTGATCATCACAGTTGGAAGTGATCTCTCCTGCTTTCCATAGCCATGGTTTGCTCTGTCCATTCACGTGTCACTTTAACAAGCATTGTCTTATACTGCTAGGTGTGTGCGTGTGCCCGTGTGTGTGTTTCTCATATGTACCTAACCAGATTTTAAGGTCTTTGAAGGTAGATACTATGTCTTACACTTTATATCCTTATTTATCTAGCATCTCACTGTAAAGATAGTGCCACAGTTGAGAGCAAGGCAGGTCATGCATTACACACCTCACAGAGGTTTCAGTCACATTGTGGTTAGCATGGATGGCTCCCTGTGGAGCCGGGCAGTGCACCGCTGGCACGGTCATAAATGCCAACCTGCTTGCACATAATACAGCATCGATATAATAATGACCGATGCTACTACTTCTCTTGTGTCATTTCTCTAATGTTTTCTAACCAAAATTTCTCCATAGTTCACAGCTTCCTTTAACTCTTGCTACTGAAGTGGGTGGCAGAAAATGCCACCCCCAAATATGCCCTTTAGCCATAAATGATTGCTTTGAGCTGGTATTTTTTGAGAAACAGTCTTCACAGAAGAAACTCTGAAAACAGAGTAGAAGTTACCCTTCTATAAGGGAAATTTACATTTATAAAGAAAATCTCCATTCGTACAGGCTCCTGTAAGAGAAAGTGGACTCTAAATCATAAGAAACTTACTGAGGCAAAGGCAGCTACTTGCATCTGAGTAACAAATCTAACCCTTTACCACGCTTTTCCTGCTAACCCCCTATAACTGGCTTCTCCCCTCTTTTCCCAGCATTTTTCCTTTATCTTTAACTAAAGAAAGCATTTAAGGTGATGCCTTGGGCTTTGTTGGGAGTTACTGAGTTTTCCTTGGTATCTCCCATGTATATAAGAGGTATAGATGTTAACAAACTTCTGTTTGTTTTTCTCTTATGATCTGTGTTTTATTAGTGGAGCTTCTCAGCCAAGAACTCAGAAAGGCAGAGAAGAAATTATTTTTTCTCACAATTTTGGTGACAAGAAAGGGACCCATTGTGACACCTCAGTCACTGGAGAGCCTGAAGATGGTGTTAAAAGATAAACTAAAAATTTTAAGAGTTTATCTGAACAAAAGTCAATTTGAACTAGACAGTGCCAATTCAGTAGTGGTTAAGAGCATCTCATCAATAAGAGTGAGGGGGACTTATACAGAGAAAATAAGATAATTATTGATTGGGTGTAACTTAAAGCCTACATGACCTTTGTGATTGCTTGTAGTTAGAGTTTTGATTTTGTAAACCTTGAGACATTTACCAGCTTCCCAGGTGGCCCTAGTGGTAAATAACCCGCCTGCCAATGAAGGAGACATAAGTGAGGTGGGTTGGATTCCTGGGTCAGGAAGATCCCCTGGTGGAGGGCATGGCAATCCACTTCAGTATTCTTTCCTGGAGAATCCCTTGGACAGAGAAACCTGGCAGGCTACGGTCCATAGGATAGCAAAGAATTGCATACGACTAAAGCTACTTTGCACGCACACACAGGGCATTTACAGGCTTAGATTTTGGTTTTCTTCAGTAGTAGGCTACCTTGGTCTAATGGCCTCCTTGTTTAATTCAATAAACAATGGGATCCTTGGAAAACTAGCATAAACCATCAAAGGGTAAAACCTCTTACCAAAGTCAGCTCTTCCAGATAGCCATCTGTAGTGTTCTTGCCTGGAAACTCCCATGGACAGAGGAGCCTGGTGGGCTGCAGTCCATGGGGTCGCACAGAGTCGGCACGACTGAAGCGAGTTAGCAGCAGCAGCAGTGCCCAGTCTAGGAAGGAAGGTGAAGTTTCACTTTGATTAGGTTGTTTGAATTCATATAGGAGAGAAAACTTTCGTAAGAATTAGTTCTTTGAATTGTGACTCTTGTAAACTTTTTTGGGGGGTGCCCACTGGTTATTGATCCTTTCCCTCCCAAGAATAGCTTTGCTTTCCTGATTGTCCTAAGAACTTGGCTTTCTGCCTGCCAACATGCATGTTGTCAGATTCTTGTATATGCAGGTGGCTCAACCATCAGGTTGGAAACCCAAAAATATGACTGGACAGATATGTGGGTTGCCTTCATTCGAGGTCAGCATACTATTGACTGTTACCAGCTCTCAGAGGACTATTTTTCTTTCTTTGGGCTACCCTTGGGGATGGCTCCAAGACCTTGGGAGAACTGCAACTTTTGCACATTTTTTGGATATGCCTTTTACACCCATGTTTAAGGATCATAAAAAGATTTTTGGTCTGGGATTCAAGTCACTTGATAGGCATAGCTTTGGTTTAAAAAAGAGAAAGAAAGAATAACTTTAAAAGCTCAGTATTGCCAGTATTCTACTGTTTGTCCTGAATGAAACTTGATAGCAAAATCTTTGAATGGATTTTTTTTTAAGTAGCTCTAACATCAGAAGTTGGCATGATTGCCAGCTAATATTCAGAGCCTATTACAAACTTTTTTGGGAAAGCCTTCCCTTCTAAACTGAAATGAAACTATGTACCCAGAGGAAAGGAAAACATTCTGAATCTTTTGTAGAACAATTTATTAAAACATTCAAGAGACATACAGTTCTACATTCAGAACATATAAATCTTTTGCTTTCCATATTAATTGGAAACTTTCTCCACAGTGTAAGAGGCAAACTGGAGCAAGGGTAGGTGGGTGGAGGGGTCAGCCCTTTGATATCATCCAGGCTGCTGAAATTGTAAAAGATCATGACATCAGGATAAGCACTGTCTGACACACACACACAAAAGAAAAATTTTCGTAGTAATTACCTTAGACCTCTGATAAGAGGCAAATATACACCAAACTCCTTCTTGGAGGAAACATATATTTTATCTGTGCCTCTAAGATGAATTTTCTACCATGTCTAATGTAGGACTTGTGAGATATTTCTCATCAGAAGGGAAAAAAGGAACTATCTGAAAACTAAATAAATAAGAAATTAAAAAATCTCCACAAATACTAATAAAAATCCTTAGCCATCTGAGCAGGACATTTTATTTTATCTGTCAGAAACACAATTTGGATTTAATTATTCTTTATTTATAAACTAATGGAGTTTTGTATTATTCCCCTGTCTTAATACTAAAATTTTAAAATACAAACTATTAGATATATTTCCTTATAATATTATAAAGAACATGAGGTTCAAATCAAGAAAGATGATTTTGTCGATAGCTAATAGGAAGCAACTGTGAATTCCATAAAATCTCGGATTGATGGACTCATTCAGTAAGTACACACATCATAGTTAAATTCAGAAGATAATGCATAAAGAAATACAACTATAATAGTAACAAAACCCAAGGTTCAAAAAGGAATGAGAATCAGACTCTCATGAGCTCTTTCAGTAGCAGCACTGGGCATAGTAAGGAAGTTAAGCAAACGCTTAAGCCAGTAACATAAGGGAAAAGATGAAAGAAGTGAACCTAGACTTTTATTCCAACCAAACTATCATCCAAATATAAAAGCAAATAATGACATTTTCAAATATACATGGATTCACACTTATTACCCTACAGCTAAGGAAGATGAAAGATACAATTCAGCAAGAAGAAAATAAAACCAGGTTAAAGCAAGTGATGAATTCCCCAGGTGGGTAGGTGCCCAGTGTGCTACTGGAGATCAGTGAGAACTAGCTCCAGAAAGAATGAAGGGATGGAGCCAAACCGAAAACAATATCCAGTTGTGAATGTGACTGGTGATAGAAGCAAGGTCCGATGCTGTAAAGAGCAATATTGCATAGGAACCTGGAATAGTAAGTCCATGAATCAAGGCAAATTGGAAGTGGTCAAACAGGAGATGGCAAGAGTGAACATCGACATTCTAGGAATCAGCGAACTGAGATAGACTGGAATGGGTGGATTTAACTCATATGACCATTATATCTACTACTGTGGGCAGGAATCCCTTGGAAGAAATGGAGTAGCCATCATGGTCAACAAAAGAGTCTGAAATGCAGTACTTGGATGCAGTCTCAAAAATGATAGAATGACCTCTGTTCATTTCCAAGGCAAACCATTCAATACCACAGTAATCCAAGTCTATGCTCCAACCAGTTATGCTGAAGAAGCTGACATTGAACAGTTCTATGAAGACCTACAAGACCTTCTAGAACTAACACCCAAAAAAGATGTCCTTTTCATTATAGGGGACTGGAATGCAAAAGTAGGAAGTCAAGAAATACCCAGAGTAACAGGCAGATTTGGCCTTGGAGTACAGAATGAAGCAGAGCAAAGGCTAATAGAGTTTTGCCAAGAGAACACACAGGTCATAGCAAACACCCTCTTCCAACAACACAAGAGAAGACAAGACCAGATGATCAATACAGAAATCAGATTGATTATCTTCTTTGCAGCCAAAGGTGGAGAAGCTCTATACAGTCAGCAAAAACAAGATGAGAAGCTGACTGTGGTTCAGATCATGTACTCCTTATTGCCAAATTCAGACTAAAATTGAAAAAAGTAGGGAAAACCACTAGATAATTCAGGTAGGAACTGAATCAAATCCGTCATGATTATATAGTAGAAGTGACAAATAGATTTAAGCAACTAGATCTGATAAACAGAGTGCCTGAAGAACTAAGGACAAAGGTTCATGACATTGTACAGGAGACAGGGATCAAGACCATCCCCAATAAAAAGAAATACAAAAAGGCAAAATGACTGTCTGAGGAGGCCTTACAAATAGCTGTGAAAAGAAGAGAAGTGAAAAGCAAAGGAGAAAAGAAAAGATATACCTATTTGAATGCAGAGTTCCAAAGACTAGCAAGGAGAGATAAGAAAGCCTTCCTCAGTGATCAGTGCAAAGAGAGGAAAATAATAGAATGGGAAAGACTAGAGATCTCTTCAAGAAAATTAGAGATACCAAGGGAACATTTCATGCAAAGATGGGCACAATAAAGGAAAGAAATGGTATGGACCTAACAGAAGCAGAGATATTAAGAAGAGGTAGCAAGAATACACAGAAGAACTGTACAAAAAAGATCTTCACAACTCAGCTAATCACGATGGTGTGATCACTCACCTAGAGCCAGACATACTGGAATGTGAAGTCAGGTGGGCCTTAGGAAGCATCACTAGAACAAAGCTAGTGGAGGTGATGAAATTCCAGTTGAACTATTTCAAATCTTCCAAAGATAATGCTGTGAAAGCGCTGCACTCAATATGCCAGCAAATTTAGAAAACTCCGCAGTAGCCACAGGACTGGGAAAGGTCAGTTTTCATTCCAATCCCAAAGAAAGGCAATGCCAAAGAATGCTCAAACTACTGCACAATTGCACTCATCTCACATGCTAGCAAAGCAATTCTCAAAATTCTCCAAGCCAGGCTTCAAAAGTATGTGAATCTAGAACTTCCAGATGTTCAAGCTGGTTTTAGAAAAGGCAGAGGAACCAGAAATCAAATTGCCAACATCCACCGTATCATTGAAAAAGCAAGAGAATTCCAGAAAACCATCTATTTCTGCTTTATTGACTATGCCAAAGCTTTTGACTGTGTGGATCACAATTAACTGCGGAAAATTCTTCAAGCAATGGGAATACCAGACCACCTGACCTGCCTCTTGAGAAATCTGTATGCAGGTGAGGAAGCAACAGTTAGAACTGGACCTAGAGCAACAGACTGGTTCCAAATAGAGGAAGGAGTACATCAAAGCTGTATATTGTCACTCAGCTTATTTAAGTTAGATGCAGAGCAGAGTACATCATGAGAAACGCTGGGCTGGAAGAAGCACAAGCTGGAATCAAGATTGCTGGGAGAAATATCAATAACCTCAGATATGCAGATGACACCACCCTTATGGCAGAAAGGGAAGAAGAACTAAGGAGCCTCTTGATGAAAGTGAAAGAGGAGAGTGAAAAAGTTGGCTTAACACTCAACATTCAGAAAACTAAGATCATGGCATCTGGTCCCATCACTTCATGGGAAATAGATGGGGAAACAGTGGAAACAGTGACAGACTTTATTTTGGGGGGCTCCAAAATCACTACAGGTGGTGACTGCAGCCATGAAATTAAAAAATGCTTACCCCTTGGAAGAAAAGTTATGACCAACCTAGACAGCATATTAAAAAGCAATGACATTCCTTTGCCAACAAATGTCGGTCTAGTCAAAGCTTTCGTTTTTCAGTAGTTATGTATGGATGTGAGAGCTGGACTATAAAGAAAGCTGAGGGCCAAAGTATTGATGCTTGTGAACTGTGGTGTTGGAGAAGACTCTTGAGGGTCCCTTGGACTGCAAGGAGATCCAACCAGTCTATCCTAAGGGAGATCAGTCCTGGGTGTTCATTGGAAGGACTGATGCTGAAGCTGAAACTCCAATACTTTGGACACCTGGTGTGAAGAGCTGACTCATTTGAAAAGACCCTGATGCTGGGAAAGATTGAAGACAGGAGGAGAAGGGGATGACAGAGGATGAGATGGTTGGATGGCAATAACAGACTCAATAGACATGAGTTTTGGTAAACTCCGGGAGTTGGTGATGGACAGGGAGGCCTGTCATGCTGTGGTCCATGGGGTCACAAAGAGTCAGACATGAATGAGCGACTGAACTGCACTGAAGTAATATGGCTTCGTCAGGTGGCTCAGTGGTAAAGAATCTGCCTACAATGCAGGAGATGCAGGAGATGGGAATTTGATCGCTGGATTGGGAAGATCACCTGGAGTAGGAACTTGCTACCCACACCTGTATTCTTGCCTGGAGAATACCATGACAGAGGAGCCTGGTGGATTACCGTCCATGGGGTCACAAAGAGTTGGGCATGACAGAGCACATGCATTCAAATCAATAATATAATATGGAAAGTGAAAGTGAAGTGTCAGTTTCTCAGTCATGTCTGACTCTTTGTGACCCCATGGACGGTAACCCACCAGGATCCTCTGTCCATGGAATTCTCCAGACAAGATTACTGCAGTGGATACCCAATCACTTCTCCAGGGAATCTTCCTGACTCAGAAATCGAACCCAGGTCTCCTGCATTACAGACAGATTCTTTACCACGTGAGCCACCAGGGAAACCCAATAATATAATCAACAATAAGCAAATCTAAGTAAATTTACATCATTATGGGTTATAAAACCTCAACAATTATTTAAAATTAATGAAGACTTATAATTCCGGTTATTATTGACACAGCCAAAATTGCATGTGTGTGTGTATGTGTGTGTGGAGGATGCAGAGAAACAAAGGTGAGTGAATGCATGTTAAATTTGGAGGCTTATTTTGATTGATTGGCTCTAAATGTTATTAAGGAAAATGTTTAAATGTATCTGTTAAAGTTCTCTAGGATACTGAGAAGTTAAAATGTTAAAAGAAAACTGTGATAAAAAGAGTAATGAAGAGAAAGCATATAATATAAGGCATATACATAAATAACTGGAAAAACTTACCAAAGCCATAATTGCAATCACTATGAATGGGTTGAAAATAATCTGTGAGATGTGGAAGCAACCCAGATGTCCAACAGACAATTATGTAAACAAAATGTGGTAAAAACATGCAATGGAATATTATTTAGCCTTGTAAAAGAAGGATATTTTGACATATGCTATAGAATGGGTGAATGTTGAGGATATTATGGTGAAGTAAGCCAGTAACATGAAAATAAATACTGTATGATTCTAGTCGTACAACCTATATAAATTGTCAAATTCTGGAAACACAAAATAAAATCATGAAAAGAGGAAGAAATGAGAAGTTGATTTTTACTTTTTTTTTTCTTTACATTATCGTGTTGGTTTTGCCATACATTGACATGAATCCGCCATGGGTATACATGTGTTCCACTTCCAGAATCCCCCTCCCACCTCCCTCCCGATTCCATCTCTCTGGGTCATCCGGTGCACCAGCCCTGAGCACCCTGTATCATGCATCAAACCTGGGCTGGCAATTCATTTCACATATGATAATTTATATGTTGAAGTTGATTTTTAATGCGCAAGCAATTTCATTCTGCAGGGCGAAAAACAGTTCTATAGATACGTTGCACAATGTACTTATACTTTCCTTCCAAGGAGCAAGTGTCTTTTAATTTCATCATTGCAGTCACCATCTGCAGTGATTTTGGAGCCCCCTAAAAATAGTCTCTTGCTGTTTGCATTGTTTCCCCATCTATTTGCTATGAAGTGATGGAACCAGATGCCATGATCTTAGTTTTTTGAATGTTGAGATTTAAGCCAACTTTTTCACTCTCCTCTTTCACTTTCATCACAAGGCTCTTTCCTTTTGGAAGAAAAGCTATGCCCAACCTAGATATCATATTAAAAAGCAGAAACATTACTTTGCCAACAAAGGTCCATATAGTCAAAGCTATGGTTTCTCCAGGAGTCATGGATGGATGTGAAAGTTGGACTATAAAGAAAGCTGAGCACCAAAGAATTGATGCTGATGAACTGTGGTGATGGAGAAGGCTCTTGAGAGTCTCTTGGACAGCAGGGAGATCAAATCAGTCAATTCTAAAGAAAATCGGTCCTGAATGTTCATTGGAAGGACTGATGTTGAAGCTGAAACTCTAATACTTTGGCCACCTGATGCAAAGAACTGACTCATTGGAAAAGACCCTGATGCTAGGAGAGACTGAAGCGGGAAGAAGGGGATGACAGAGGATGAGATGGCTGGATGGCATCACTGACTCAGTGGACATGAGTTTGAGCAAGCTCAGGGAGTTGGTGATGGGCAGGGAAGCCTGGCATGCAGCAGTACATGGGGTCACAAAGAGTCGGACGTGACTAAGTGTCTAAACTGAACTGAGGACATAGAAGCAACCTAGATTTCCATCAACAGATGAATGGATACAGAATTTGTGATACATATATACAGTGAAATATTTCTCAGCTGCAAAAACAAAGAATGAATTAGAGTTCATGTGTTACAGTCCATGGGGCTGCAAAGTCAGACGCAACCAAGAGACTGAACTGAACTGAACTGAATTGAAATATACTTTACACTACTGAACTGTAGACTTGTAAAGTTAAGATGGTAATTTTTTACATGTTATTTATAATTACTAAAAAAAAGCTGTAAAAGATAGAATCACTGATTGGATTCAGAAATTAAAAGCAGAGCCCTCTAAAGCACAAAGCTCAAAATGGAGTTCCTCTTGCAAGAGCCTAAGAGCTAAACTAATTATCATGTATATTGATTTTTTTTTTAAACTGAAAGTTGTCACATAAACTGAACACACTGAACTGAACAATGAAATTAAATGTGAATGATAATAATAAACTTTAGATTTAGTAAAGAAAATTTATGAAACAAAGACCATAGGTGGAAGCACAGTGGTAATTAATTGGAAAGATATATACCCTTGTTTATTAAAAAAAGAAAAAAGAAAAACAAAGGTTGAGAATAAATAGACTATATCTTATAATTATGAAGCAATGGGGTGGAAAATGAAAATAAAGCTCAAAGAAAGTGGAAGGGCAAACACAACAATGGTAAAAGGATAAATTAATAAAACAGAAAATACAGAAATTGAATAGAATTGGTTAAAATAAAAATGGTATTTAAAAACTTATTAAAAGAAAAATTTAGGGCAATTACAATGAAGAAAAATGTGAGGAAAACACTGGTAACAATAAGGTCATAAAAGAGAACATTCCTGGTTCAAAGAATTTTATGATGTTATTAGATTTTGGTTATTACCATCAGAGGTCTTTTATCAATGAATTTGGACACACCCTACATTAACTGGAAATTTTCCCAGGAAGACATAAATTACCAAAAGTGATCCAAGAAGTAATAGAAAACCCAGTAGAACAACAATAAGTTCAACAGGTAGTTAATGATCTACTTATACAAAAGTCACCTGACTCAAGACATATCCAAGATCAGGGCTATGACTAACAATACCGTCCTTTTGTAAACAGGTCCAGAAAAACTTCAGATCTAATCAACTAATCTCACAGCCTACAATATTCTGTTTTAAAAATGATTGAATATACTACAAAATAAGAAAAGTATAGTTGAATTTCACTTTTGAACATGAATGTAAAACTCATAAATAATAAACTAATAAATAAAATCTAACGGTGTATGAAAATAAAATATATAAGAATATGTCGTATTTAAAATAGGTTTTAAGAGTTACCCGGCAGTCCAGTGGTTAAGATTCTGTGCTTCCATTGCCAGGGGCATGGGTTCAATCCTTGATCAGGGAACTAACATCCCACAGGCCACACAGTGAAGCCCCAAACTAAGAAAAGACTTCAAATATGATTCAATATCAGAAAATCTATCATTTTGATCCCCTTCATTAACAAAGTAACAGAAAAATTTATCATAACAGTTGCCCCTACTTTTCAAATAAAAGCCAACATCCAATAATCTCTAAAAAGAAAATTTTTTAGCAAATTAGAACTCAAAACAAATATTCTTAATCATAAAATGGATGTAAACCAGAAATCTAGAACAAATATCATACTTGAGAATCACACATTGCATAGTCTTTGAGAGGTCAATGTTGAAGTGTGACTGCCTGAATTTGAACCTGGCAACCCCACCTCCTAGCTGTTGGATTTGCATTTCTGGCATCAGGAAATGAAGAAGTGGAAGTGATGTGTTTCTACGCATCTCTTTTCTTTCTCTAATTGAACAGCCCTCTTATCCCTTCGGTTTCCCCGGCAGCACTAGCAGTGAAGAACCTGCCTGCCAATGCAAGAGACCTAAGATCTTGACGTGGGTTCAGTCCCAGGGTTGAGAAGATCCCCTGGAGGAGGGCATGGCAGCCCACTCCAGTATTCTTGCCTGGAGAATGCCATGGACAGAGGAGCCTGCTGGGCTACAGTCCAAAAGTTCTCAGAGTATGACGCAACTGAAACGACGCAGCATGCACACACACTTCCCTTCCCTTCCCTCTGAGTTCCCTTACTGGCCTTTCTCCATATAGCAAATGATGAGGTGAAGAGGAAGGAGAGGCTGGGTCCTTGGCGAAGCTCTGTATGTGTCCTTGAGCTCCATTTTCTCAAGGACTCATTCAGCTTTACCTAGGCTGCCTCTATCGAACAATCTCTTGTGTCAGATTCCCCTGCCAGTGTGCATGCTCATTGGGCTCGGTTTATGGACCCCCTGGGCAGTCCCGTATCCTTCACTCCCCTCTACAAGTCTCAACACTCTTCTGGGTAAAGCCTTCAAAAACTACTGGAGTTCTTCTCCAGATACGCAGTCTCATTAGGAAAGAGGGTGTTGTTGTGGCCCTTCCAGGGTATGCCTTTGGACTCATACATACTAAACTCTGGTCTCTTCATGACTAGCAAAGGTGAGTTGCTGTCCCTGTCACTTCCCCAGAAGCCTTCAGACAGGAAACTGGCTTCAGTCTTTATGTTTTGACATACCTTTGAATTTCAATAGACAGACATTGCTTTCATTGCCCCCAACACGTAGGGATGAGAACAAAATGTGATGCTTCTAAGCTTAAAGAACACTTTGTGGCAAGTACCCTTTCATTCCAAATTCCCTCTCCTTTCTTTTATTGATAAGTGCTGTCAAAGCAAGTTAGCCTTCTTGGCACCCAAGGTCAGACTAGGAATCTCCTAAGGCTATCTTTGAGCTTGACTTTGGAGAAATTAGTAACTTTGTTCTTGACACAGATATGTCTGTACTTTTAGCGTTACACTATTTGGTAATGTCAAAAGCCAGGAAATTTTTCAATTAATACTTCACAGCATCCTCTAACATCACTATGTATAAAAATGAAAACTTTAAAATCACTAGGAGAAAATAGGGAATATCTCTATGACCCTGGAGTAGAGAAATTCTTCTTAAAGAATACTTTTTAATGCAAAAAATTAATACAATGGAGCACATTTGTTTAAAGTTTCTGAACAATTCAAGAAATCACTACAATATTAAAAGGTAAACTATGGGCTAGGAAAAATATTTGCAATATATGTAACAGACAATGTGTCAGTAAGGAAAAAGACAAATACCTGAAAGAAAAATGGACAAAAGTGAAGAAGAAAATTAATAGGAATAAAAATAGAAATGGCCATTGACAGATTATCTACCTTCTTTGATAATCAGGGAGAGACAAATTGAAGCAACAGTGAGATAACACTTCTAGTCTCATCAGTTAGGCAAAAATCTAAAAGCTGAGAACGGCCCCCAAACTTGGTTAGGGCCAGGGAAACGGGTGCCCTCATAGTGTTCGTGCATACACCAGGAGATCCACTTTGCAGAGAAAGTGAGCAGGGGCTGCTAGACCCCAGCAGTTCTATCCAGGGGTTCCCCCTTGGACAGAAACACTAGCACATGTGCTCAAGGAGAACTGTAACAGAATGCTGTCACAACAGTCATTTTAGCTGCAATTATAAATTCAAATATGATATAGTCATAGAGCTATTAAAATGAATAAGCTAGATATGTGTGTCTCAAGAGAAGTAGATCTCAAATTCATAATGTTGAGTGATAAAAAATGACTTACACAATTGTTTGTACACTATTACATAAAACATAATGAAACATACCAAACCACACTATACATTTTTATGGGTATGTATATTGAACCAAATATTTTAAAGTTCTGAAAAATACACATTAAATGCATAAAATTATGTCAGTGGAGAGAAGAGACTGGGATTAGAGATGGTTTCAAAGGCATTTAAAACTTAATCACAACAATCTAATTTTTTACAAAAGGAATAGATTTTTGTGTTACTTATTTAAAATCTTAAAGTGAAAGTGAAAAGAGAGTAGACTCTGGGGCCAGAAAGATTTGGTTTAGCTCTTAGCTTCTGATTCGACACTGAAAAAATATTTAATGTCTGAAGATAAAGAAAAACTATATATAGATATGGCTATATAGATGCATATGTAAAACTTAGAGAGAGTCTATGGAATGAGGTAATGTGTGTAACACCCAGAGCGCTGTGTCTGCTTGTAGTAGGTGCTCAAAAAATGCCAATTTCCTTCCCCTCCATTCAATGAAAACAGAGCGTGCATAATAATGCTTAGGCATTTTATGAGGGTGCACCTAATTTGTGGGTTCACTGTCTCTCTTCAGTGTGTCTGAGAAATACTTGACCAAGAAAATGGGAAAGATCCCAAATCCTAAATATAGACATGATTCTATAAGTCAAGGCTTCTTTTGAAAACTCATTTGAAAGTTTTAAAACACATTCTTCAGTCAAAGGAACTGAAACATTTTATTATACTAATTATCTTAGAAAACTAGAGGAAAGAGCCAAAAAGGTCTTTGAAAAAACACTTTCTTTGTCTCTTTGACAAATATTGCTAGGCATGATAAAATAAAATATCCCATTGTAAAAAGATGAAGTGCCCCCAGTTGGGATATTACTTTCTGAATAATCCTGTGGATAGTCCCAGTTTGAGCACCAAACTGTAACTCATTATTGGAGATTTGTTAGAATCGTTAACTGCTAAAGTACAGTTTTATGAAGGATAGGAGGACCTCATACTGAACTTCCCCAATTAAACAGATTAAAATTTAGCTGTGAATTCCAGCCAGGGCCATGCATTATTGTTTTAATACAGAATAAACATAGATTTACCAGTGCAGTGAAGCTTGCAACTGGTGAACGTCCTTTTTCCCAATTTCCCCAATGGAAATGTTTATTTATTTAACTCCAATTATAAAGTTAAAAAGGAATCAAATGCAGCTAAGGCATAAAAATGAAGAAAGAAAACATCTGTAACCTGGAGATAAACATTTAGGACTAAACTGATTCTCAGTTATTTGTGTACTATTTTAAGTTGCGTTAGATGCAAAGTACTTGAAAGAGCAATAAAATATACTTTAAAAACATAATGTACCAGTGTACAAGTAGCAATGAAGATAATTTGTCTATAAAAGTATTTGGCCTTGAGAAGTGTATGCCCAAATATAATTATTGATGGAAGATGAATATGTTTGATTTAAGTTGACCCATATATTTTTCTTTAAAAATAAATATAGTCTGAGGAGAATGAGAATAAACTAATATTTGTAAAATCTTTGACAATTTGGGATTTTGAGGACAGAGGTGTTACTATTAAAGATTAAGTATTATTGTTTTACCTTGAGTTCATGGCTTAAAAATTAGTTTTTTCCCCTCACACAACAACTTTAGGTATCCTAAAGTCATTAACATTTCATCTTGTGATAGCCTGCATATTTATGAAAAAATAAGCCACCATCATTCTATAGTAACCACTACATGGTCAAAATGACCTGTGAGAAGTGCTTGCAAGGATGTGTATGCTCAGTTGCTCAGTTGTGTCCAGCTCTTTGCCCCTGCCATGGACTATAGCCTGCCAGGCTCCTCTGTCCATGGGATTTCCCAGGCAAGAATACTTGGGAATTGGCATGGGTTGCCATTTCCTCCTCCGGGGTATCCTGCCCCACCTGCATCTCCCGAGTCACCTGCCTTGGCAGGTGGTTCTTTACCACTGTTATTAAATACAAAATTTGTACATTGACCTTGCAAGAACTCAATGTACATGCAGTTAAAATGGCTATTGATGAATAGTTGCACAAAGTAAAACTCCCCTTTACTATTTCTCTCTTTAGAGATGTACAAGGATAAACGCTTCTGCCTCTTGGAAATACTGGAGGTTACAAATGTTCTGTGTCACAAGACATCTGGCTTTCAGAACTATGATTCACTTTCTCATGGTCGTTTTCATGGCGTTTAATGCCCAGAAAGACATGGGATCAGCTAGACTATCCTGACACTTTTCGAACCAACATGTACTAATTTGGGGCTTTGGGATCAAAAGCAGACAGAACATTATAGTAGTTCCCAGATGTTATTATAATCAAATCTGAATTACCCATTGGCAAGCACCTCCTGTCAGGGAGCAGAGAAATGAACCCTGACAGATAGGACACTTGGGCCCCAAATCTGGGTCAGCAAAATCCTGACCCAGAAAGGCCTGATGGCACTACCCACAAAACATGGCCCTCCTTCCCCAGACTCCAACTCTTAGCAGCATGGCCTCTGCCACCTTTCCAGTTTTATATGCTACTAAACCTCCATAGGGAGAAGGATACGGGAACCCACTCCAGTGTTCTTGCCTGGAGAACTCCAGGGACAGAGGAACCTGGTGGGCTGCCGTCTATGGGATCGCACAGAGTTGGACACGACTGAAGAGACTTAGCAAGCATGCATGTATTGGAGAAGGAACTGGCAACGCACTCCAGTGTTCTTGCCTGGAGAACTCCAGGGATGGGGGAGCCTGGTGGGCTGCCGTCTATGGGGTCACACAGAGTCAGACACGACTGAAGAGACTTAGCAAGCATGCATGCATTGGAGAAGGAACTGGCAACGCACTCTGGTGTTCTTGTCTGGAGAACTCCAGGGATGGGGGAGCCTGGTGGGCTGCCGTCTATGGGGTCTCACAGAGTCGGACACGACTGAAGCAACTTAGCAGCAGCAGCAGCAGCAAACCTCCATAGGAGCCTTATCCAGCAATCAAATGGATCCCTCACCTTTTCCAAACATATCCAGTATATCCCTGCCTCCACCTGTGGTGTTCTTACCCATCTCCACCTGAAAATGTTATAATGTTGTCCTTGCACCACTCTGCCTACCAACTGGGTTATCCTTCAAACTTAAAAATTAAAATGAAACACAGACAAAACCACACACACACACAAAAATACATGTTTGGCTTTCTCTTTGGTGCCCTCTGTGATCTTCCCAGAAAAATGAACTTCGTCTGTTCTATCAGATATACTCATCTATATTGTGTACTTTACTTATAATCTTTCTGGACTTTGGTTACAGTTTCTGTCTCTCTGAACATAGTAAGGAATTGAGAAAAGAGGACCAGGAATAGGACTTATATGAATCAACCTGCCTTATTCAATCCTCATATGTACTGCAGAGTTCTCTCTGTAAGTCAGAGCTCTCAGCTGTAGAACAAGAGGATTGGGCCAATTCATCTTTAAGAGACCTTTGGGACTTCCCTGATGGTCCAATGGCTAAGATTCTGTGCTCCTAACACAGAGGGCATGGATTTGATCCCTGGTTGGGGATGGGTCATGGTGGAGAGTTCTGACAAATGTGGTCCACTGGAGAAGGGAATGGCAAACTACGTCAGTATTATCACCTTGAGAATCCCATGAAAAGGTGAAAAGGTGAAAAACTTTCCTGAAAGCATGAAAAGGCAAAAAGATAGGACACTGAAAGATGAACTCCCCAGGTTGGTAGGTGCCCAATATGCTACTGGAGATAGTGGAGAAATAACTCCAGAAAGAATGAAGGGATGGAGCCAAACCAAAAACAACACCCAGTTGGTGTGACTGGTGATAGAAGCAAGGTCTGATGCTGTAAAGAACAATATTGCATAGGAACCTGGAATGTTAGGTCTACGAATCAAGGCAAATTGGAAGTGGTCAAACAGGAGATGGCAAGAGTGAACGTCGACATTCTAGGAATCAGCAGAACTAAAATGGACTGGAATGGGTGAATTTAACTCATATGACCATTATATCTACTATGTGGGAAGGAATCCCTTAGAAGAAATTGAGTATCCATCATAGTAAACAAAAGAGTCCAAAATGCAGTACTTGGATGCAATTTCAAAAATGACAGAATGATCTCTGTTCGTTTCCAAGGTAAGTCATTCAGCATCACTGTAATCCAAGCTTATGCCCCAACCAGTAAAGGTGAAGAAACTCAAGGTGAACAGTTCTATGAAGACATACAAGACTTTCTAGAACTAACACCCAAAAAGATGTACTTTTCATTATAAGGGACTGGAATGCAAAAGTAGGAAGTCAAGAAATACCTGGAGTAACAGGTAAATTTGGCCTTGGAGTACAGAATGAAGCAGGGCAAAGGCTAATAGAGTTTTTCCAAGAGAACACACTGGTCATAGCAAACACCCTCTTCCAACAACACAAGAGAAGACTCTACACATGGACATCACCAGATGGTCAACACTGAAATCAGACTGATTATATTCTTTGCAGCCAAAGGTGGAGAAGCTTGTTTTCGCTCCACAGTCAGCAAAAACAAAACCAGGAGCTGACTGTGGCTCAGATCGTGTACTCCTTATTGCCAAATTCAGCCTTTAACTGAAGAAAGTAGGGAAAACCACTAGACCATTCAGGTATGACCTGAATCAAATCCTTCATGATTATACAGTAGAAGTGACAAATAGATCCAAGAGATTAGATCTGATAGACAGAGTGCCTGAAGAACAATTGACAGAGGTTCATGACATCATACAGGAGGCAGGGATCAAGACCATCCCCAAGAAAAAGAAATGGAAAAAGGAAAATGGTTGTCTGAGGAGGCCTTACAAACAGCTGTGAAAAGAAGAGAAGCAAAAAGCAAAGGAGAGAAAGAAAGACACCCATTTGAATGCAGAGTTAAAAAAAGAATAGCAATGAATAGAGTGTACACGTCCCTACCAAACTCCCTAACTATCCCCTTCCCCCATCACTCTCCCTGGCAACCATAAGTTCGTTCTCTAAAGTCTGAGAGTCTGTTTCTGTCAAAATGTGGTATTTAATTGAAATGCATGCAGTCTTTCACTATTGTTTAATACAGTTTATTGCTAATTAGGATGTGATGCACATCTATGACCATATATTTTGGTGCACCTTTCCTTTTTCCAAATTCCCAGAAGTAGAATAATCAGTGAAGGGCTGAATTGTTTTCCATTAGGTTCAGACCAATTTGCCCTCTTAACAGCAATTTGTGAGCTTATTTCCTTGTCACCTTTGAGTACATGAATTACAGTTTTTCTGGGCTTAAAGTTAAAAATAATTCAAACGTTTTAATTTGAATTTATTTAACTTATATGTGCTTAGTCACTCAGTCCTGTTTGACTCTTTGCAACCCCATGGAGCCTGTCAGGCTCCTCTGCCCATGGGATTTTCCAGGAAAGAATACAAGAGTGGGTTGCCATTTGATTCGTAAAATGGGACACTTTTTATGTCTCTTGATCATTTGTCTTTCTTCAAATGTCTATTAATATATTTTCTATAGACCATTTATATTTTTGAAATAACATGTAATAGTGCATATAATACTTTTTCAGATTTTCATTTGTTCTTTAGAGGTTTTAAATGATATATCATTAAATAAAATAAAGCTTTTATTTTTCACTTCTAAAAAAAAAAAAGAATAGCAATGAGAGATAAGAAAGCCTTCCTCAGTGATCAGTGCAAAGAAATAGAGGAAAATAATAGAATGGGAAAGACTAGAGATCTCTTCAAGAAAATTAGAGATACCAAGGGAACATTTCATGCAATGATGGGCACAATAAATGACAGAAATGGTATAGACCTAATAGAAGCAGAACATATTAAGAAGAGGTGGCAAGAATACACAGAAGAACTACACAAAAAAAATCTTCACGACCCAGATAATCATGATGGTGTGATCACTCACCTAAAGTCAGACATCCTAGAATGTGAAGTCAAGTGAGCCTTAAGAAGCATCACTAGAACAAAGCTAGTGGAGGAGATGGAATTCCAGTTGAACTATTTCAAATCCTAAAAGATGATGCTGTGAAAGTGCTGCACTCAATATGTCAGCAATTTGGAAAACTCAGCAATGGCCACAGGACTGGAAAAGGTCAGTTTTCATTCCAATCCCAATGAAAGGCAATGCCAAAGAATGATCAAACTACGGCACAATTGCACTCATCTCACACGCTAGTAAAGTGATGCTCAAAATTCTCCAAGCCAGGCTTCAGCAATACATGAACCATGACCTTCCAGATATTCAAGCTGTTTTTAGAAAAGGCAGAGGAACCAGAGATCAAATTGCCAACATCCACTGAATCATTGAAAAAGCACGAGAGTTCCAGAAAAACATTTATTTCTGCTTTATTGACTATGCCAAAGCCTTTGACTATGTGGATCACAACAAACTGTGGAAAATTCTGAAGGAGATGGGAAAACCAGACCACCTGACCTGTCTCTTGAAAAACCTGTATGCAGGTCAGGAAGCAACAGTTAGAACTGGACATGGAACAACAGACTGGTTCCAAATAGAGGAAGGAGTACATCAAAGCTGTATATTGTCACTCAGCTTATTTAAGTTAGATGCAGAGCAGAGTACATCATGAGAAACGCTGGGCTGGAAGAAGCACAAGCTGGAATCAAGATTGCTGGGAGAAATATCAATAACCTCAGATATGCAGATGACACCACCCTTATGGCAGAAAGGGAAGAAGAACTAAGGAGCCTCTTGATGAAAGTGAAAGAGGAGAGTGAAAAAGTTGGCTTAACACTCAACATTCAGAAAACTAAGATCATGGCATCTGGTCCCATCACTTCATGGCAAATAGATGGGGAAACAGTGGAAACAGTGGCAGACTTTATCTTTTGTGGCTCCAAAATCACTACAGATGATGACTACAGCCATGAAATTAAAAGACGCTTGCTCCTTGGAAGAAGAGTTATGACCAACCTAGACAGCATATTGAAAAGCAGAGATATTACTATGCCTTCAAAGTCCATCTAGTCAGGCTATGATTTTTTCAGTAGTCATGTATGGATGTGAAAGTTAGACTATAAAGAAAGCTGAGCACCAAAGAATTGATGCTTGTTAGCAGTGGTGTTGGAGAAGACTCTTGAGAGTTCCTTGGATTGCAATGAGATCCAACCAGTCCATCCTAAAAGCAATCAGTTCTGAATATTCATTGGAAGGACTGATGTTGAAGCTGAAACTCCAATACTTCGGCCACCTGAATATGAAGAACTGACTCATTGGAAAAGATTCTGATGCTGGAAAAGATTGAAGGCTGGAGGAAAAGGGAACGAGAGGATGTCATCACCAACTCAATGGACATGAGTTTTAGTAAACTCTTGGAGTTGGTGATGGACAGGGAGGCCTGGGGTTCTGCAGTTTATGGGGTCACAAAGAGTCGGACACTGTAGGGCACCTCACACATGCTCATGACAAGATGGCGCTTGGCGGAAATCAAGAGAGCGGGACTGAGGCTATTTACAAAAAAATGCGATTGGCCATGGCTAACTTCCTCTTAGCAATGCCGGGACGTGACCAGTATACATTGGTGCGCCACCACCTGGATACCTGACCCTTACAGTGATTGGCCAAGCTCCCGGAAAGACCGTTTGAAACCACCCCCCCCCCCACCGCGCCATTTGCCTTCCTGCGCTGTTTGCTTATATAAGCTCTCCCTCCAGCTCAATAAAACAGAACTGCTTTGACAGAACCCCCGCTGCGTCTGAGTGTCTCTCTCCGGGCGAGGGAGGCTGTGGGGCGGGCAGTCCGCTCACCCCCTCCTCAGGGCTGATCTTCCAGAGGCTCCCATCCTCTGAAGATAACTTCGGAGGGTCCTTCTGTCTAAGACCGAGGGCTCGCCCGGCTTTCTGACTCCCGCCCTGGAGCGCTACAGGGAAGGATAGAGAGTCGGAGAGAAAAGGAAAATAGAGAGGCCCCACCGGACACGACTGAGTGACTGAACTGAACTGAACTGAATTGGGGAACTAGATCCCATATGCTACACAGTGTGTCCAAAACACAAAAAAATAACTTTGAGGTCTAAAAATTACTGATTGTAGCATGTTACTGGAATTTATAAAATCTTCTTAATTTCTTATATTTCACTCAATGTATTAGCTTTCTTGGGGTGCCATAACAAAATTCCCCAATTTTCTGATACCCTTGCTCTGTTACTTAGATGTAATTGACAGCTGGCCATAATCACCTGTCACAAAAGAATATAATGAGAACAATGTAAGAAGGATTTTAAAGCACATTCGGGGACCATTTGTCAGACCCTACCAATAAGTAGCAGCTAAATTATTCTCGTTTCAAAGACATGTTAACTTTTTCAAGCCATAATAAGGAGAGTAGTAATATGGGTCCTGATGTTAAGCCTAACTCTAATGATACTTATTCAAAAGATCCCTTTGAAAATCTGATCCTCTATGAAAAACAAGTGTCAAGTTGTATTGTATTTCTTTCTCCAGTGTGATTGCTCTCTTTTAATCACTTGGAATTTGTAAAATGCAATATCTTTGTGCAGCTAATCTGGTGATGAAGATTTGAGAATGGATTTATACCAAATATGAAGTACATTTCTCATGTAACAAATGTAACATTGATGGATTTTTTAATCAACCTATTGTCAGAGTACTGTGGTTTCTGTCTTTCCACTCTTTTCTGGATCACTCAAGCCCATCTCAAAGCTTATGGATTTGATAAATCCACATTAATTGCTGAACTTAGAGAAACCTAGCCAAGATTCATACTGGGGTCTGCCAGTGTTCCTACAGCCCTCAACCTCTGTAGCGATGCATGCCAATTTTGATGTCAAATTTCAGGAAGTGGAATGAAGCTCTTCTTACTGAAGCCTGGACAGTTTGTCAGTGTTTTCTTAAGAAGAAAATCTGCATTCTGAATCAGTCAGATTCTGAAAATAAATTATCCAAGGGATTCTAAGGTGCCAGAGAAATTAAACGAAATTGACAAAAGAAGTCACTGGGTTCCACAAGCATGGACTGTGAGTCCAGAGCCTTGTGATTTAATCCAGGCCTCAGGGTTGCTCTTTCCTTGAGTTCTGCCTTCTCCAGCCCCACACACATCCCACCACATCTCCTCATCCCTATTCTTTACTTTCACAAAGAAAACTGGAAAACACTCCATACAAATGGAGTATGTGCTCTCATCTGGTTGGCCAAGGCGCCAAGATTCCTCAGGCTATCTCTTTAAATCATTCACCTTGGATTCAAAGAAATTCATGAAAAAATAAAATACATACTCTCACATGAACAAATATACAACTCAGCATTTCAGTTTTACTAGCCAAGTAAGTATATATCCATTTTCTGGATTGGTGTTACCCATAATTTGAAGAACTAAATGTGCAAAAATGCATAAACTTTTATTCAAATAGTTTAACTTCCAATAAAAATATTTTACTACATAATTAGATCTTATAAAGTACAGCACCCATGAAAGGTATTAACTAGATTTTTAAAAATTGCTATCATCTATTTTCTAGCTCATAGTTAATGGCATACTTTACTTGCTGAAGATAATTTTCAGGCTGATTTTCTTTGCTAATTAAAATATTGTAATATGTATAATGTGTACTAATTTAAAAGTCACCTCCATTTTGCATTGGTAAAGAGAGGACCTTAACTGATGGCCAATTCTAATAATTACATGTAAATCTACTAATAATTGTTTCCTTCCCTTTCTACTCTTTTTCAAACAGATTTTGTTACTATAAGCATTACAGCACAAAATTGCAACCTCCCCTCCTAAAACAAAATCACAAAAGTCAGCTATTGATTACCATTCAACTACAGAAATTGCTCATCTCTAGATGAAGTAATCCACCGTGGAGGTTAATTTTTATAGATACATGCTGTTCTATATTTATTTCAATAAAATAAATATTGCTTGATAATGTAAAAAAAGCAGTAGTTAAGTTTTTGTTATCCTTGATTCTAGAGTGAGCAAGTATGAATGATTTTCTTTGGGAGAAAGTCATTCATTAAATTAGACAATTAAAATCATATTCACACAAGCAGTTATCATCTTAATATAAAATTCTCCCTCATTTTCCCTCCAAGCAATAGGAAGCAATTCCAGTAAGTACAGTATTTAACTTAATGGCTTTGCATCTAAACATCACCCAAATGTTACTCTTATGGCTCAAATACAGTGCAGCAATCTAGATTATTTTCTCTAAAAAGCACAAGTCTTACAGAACTGTTCATTGCTTTCGCATTCAATGATGTTCAACAAGCTTCCCAGAAACCACAGCTTCCACACACTGGAGTTTGCAAATGGTGGGGGAAATTAACTGCACTGGCGAGCTCATCTGTTACAGCAACCTCCTTGTTCGATAAATAATAGAACTTCCCTGTTTAAAGTGAATGAGGGTTAGCCTGCCTATGCAGGGGACACGGCTCTGGGGAGATTGTACACGCTGCGGAGAAACTAACGCAGTGTGCCACGCTGCTGAGCCCAAGCCCCGCAACTCCTGAGCCTGTGAGCCCAGGGCCTGCGCTCCGCCACGGGAAGCCGCTGCGAGGAGAAGCCGGTGCGGAGCGACCAAGAGCAGCCCCCGCTCTCCGCACCGACGAGAGCCTGAGTGCAGCAACAAAGCCAGGGGCAACCCAAGATAAAAACGGATTAGCGATTAAAAAAGAAAATAAACGGTAAATACGCATCCATCCTCCTTCAATCAAGCGATTGCAAAGAGTAATTATAAATCCCAAATATGAATAACCTTTAAGTGATTGATGAATGTAGTTGGAGGCATAGCCCACCTTTAGTTGCTTCCAAAGAACCACTTTCTCCTGTTTTCCTTATACCTCTTCTCATAGTCACGGAGTCTTCAATATTTTCTTCTTGCCTTTGCTCATTTAAATCCATCAGTCTGGAACACTCTTTCCATTTCTCTTTACCAATCAGAACTCTAAGTCTTCCTTGGTTCATCAGACCACAGAGCCTTCTTTCTGTACAAGCAGGTTAATATCTAAACTGCTGAGATGTATATATGGCATCACCCTTTAGTTCTGGGGCTTCCCTGGTAGCTCAGATGGTAAAGAATCTGCTTGCATCATTGGCTATTATTTTCTCCCATTCTGAAGGCTGTCTTTTCACCTTGCTTATAGTTTCCTTTGTTGTGCAGAAGCTTTTAATTTTAATTAGGTCCCATTTGTTTATTCCTGCTTTTACGGACAAACAATTAATCTCAAAAATATACAAGCAACTCCTGCAGCTCCATTCTAGAAAAATAAACGACCCAATTAAAAAGTGGGCCAAAGAACTTAACAGACATTTCTCCAAAGAAGACATAAAAATGGCTAACAAACACATGAAAAGATGCTCAACATCACTCATTATCAGAGAAATGCAAATCAAAACCACAATGAGGTATCACTTTACACCAGTCAGAATGGCTGCCATCCAAAAGTCTACAAGCAATAAATGCTGGAGAGGATGTGGAGAAAAGGGAACTCTCTTCCACTGTTGGTGGGAATGCAAACTAGTACAGCCACTATGGAAAACAGTGTGGAGGTTCCTTAAAAAACTGCAAATAGACCTGCCATATGACCCAGCAATCCCACTGCTGGGCATATACACCGAGGAAACCAGAATTGAAAGAGCCACATGTACCCCACTGTTCATCGCTGTATTGTTTACAATAGCCAGGACATGGAAGCAACCTAGATGCCCATCAACTGATGAATGGATAAGAAAGCTGTGGTACATATACACAATGGAATATTACTCAGCATTAAAAAAAATTCATTTGAATCAGTTCTACTCAGATGGACGAAACTGGAGCCCATTATCCAGAGTGAAGTTAGCCAGAAGCAAAAACAACAATACAATATATTAACGCATATATATAGAATTTAGAAAGATGGTAACAAGAACCCAGCATGTGAGACAGCAAAAGGAACGCAGATATATAGAATAGACTCGTGGACTCTGTGGATGAGGGTAAGGGTGGGATGATATGGGAGAATGGCACTGAAACATGTTAATTATCATATGTGTAATCAATCGCCAGCCCAGGAGTGATGCTCGAGGCTGGTGCATCGAGATTTCCCGGGGGGAGGGAGGAGGGAGGGAGGAGGGAGGGGGGTTCTGGAGGGGGAGCATATGTAAACCCATGATATCATGTCATTGTATGGCAAAACTAAAAAAAAAAAAAAAAAAAGAATCTGCTTGTAATGCAGGAGACCTGGGTTCAGTCCCTGGGTTGGGAAGATTCCTTGGGAAAGAAAAGGGCAACCCACTTCAGTATTCTTGCCTGGAGAATTCCATGGACAGAGGAGCCCAGCGGGCTACAGTCCATGGGGTCTCAAAGAGTAGGATATGACTGAATAACTAACACATGAACACACTTTAGTTTTACTGCAGATAATCTATTTCCATGAACAAGTAAAATTCTGATTATAAGTATCTTTATATTTATATTTTTAATTGGAGGATAATTGCTTTAAAATTTTGTATTGGTTCCTGCTGTACAACAATGTGAAACAGCTCTAAGTAAACATATATCTCCTCCCTCTTGAGCCTCCCACCCAACCCCAAAACATAACTTTAATATGCTTTGGGAAACAAAAATATTTGTGTGACTTCCTTTATTGTGGTGGTCTGGAGCCAAACTTACAGTATCTCTGAAGAATGCCTATGTATTTCTGTTCAGATTAACAGAGTCACGTATTTGTCACATATCTTCCAAAAGGAAGTGCATAGTCATGGTTCACTTTGTAATTTACTGGAGTATGTATACAATTCCTCAGCTGTCTCTATATATTTAAAAATCCAACAATATCTTTGGCCAGACTTTGAGGTCGAGGTGTTACCGCAGTGGCACTTATAACTATGGGGCAAATAAATGGTAGCCTATGGTCAAGATTTTTCTTTCAGTTAAGAATATATACAGGGTTAGTAGAAGGAAAGAAATCTTAAAGATCAGGGCAGAAATAAATGCAAAGGAAACAAAAGTGACCATAGCAAAAATCAACCAAGCCAAAAGCTGGTTCTTTGAGAAGATAAATAAAATTGACAAAACATTAGCCAGACTCTTCAAGAAACAAAGGGAGAGGAATCAAATCAACAAAATTAGAAATGAAAATGGAGAGATCACAACAGAAAACACAGAAATACAAAGGATCATAAGAGACTATTATCAGCAACTATATGCAAATAAACTGGACAACCTGGAAGAAATGGACAAATTACTAGAAAAGTACAACTTTCCAAGACTAAACCAGGAAGAGATAGATAATATTAACAGACCCACCACAAGCACGGAAATTCAAACCATAATCAGAAATCTTCCAACAAACAAAAGCCCAGGACCAGATGGCTTCACAGCTGAATTCTACCAAAAATTTAGAGAAGAGCTAACACCTATTCTACTCAAACTCTTCCAGAAAATTGCAGACGAAGGTAAACTTCCAAACTCATTCTATGAGGCC